>CM032427.1:13309753-13909753 GCA_019049465.1 Dryas iulia moderata | reverse complement strand
TCGAAGTGCTCCGCGCTTGTGGCAAAGCGTGCGTGGTTAAACGCCGTTTCTCCGAAGCCGGGTTACTAGTGCGACAAGGCGTGGCGCTAGCTCGCGCGGCGTTCGGCCCCGCGCATCCTAGATACGCGGCTGCGTTGTTAGATTACGGGTTTTATTTGTTGAATGTTGACTCTATTACGCATTCTGTTGCTGTTTATGAGGTGAGTGGAGAGATTTTTTATTTATTTAATTATTATATATATGGAAATAAATATAGAGATATTATTAATAATAAATACGACTATACAAAAAATAAAATAATTGGTGCATAAAGTGTAACGCGATGCTACTAGGTTCGATTCCCATTTGAGGAAAGATTGAAAAAAATCCACAGCTTGTTTTGTCGCTGGAGAAATTTGAAATCACTTTAAAAAACATATTAATGTGTTCTGTAGTAGTAGGGTATCTAAAGTATAAAAATGCGTAGAATTAATCTGATTTGAATCCAATGTTACCTGCATTTAATTATAGTTGTTATTGTAACAAAATTGTAATTTTTATATTTAATAAGGGCAACTGTTTATTTTCTCGCCGTCTTTTCTTAGTAGAAATAAAGAAAAAGTGGGATACAGCGTGATGTTAATAAAAAAAGATATCAATAGATAATTTTATTTTCAAAATGATGTCTTTTTAAGTGTGATTATGTAAAATAAACATTTTGTTCTCTATATTTAAAAATAATCAATCAAATGTAGTATAATTTAAATGAAGCATATTGGAGAATTTGCTATATCTTAGAATTTTTTAAGAATTTAAATTCTTTACATTTTAGTTTACAGTATATATATAGTGAATTATTGTTACGCATGTGACACGCACTTTACGTGTGTGTTGTTATTTATCGACGTATAAGAGGTTTGGTAAACCCAACTTAACCTAACCTAACCTTAGCGTTTGGCGCTCCGTTCTCTCTGATTACCCCGCAAGGGATACAGCGTGAAGCTAAAAAAAATAAGAGGTTTGACACACATTCGCCATGATAAATGAAGCTAAGAGAAATATTTGATAAATATTTTTCATATATGTATATGAGGTTCATTTGACACATGCTGGAAGCGGTTTGACGTAAAGACACATGTGTGACGTGTGCCCTCAGGAGGCGCTGTCGACGCTGCGGCGCGTGTTCGGGCGCAGCAGCCTGCACGTGGCGACGGCGCAGGAGGACCTCGCCTACGCGCTCTACGTGCTCGAGTACTCCTCGGGACGCTTCTACAAGGCGCGCGACCACGCCGAGCGCGCCATACGCATCATACAGGTGGGTGTGGGTTCGGCGGCTGCTTGCTGAAATTTCGACTATTCAGGCAAAGCACGTAACGAACAATCGAACTTAAATCAAAAATTTGGTGAAAAATAGAAAACAGAGTGTCTTAACACTAAATTTTCTCTGTAATTTAAAAACAATCGTGCCCCCTTTTTTTAATTTATAGTTATTTACTTTTTTATAACTTCACATTGTATACACATAGCACACAGCAGGGTAAGCAAAAGGAACCTAATGTTAAAACACTCTGTTCCTTATTTTGCGGCACTCTCTGAAGGCGTTGTGTGTTAAACGACGAAACTTAACGCCGCACTTTACCTCCACATCAGAGCAAAGAAAATGAAAATATTAAATATTTCCAGTCGTGGCCCAGTGGCACAAGCGTGTGACTGTAAACGACTGGTTGTGGGTTCGATTCCCACTCGAGGAGTGGAAATTATATTTCCATTTTCTTCGCTCTGGTGTCGAGGTAAAGCGCGGCATTAAGTTCCGCCACTTAACGCGCAAGCCTCCGAATTCGGCGGAGAATGGGGAACGGAGTATCTTAACACTAGGTTCCCTCTGCCTACCCTGCTATGTGCGGGATACAGCGTGAAGCTAAAAAAAAAAAAAAAAAAAATCCATTCCTCGATCAAACCCACATCTAGTTGCTTTTACAGTCACACTCCACCATGATAGACCTCTAAAGGATACATTTATAGTACAAAAATATAGAAACCATTCTTTCTAATATACATAACAAATATTTGTGTAAAAGAAATTTATGAAATAAATTACTATATTGACAATTACCCTTAAAAACTTATACAATATCTATAACTGCTTGACACCCGATGGAATAGTCGTATTTTATTTTATTTCTCCGCTCTCTTACCTATGGCGTGTACGCGTAGTGTAACATTGACCACGTTCTACCACCACTAGGCGAAAAGTAAAGAACTAAAAACTAAATTTTCTTTAACTATCCTACTATTGAAAAAGAGTCAATCTACAAAAGTGAATAAAGTTTTTTTTATTTATATTTATTTACTGTATATTTAAACACCTATTTGTAAAATATTCAAAATAATGTTGTATTTATAATTTCAGAACCTAGTACCTCCTGATCATTTGCTACTGGCGTCCGCGAAACGTGTCAAAGCTCTTATATTAGAAGAAATAGCGTTAGACACACCCGCGGGGCAGGATATGAGAGGTTAGTTGTATTATATATGTACATATTATGTTAAATTATACTTTTAAACATCCAAAATATAATTGTAATCGAACCCACTGCCTTTTAGAGTTGAAAGATAGTTAGTTGAGTTATATTTCTAATAAATAAGTTGTTTAATGTTTTTTGTTATTTATTTCCAGGCCTTTGTGGCCAGTCGTGGCGCAGTGGCACGAACGTGTGACTGTAAACGACTGGTTGTTGGTTCGATTCCCACTCGAGGAGTGGAAATATTTAATATTTCCATTTTCCTTCGCTCTGATATCAGAGGCAAAGCGCGGCGTTAAGTTCTGCCGCTTAAGATGCAATGCCTCCGAATTCGTCGGTGCGTGGGGGTTGAAGTGTCTTAACACTAGGTTCCCTCTGCCTACCCTGCTGTGTGCGGGATACAGCGTGAAGCTTATATATTTCGTGTTTTATTTCCCTTAGTAAATTAGAATAATCATGATAATATATTTTATTATTGTCAAATGGTTATAAATTTGTTTGACGTTTAGAAAATGATATTTAATATACATATAATATATTTTTTTGAATAAATTTATTTGACTTATATTATTCTATTTTATTGTTCTAATTTTTTTAATTATTCTATTGCTATGGAAACGAAAAAGGTGTTGAATTCCGTGACTTACAAAAATAATTTGATTTCAGTCAGAAAATGAAGAACGGAGTGTCTTACCACTCTCAGGTGCATGGCAGTAAAATATATTTTATATTTAAATGTAAAGTAAATAATATTTTTGTACCAGAACCAAGTCTTCTAGAAGAATCCGAATCGCTCCACAAGGCGGCGTTAGAGTTAAGTATGATGGCGTTTGGTGAGAAGAACGTGCAGACTGCGAAACACTATGGCAACCTCGGCAGGCTGTATCAGAGCATGCAGAAGTTCCAGGTACTAATCTTATAATTATTTCTTTTCTTTTTTTTTTTAAATTTAATAATTAATTTTAATATTTAATTTTAATTTTTTATCAGTTAATTTGATGGAGGTTTAATTTTAACTATTTTTTTGGGCTTAATATGGGGAATTTTCTTGTTTTTAAAGTGTGAAGATGTTGATGTTTAACGTTTTGTAAAGTTTTATTCACAAACGTGGTTCTTTTTTAGTTTGGTTTTTGATTATCATTGTCATGAATTTTGATTATCAAAGAGACTATGTATTTGGTGGTCATTCTGAATTTAACATCTTTATAGATATTTTTTGTGTCTTTTTTTCGTTTTTAATGTTAAATAGAAGAAATTCTTATACTTTCTACAAATTATTAAATGGACATGGTTTATATAGGTATAAACTAATTTTGTTTCCCCTTTATTATGGATATCAATCAACATGTAGTGTCTTTTTTAAAATAGTTATTCTTCCATTAATTTCTTATTAAGAAATTAAGAAAACATATAAAAATTTGAATGCAGCGGTATTCGAACACGCTCGTCCTGTATACCGTCGAGGCGCTCTCGCCACTGAGCAATGCATGCGATGCATGCTCATTTAGTTGGCGCGGGTTCGAATCGCGCTGCGTTCAAATTTTTATACGTTTTCTTAAATGTCTTTTTCAATTTTCCTAAGTGTAGAATAACACTTTTAAAATGTTTAAAAGTATGCCTAATTTCATACTCCAGTCTCAACTACTTCACATATCTATATCTATATATATATATAATAAAAGAGTAGAAAAGTCAATTCTGTACATTAAAAATTTCGTAAAAATTTTAATTGGGTGCGTTAATATGTCGATAACAGAGGCCAAAAATCCACTCAGTAGAATTTTTGTCTGTCTGTCTGTCTGTCTGTTAATTTGTTCGTCAATCACGCAAAAACTGCTGGATAGAAATGGATGAATTTTGGTATGGTGATAGCTTATAGTCCAAAGGTCTTATTCATAAAAAGTTATGGAACAGTTAAAGTGTTCTATAAGCACACTATAAGAGAAACGTCAAAAAATGGTATTCATAACAGCATTTTAGCGCTAAACGGTACTATAAGCGTACTATAAAGTTATCGTGGCCAATACCCTACTATAGCGGTACTATAAGATAAAAAATGGCCGATTCTCAACAGCTGATCATTGAAAATGACATTTGACGTAGGTGACTCGTCAATGTTAGCTAATCGAATTTGCATAACTTATTAATCCAATCCACTAATAATTATTGCTTTGTGTCAATTTTCCACTTTTATATTTAAATGAAAGCTTTACAAAGCATACATGCTTCGGAAACGATAGCAATAATGGAGAAGAGTTCGGGGCGAAGAAAAGTATATAGAAGCAGGGGTTGACCCGTTTTCCTTATACGATGAAGAGTTTCGGAAGCGTTACCGCTTTCATAAATATACTGCTTTTATGATAAACCTTGTGCGTAGATTAACCATGGAGATATGCAATTAGACAATATTATTAATAAAGTGAAGTTTTAACTAGGAGAAATTTTAGTTAGTAAATTTTATAAAATAATAAGTTTAACGCCGAGCTTTCCCTCAACACTAGAGCAAAGAAATGAAAATATAAATTGAAGTAAATAGTTTTACTGGAGTGAGGATCGAACCCACAACTAGTAGTCTTGTTACATGTTCACTTTGTGCCCCCGCACCATGACTGACCTCAATTTGTTAGATTTTGGTTAATAAAAAACAGTTTATTTCTATAAATTTTATTCTTTAGATGTGTAATACAATAATTTACGTTTGAGTAATTCTTCCTTTAATAGTGAATTATTTAATTTTTGTTCTAAAATTTTTAATTTTTGCCTTTCTACGGCCATCTGGATCTCAGGAAGCTCCTTTCTGTAAGCAATTACATTTGCTGCTATTCTTGAGGTTATTGTCATGCTGTAACCAAAAATGTAATATATCTATTATTCTTTTTAATATGTTTTCCAAAGAAGTATGTATTATAAATTAATAAAACTTATTTTGCTGAAAGCTTAACACATTTTATTTATTATTTCAATTCAATTTAAGTTTGTTAATCCAAATTTAATATTGCTTGTAGATATAAGATAGTACTGAATGATTTTAGTGAATCTAACTTAGTAATATATTATAGTAATAAAAATAAAGATAAGTTCATTCAACATAGACATACATAACAATAGACATTTCTTTAATCTACCAAGATTGTGTACTAGTGCTAGTGCTAGTATTTGGATGCACCATCTAAAAAGAATATAATCAGATTTCCTTGCTGAGCATTCTTTAGGTAGTATTAGCTATTTAATGTATTATAATGGAAAATAAATTTTGTCTCGCTTCCCATCAAATTATTTGTTGAAAATAAAATTGAACTAAATTGACTAAAATTATAAAATCAAAATGACTTTCTGGGTATTGTGGTATTATCATTCATTTAATATTTCATGCACTACAATTAATTATACTTAACATGTCTTATTACTTATGAATATCATTTAAAATAAGATAGGTGACAGAGTGAGATTTGTGTGCTGCTGTTTATTTCATAATATTAATATATTACACATACTTTTATATTATTTTCTGTTCTATTCTTAAACAAGTATTGATAATAATTACATA
This sequence comes from Dryas iulia moderata, assembly GCA_019049465.1. Lineage (NCBI taxonomy): Eukaryota > Metazoa > Arthropoda > Insecta > Lepidoptera > Nymphalidae > Dryas > Dryas iulia. The sequence goes on along the minus strand of CM032427.1, from coordinate 13,903,705 downwards.
AATATTTCTTTATTCAAAATGAAACACTAATTGGCCAAATGTTTGTATTTTTATATGGTTATCTGAGTAAAATTAATTTGAGTATACTGTGAACTGATGAGGGAGCCAAACTGAATTGTCGTCACCAGTTGCTGGTTCTGTAGTAGGTGGTGAGCAACCAACTGTTTTTAGTATTTGTTTTTTTTTTCTATAAATATCAGCTTCTTAGCTGACATTTTTATAATACCCATTGAGCCTTAATTTGTCCTTCTTCTTCAAGGGGTTTTTGCCATATTGTTAAAACTGAAACAATAAGTGCCGTGTTAATAAAATAACTACACAAATACTTTTCCTCAGCAATTCTTTCAAGATCATCTATGGAATAGAAGCATAAGCATTAAAACATAACATGCGTATGAATGTTTACAAAACAAAACTTACGTGTTCGAATTAACTGTATCAGTAAAACCAACCTTATCCTCCTCCAACCAATTGTCACTTGTCTGCCTTTTCTTGCTCTCTACAATTTTTGATTCCGATGCCATTTTATAAGTAATGGAGTAATATTTAAAATAAAATAAAATAAACACGTAAGTACTACTAGTAAACAAATGTCAATAGCTTATCGCACCACAAACAACAAAATATGGTTTTTATCCTTAATAATGTCTATGATCAGTCGAATTTAGTAAAATTATACACATTATCTGTGGTCAATTTGCAACGTTTGACAAACTTTCTTGCCAATTTCATCGTAGTGGCAACATTTTAGCTTATAAACAGTATATTAGTTATAGTAGGTTTATAGTACTGTTATGAATACGCATTTTTATGGAACGTTTCATAAGCTTATAGAGCATTTTAACTAATGAACGTTTTAAGCGTTCTATAAGCATTTTTTATGAATAAGGCCGCAAAGGTACATATAGGATAGTTTTTATCCCGGTTTTCCATGTAGTTTTTTTGGAAAAAATAAAAAACCGATATAAGTTAATTATTTATATACTGATATCTACTGGGTAGAAATTAATGATTTTTTGTATAGAGTTAGTTTAGAAGTTAGAGCAACATATGGGATAGTTTTCATCCTGGTATTCAACACAACTCCCGCAGAAAAATAAAATTAAAAAAAAAACATTCAAATTATGTTCATAGTTCACGAGTGAAGCTAAATTTGTTTTAATATCACTAATTAAAATAATTATAAAATAAAATAAGCATAACATTTATTAAAGATACATTTGACCGGTCTATAAAACTTTATATAATCTATATGACAGCAGATATAACTACGTTTTCTGGAACGGGTAGCGCCATCTGTTATTATATAGTTGACATTGTATTAGATATATCCGTACTCATTAATATTATTATTATAAAAATGCAGAAATCAATATCTATAGCTTTTATATTTTCACGGGTAATCTACAGATTTCGTACATATATACCAGATGGTATATATGTACGAAATCTGCTATCATATAGATATATGATAGCAGATTTCGTACGTTTTCTTACTATAACAGTTATTGCTATATGTTATCACATAGTATAGACGTTATACTAGATGTATAAATGATTTTGTCAAGAACATAATTAGTGACGCAAGGTCAAATATAGACTACCCCCCTTTTATAAAAAAAACAATCCCAAAGAGGCAATAGAGGATGAAAGTGGTAGTTGACGTGGCGAAGCCGCGAGCGGGTCGCTAGTAATATAATATATTAATAATTAAAAAGTATAAAATGTTATGACATTTCTTCATATATTTTAATTTTTCGACCAGGATGCAGAAACAATGCACCTAAAAGCAATAGCGATAAAGGAGGAGCTCCTCGGGCCCGAGGACTACGAGGTGGGGCTGAGCGTGGGGCACCTGGCCTCCTTGTACAACTACCACATGAACATGCATCGCGCTGCTGAGAAGTTATATTTACGTTCTATTTCTATTAGTGAGTCACATTTTTTTGGTTATTTTTTGGGTTTTTTTTTAGAAAAAAAGCTGATTTTTTTAGGTGTGTCTATTAGTGAGTGACATTTTTTGATTATTTTTTGGATTTCTTTTAGAAAAAAAGCTGATTGTTTAGGTGTGTCTATTACTGAGTGAAATTTTTTGATTAGTTTTTGGATTTCTTTTAGAAAAAAAGCTGATTTTTTATGTGTGTCTATTACTGAGTGACATTTTTTGATTATTTTTGGGTTTTTTTTAGAAAAAAAGCTGATTTTTCATGTGTCTGTTATTATTGCCCATGGATATATTCGATAAGTGCGGATCCATATTATATTTTTTTAGTTTTGGCACAAGTTTTCTAAGTTACGCTGGATTTCAGTATCACTTTAATATATTGAAAAAAATGTTGGTGCGAGACTTTAAGTAGACTCTGATCACCAATCTTTTTTGAGAGTCGATTGCGATTGAGAGCCGTTGATTCTCGAGGGATCGAAAATTGTTTTAGTTGAAATGATTAATTGTTTAGCAAATTTGTAAAAAATGACGTTGAGTTTCGCCACTCTACTCGTAAAATGTTGATTTTGAGCGGAAAGTTGGGAACGGAGTGTCTTGACACCAAGTTCTCTCTGATTATTCGGCTATGTGAGAAAAAAGCTTGTTACTGTTAAGTATTGGATAGTTATAATAATTTAATGCTTATATCTATATTTCTTATCTTCAACTAATTTAAAGATGTTCAGTTGTATGAAGAGTGTTGATGACAGTGGACGAGGTGAAAGAAGTATACAGGGACCGTAGCGTTAGGCGCTCCGTTCTCTCTGACTACCCCGCAAGGGATACAGTGTGCAGATATAAGACGTCGTGTTTGAATGTGTACATATGTGTGCGCAGGCCTGAAGCTGTTCGGCGAGCGCTACTCGGGGCTGGAGTACGACTACCGCGGGCTCGTGCACGTGTTCACGCAGCTCAAGCGCCACGAGCGCGCCAACCACTACAACGCGCTGCTGCAGCACTGGCACGGTACGACCACACACATACCCGACATACACAACCACCAGCGCTCATATATACTCACACACACCATACGCACGCACAGGTACACCCAAGCGCGAATTCACCGTAGTGGGCACTATGGCCAAGCCCACAACTTAAATTCATTGTGACGTCATATATTTTTTATCTTGATACAAGTTCACTGATATACTGGTACACCAAATATCAGTATCACAGTATCGCCTTAATAAAGAGAAAAAATATTGGTGCTACTTTTACAGTTAAATGTAATTAATTATCTGGCTAATACTTGGTCGTTTTTAAGATGTAACCACCATTTTTCTTTAGGTCTTGGTATAATGACGGTTCTTAACGCCGCTTTACGTTTTATTATGTAGGAATCGAACCTATATCCATCGCAATACATTATACAATTTAATTTGGACAATGGCATCAGATTTGAATACTTTATGTTATATTTACGTGTAACTTGTTATAGAAACCAGTCGTGGCTTGTGGGCACAATGTCTGACTGTAAATGCGACTGGTTGTAGGGTTCGATTCCCATTCGAGAAATTGAAATATTTAACATTTCATTTTATTCGCTAAGGTGTCGACGTAAAATGCGACGTTGACTTCCGCCATTTAACACTCAATACCTCAAGAATTTATCGGAAAGTGGGAATGTTCCCTCTGCCTATCTTGCAGGGTATAACATTTTTTTTTCTTTTTTGGCTTCACGCGCTCCCGCACACAGCAGGGTAGGCAGAGGGAACCTAGTGTTAAGACACTCCGTTCCTCACACACCGCCGAATTTGGAGGCTTGCCTGTTAAGTGGCGGAACTTAACGCCGCGCTTTACCTCGACACCAGAGCGAAAAAAATGGAAATATAATTTCCACTCCTCGAGTGGGAATCGAACCCACAACCAGTCGTTTACAGTCACACGCTTGTGCCACGACTGGCCACAATAAAAAAATAAGTAAAAAATACTAATACTTAATAATTTAAAATTAAAGTGTTCATTTTAATCAATTTCAGATCTCAGAGAACAATCGAAAGCGGAGCAACAACCGGCCATTGGTGATGAGAAAGTGATACCCTTAGACCAACTGCAGTCCAAATTCTTCACCTCCCAGGCCACCGAGACACACTGACTGAACCCCACGGGATTCGAATCCCGGACTCACCTCCTGAATCCCGCGGGGCTACTATACACTACACCTATAAGTGAATCAGTGACTGTTGAAGTGTTAAAGTGATTTGTAAAGTGTCAGTACTTATGTATGTGGTGTGTGACTGAAAGTGTGTTTTATTAAAGTTAAATATTATTGTTTGTTTGTTTGTTTGTTCGTTTGTTTGTGTATAGCTATTGTATAGTGTAAGACTGTGTGTGTGTGATGTGACAACTTTGTGTTAAATTTGTATTTTTTTTGGTTTTTCATATTATTTATTTGTAAATTAATTCTTTAAATGGTGTAAATAACTTAGTGAGTATTTTTTTTTCTTTTTCAATTTATATTGTACAGATTTGTGTTTGAAATATGAATTAATTAATAATGGCAGCAAAGCGAAATTTTAATGCAATAACTATTTTGTTAATATTACAAGAAAGCTTGAAATACATGTTTTATTAATTTTAAACAATCTTTTTTTTTCTTATACATATATTTTTGTCCACATATGCTCAAATGTTGTCACATCCACATAAGTGTGGGTTCGGTGCCCAGCGCAGTCAATACGCACAGTGTTTGTACAGACACGGTAGACTACTGCCATTAGCTTCGCGCTCAGCCTTTTTGCTATTACAAAAATTAAATATTAACTAACTATTATAATTATAATACATAAATAATATAAAATAATGAATTATATATAAAATTTTGAATTAATTAATAAGAGTTTTACAGAGAATTATTGTATAGAGTGCGAAGCTCACACCAAAATAAGCTTAGGAAAGCTATGTCGAGTCGTTTTTAATGTAATTTTTATATGAAAATAGTTGTAAAAGATGTAATAACGTTATGTGAATTTATATTTAATATATATATATATATATATATATATATATATATATATATATATATATATATATATATATATATATATATATATATATATATATATATATATATATATATATATACATAATATATAATATACTTGCTTTTTTTGTTTTTCTTTTTTTTTTTTTAAATTGTGGATTTTTTCTTTTTTCTTCCTACATTTTATTTTCACAGCAATTTGAAATATTTAAGTTAAGTATTTACATTGGTTTTGTTGGTTATTTTTTTCATAAAGTCAACTTTGTATTAAGTAATTGTATTTTTCAGTAAATGTTCAAATTGAAACATATTTATTTATTCTAAAATCAAAGTCTTCAAAATCTTTCTAATACTACTTTATATAAAAATGGATATATCTATCGACTTCTATATATTTCTCTATTTCTCTGTTCATCTCATACTTTCTCTCTTTTTTCACTAAACTCTACTCAACTACTTGTCATTTGACCGGAAATATAAAAAATTCTAAAAATCTAGTCTTTCTTAACATAGGGCCGCAAACACACTAACAACTGCCTGAGTGCTTTGAATTCTCGTCTAGTCTAGAAAATCTAGACTAGTGTGAATACAGCCTTAATATAATACTACTTAACTACTAAATTTATATAATATTAAATGTATGAAAGCACTTAGTTATTTGTTGTTTAGGGAATGTTATGATGGTATTATGAGATTTAGTATGGGGTTTCTGTGGATTATGGCGTTTGTGTATCCCACGGGATTCTTATATTTTAGAGTAAATAAAACAATTTTTAAAGAATTTATATATTTTAATATTGATAACATAACAATTTTATTGCTTGATGGGGTAATTAGAGATCCAATGTTTTGTCTTGTTCTATAAAGCGAGGTAAAGAAAATAATTCACTTTTGATATTTTCATCGAGTGGAAATCGTACCGAGAACCAATCGCGATTACAGTCAGAGGTTTTCTACTGAGCTGCCACTGACAAAAGTTTTAAATTTGAAATTGTTTGAATTTTAAACAATATACTCTAAAAATTGTAACTATACATAATTCAAAAGGCAAAAAAAGTTAAAAAGTATCGCTTTTAATTGAGTTTTAATGTAATAATGATTTAAAAATAAGATCCTGTGGGATACATATTCCAGGATTTGTCTGGCTTGTAAAGAAATTTCAAAATGTTGGTAATAAAGAGTGCCGCTAAGTTTGTGCCTCAATTGATAATGTTGATATCGCACAAAATTATTATTATGATATTATACATATAAAGTAAGTAAGTATTTATAAAGAGATTGTAAATTACTATTGTATTTGTAATATTTATATGAAATAATTATTATATAGCTTTGTTTGTAGCGAGTGTTCATAGATATTGTTCTTTTTTTTTTTACATATATCTGACCTTTACAATGAAAGTGGTCTAATTAAGGGAACCATTATTTATTAGGAATCCATTTAGAATCTTAGAAGAAGCGCGGCGTTGAGTTCCGCCTCATAAAATACGAATCACAGGTTTAGGTGGAAAATGAAGAATGGAGTGTCTTAACACTAAGATCTCTCTCTGCTAAAGTGTGAAGCAATGTGAATTATATTTTATATCATAATTATTTAAATAAATCAAAAGTTAGATAGCATTTTTATTGTTTCAGTTGGGCCACTTTTATTGTAAGGGTATACATTGAAATTTAAAGTCACTTTTTGAGCTTTCTTGAACGCATTGAAATTATATATTAATTTCTGTAATTAATTAAAACAGTTAAAATATATCTTTTTTATATTCATTAATAACTTAATACATTGCTTTTATTTTCTTAAAATCTGTACTCGACTGTACTGTAACTAACTTAACACATAACGAATGCCTTGAGCTTTATGTTCCTGATTTTAATTATTTTTAAATATATTTAGCGCTTTCTTTTTCAATATATTATACTAATTTTAATTTTAATTATTATTACTATTATTAATTGTAAAAACGTGTAGTTATTAATATGTTATAAGTTATATTAATGTGTGCAATGCAATGGCAAATGTATATATGATAATTCTCGCCGGTGTTGCCATTATGAAAAACCTCCCTACTTTTGTGGTACTTAAAATTAAATGAAAAATATTCAAAACGTGTGCTAAATTTAGATTTTTGGAATTATTATTGCTATTATTTTATTAGCAATGTTTGGTCGTTTTTTTTTTGTTAGAAATTGTTATAATGTTGTTTTTCTTAATAACTGAAATATTGGTTAAATTTGAAATAATGAATAAATGATTAATTAATTATTAAATTTTGGTTAAAAAAAACCGTCGCAATTCAGTGGTAAACATTTGCTGGCAATGATAGTAAATTCAAATCCTAGCTTATATATTAATTTTGTTTCTATTTACTGTCCAAAATGTTATTATATAGGCAGAAATTATAGACAATACAGGGCAGTGATTTAATATACAATATAAATAATTCATTTTTTTTGTTAATATATATTGATAAATAACATTTTTTTGACACATGCTGTTTATAAAGTTAAATGAATTTAAAAGAGGACGAGGTTTGGGCGATTGAGAATATAATTATAGATTGTCTAAGCGTAAGTTAGCACTCATGTATCGATGGCTGTTACGTGCGTAAGGCGTTAGTAAATACGTTTTATGACGATGTGTTGTGTTTTATTTCCTTATTTTTTATAGATTTACGCCTTAACTTAGTGGCAAGACACTCCGTTCTTTAATTTTAGCGGGTAATTGAGATATTGCGTGTTAAGTGGCGGAACTTACCACTCCTTAGTGTTAGATACCTGAGCGGAGTTATGAAAATAATATAATAATCATTACCCTGAGTGGGAATCGAATCCACAACCATCGCGTTTACAATAAGACGCTGTCTCACTGTGCCCATGTCCATATTTTTGGAGTTATTCTGATTATAATGTACTGACACATAACATTAATGGTTTCAAATCTTACTTGGAAAGTAAGACATTGTTTTTTTTTAATTAATTAAATACGATATGTATCGGGCTTAATTATTTTTAACAAGTTTATTGGCTAAGTTAAGAAGTACAAAAATGAAACATATTTACAATTATAATAAATGAAATATTTATTATCATAAAAAAAGGAATAAATTAAAGCTTCACAAACACCGACGAAATGAGAGATGGAATGCCTCTAAATGTATCTACTAATTCAATAACAAATTTAAAATTCAATCATTTTTTAACAGTTTGCAAAATAATTTGTATTAAGGCCAGTGCCTTAAGGCTACGATTAATGTAGAGAAAAAATATATCTATTACAATATATATAACCACTTTATTTCTTACTAGCTGTGCCTGCGACTTTGCTTGCGTGGAATTTAAAAAAGTTTTTTTAGCTTCACGCTGTACCCCGTACACAGCAGGGTAGGCAGAGGGAACCTAGTGTTAAGACACTCCGTTCCCCACGCACCGCCGAATTCGAAGCCATTGCGTGTTAAGTGGAGGAACTTAACGCCGTGCTTTGCCTCGACACCAGAGCGAAGAAAATGGAAATATTAAATATTTCCACTACTCAAGTGGGAATCGAACTCACAACCAGTCGTTTACAGTCGCACGTTCGTGCCACTCCGCCACGACTAAAAGTTATAGTTCTAAAATAATAATAATGGGTTACTTTTACATTTCAAAGTCCCCTCAATCAGTTACAAATCAAGAGATTCAGCCATTCCAGAGATATCCGGAACAAAGAGACAGGCAGACTATAAAATAATAATAATAAACATATATTTTTTTAAAATATTACTCCTAATGAATACATTACATAAAGTGTAAACAAAAAAAGAAAGCATATATTGTGAATATGGGTGTCATATAATATTCTTTTAATAAAAATAAATTTAAATATAGTTTTAATAAACCCAATAAATAAATAAATAAAAAAAAATTCTTATCTTCAACTAATTTAAAGATGCTCAGTTGTATGAAGAGTGTTGATGACAGTGGACGAGGTGAAAGAAGTGTGCAGTTCGTTCTTCGTTCTCCCTGACTACCCCGCGAGGGATACAGCGTGAAGCTATAAGACATCGTTTTGAATGTGTACATATGTGTGCGCAGGCCTGAAGCTGTTCGGCGAGCGCTACTCGGGGCTGGAGTACGACTACCGCGGGCTCGTGCACGTGTTCACGCAGCTCAAGCGCCACGAGCGCGCCAACCACTACAACGCGCTGCTGCAGCACTGGCACGGTACGACCACCATCTAACACGCTAACACGCAAATACCGGAACACTCATATGCACACACAACTAGCACGCGCCAACACACCTAGTGTGCACACACGCATGCACACTCGCACGCACACATGCACGCAAACATATTGATGTCAACTCACATATACAAACAAACATACATTTAACGTGCACTTACACACGCACGCACGTACGCATGCACACGCACTCGCTAGTAAATGTGCACACCGCACGCGCATCCGTACATACACACATGCACCTAGCGCGCACTCGTACATATTTATAATTACATATATAGATTTAAAAATTTATAACTTAAAAAAATTAGGCTAATAACGTGATTATAATTTTTTTCCCATACATATGGACACTCATATATACAATGGCAAACAGAGTGTCAACATTAAGTTCCTCTTGCCTAACATGCTGTGTGCGGGATACAGCGTGAAGATAGAAGAATATACATTATTCAAATTTAGCAAAAAAAAAACATATCCAATATATTGATTGAAAATCACTAACTTACTCAAATTCACATAGTTTTATTCAAAATAAAAAGTTATAAGCTTCATTTTTTGAACATCTACTAATTTACCTCCGGTTCACTAAAGTTAACACTTACAATGTGCAATACATTTTAAAGTAAAAAGAAATATAAATAAACTTTAATTGTAAATTATAAAATCATCAAGTGGCTAGTCGTGGCGTAGTGGCACAAGCGTGTGACTGTAAACGACTGGTTGTGAGTTTGATTCCCACTCGAGGAGTGGAAATTATATTTCCATTTTCTTCGCTCTGGTGTCGAGGTAAAGCGCGGCGTTAAGTTCCGCCACTTAACACGCAATGCCTCCGAATTCGGCGGTGCATGGGGAACGGAGTGTCTTAACACTAGGTTCCCTCTGCCTACCCTGCTGTGTGCGGGATACAGCGTGAAGCTAAAAAAAAAAGTTAAAGTATTCATTTTATTAACTTTCAGATCTCAGAGAACAATCGAAAGCGGAGCAACAACCGGCCATTGGTGATGAGAAAGTGATACCCTTAGACCAACTGCAGTCGAAATTCTTCACCTCCCAGGCCACCGAGACACACTGACTGAACCCCACGGGATTCGAATCCCGGACTCACCTCCTGAATCCCGCGGGGCTACTATACACTACACCTATAAGTGAATCAGTGACTGTTGAAGTGTTAAAGTGATTTGTAAAGTGTCAGTACTTATGTATGTGGTGTGTGACTGAAAGTGTGTTTTATTAAAGTTAAATATTATTGTTTGTTTGTTTGTTCGTTTGTTTGTGTATAGCTATTGTATAGTGTAAGACTGTGTGTGATGTGACAACTGATTTGTGTTAAATTTGTATTTTTTTTGGTTTTTCATATTATTTATTTGTAAATTAATTCTTTAAATGGTGTAAATAACTTAGTGAGTATTTTTTTTTCTTTTTCAATTTATATTGTACAGATTTGTGTTTGAAATATGAATTAATAATGGCAGCGAAGCTTATAGTTATGTTGAAATTTTAATGCAATAACTATTTTGTTAATATTAAAATAAAGTTTGAAATACATGTTATATTAATTTAAAACAATCTTTTTTTTTGTCCACATATGCTCAAATGTTGTCACATCCACATAAGTATGGGTTCGGTTCCCAGCGCAGTCAATACGCACAGTGTTTGTACAGACACGGTAGACTACTGCCATTAGCTTCGCGCTCAGCCTTTTTGCTATTACAAAAATTAAATATTAACTAACTATTATAATTATAATACATAAATAATATAAATAAATGAATTATATATAAAATTTTGAATTAATTAATAAGAGTTTTACAGAGAATTATTGTATAGAGTGCGAAGCTCACACCAAAATAAGCTTAGGAAAGCTATGTCGAGTCGTTTTTAATGTAATTTTTATATGGATATAGTTGTAAAAGATGTAATAACGTTATGTGAATTTATATTTATTATTATATATATATATATACATAATATATAATATACTTGCTTTTTTGTTTTTCTTTTTTTTTAAAGTTGTGGATTTTTTCTTTTTTCTTCCTACATTTTATTTTTTATATATGCTATCGTTCACAGTAATTTGAAATATTTAAGTTAAGAATTTACATTGATTTTGTCAGTTTTTTTTATCGTAAAGTCAACTTTGTATTAAGTAATTGTATTTTTTATTATTTTCTTCAAACTTCTTCTTGTTTTCAAACACCTTTAATATTAATATATTTCATTTTATAAAAAGGGATATATCTATCGACTTCTATATATTTCTCTATTTCTCTGTTCATCTCATACTTTCTCTCTTTTTCCACTAAACTCTACTTGTCATTTGACCGGAAATATAAAAAAATCTAAAAATCTAGTCTTTCTCATATAACATAAGGCCGCAAACACTAACAACTGTCTGAGTGCTTTGAATTCTCGTCTAGTCTAGATTTTCTAGACTAGTGTGAATACAGCCTTAATATAATACTACTTAACTACTAAATTTATATAATATTAAATGTATGAAAGCACTTAGTTATTTGTTGTTTAGGGAATGTTATGATGGTATTATGAGATTTAGTATGGGGTTTCTGTGGATTATGGCGTTTGTGTATCCCACGGGATTCTTATATTTTTTGTGTTAAAAAAAAAAAAAAATTTGTAACTTTTTATGTAAAATGAACTTTAAAAATTTATACATTTAAATATTGTTATATTTCTATTCATATTTTTCTTGCATAATGAAGTTATTAGAGAAAATCTAGTGTAATGACACTCCATTCTCCACTTTTCGTTTCTTGTTCAACATAGTGAAGAACTGAAAATAGTTAAATCATTGTGAGTGAGAACACTGAGTGGAAATCGAACTCATAACAGATCCCGATTACAGTAATACCTCTCACTGAATCAAGATTGACAATAAATGGTTTAAATTTATTATCTCCAATTTATATATTAATTATTTCAATTTTAAAGAATATATCAACAGAATAGTAACTATTCTTTCTAAAAAGAGCTAAAAAGTGTTTTTAATTGAATTGTAGTATAATTAATTACAAAATAAAAAAAATACTTCAAGTTTTACATAGTAAGGTCCCGTGGGATACATATTCCAGGATTTGTCGGGTTTGTAAAGAAATTTCAAAATGTTGGTAATAAAGAGTGCCGCTAAGTTTGTGCCTCAATTGATAATGTTGATATCGCACAAAATTATTATTATATTAAATTATACATATATACATATAATGTAAGTAAGTATTTATAAAGAGATTGTAAATTTATTATTGTATTTGTAATAACTTATATTATATAGCTTTGTTTGTAGCGAGTGTTCATAGATATTGTTCTTTTTTTTTGTATACATATATCTGACCTTTACAATGAAAGTGGTCTAACTTAGGAAATTGTTATTTATTAGGAATTATCCATTTAGAATCTTAGATTCTTCTGCGCGGCGTTGAGTTCCGCCTCATAAAATACGAATCACAGTTTTAGGTTTAAAATGAAGAATGGAGTGTCTTAACACTAAGATCTCTCTCTGCTAAAGTGTGAAGCAATGTGAATTATATTTTGTATCATAATTATTTAAATAAATCAAAAGTGAGATAGCATTTTTTTAGTTTTAGTTAGGCCACTTTTATTGTAAGGATGTACATTGAAATTTAAAGTCCCTTTTTGAGCTTTTTTAAATGCATTAAAGTTATATATTAATTTCTGTAATTAATTAAAACAGTTAAAATATCTTTTTTTATATTTCATTAATTACTAAATACATAGCTTTTATTTTCTTAAAATCTGTACTCGACTGTACTGTAACTAACTTAACACATAACGAATGCCTTGAGCTTTATGTTCCTGATTTTAATTATTTTTAAATATATTTAGTGCTTTCTTTTTCAATATATTATACTAATTTTAATTATTATTACTATTATTAATTGTAAAAACGTGTAGTTATTATTATGTTATAAGTTATATTAATGTGTGCAATGCAATGGCAAATGTATATATGATAATTCTCGCCGGTGTTGCCATTATGAAAAACCTCCCTACTTTTGTGGTACTTAAAACTAAATGAAAAATATTCAAAATGTGTGCTAAATTTAGATTTTTGCAATTATTATTGCTATTATTTTATTAGCAGTGTTTGGTCGTTTTTTTTTTGTTAGAAATTGTTATAATATTGTTTTTCCTAATAACTGAAATATTGGTTAAATTTGAAATAATGAATAAATGATTAATTAATTATCTGGTATAGGTTTGAAAAAAACCGTCGTAGTTCAGTGGTAAACATTTGCTGGCAATGATAGTAAATTCAAATCCTAGCTTATATATTAATATTGTTTTTATTTACTGTCCAAAATTTTATTATATAGGCAGAAATTATAGACAATACAGGGCAGTGATTAAATATACAATATAAATGATTAATTTTTTAGTTAATATATATTGATAAGTAACATTTTTTTGACACACGCTGTTTATGAAGTTAAATGAATTTAAAAGAGGACGAGGTTTGGGCGATTGAGAATATAATAATAGATTGTCTAAGCGTAAGTTAGCACTCATGTATCGATGGCTGTTACGTGCGTAAGGCGTTAGTAAATACGTTTTATGACGATGTGTTGTGTTTTATTGCCTTATTTTTTTCAGGGTAGACAGAGAACTTAGTGTTAAGACACTCCGTTCTTTAATTTTAGCGAGTAATTGAGATATTGCGTGTTAAATGGCGGAACTTACCACTCCTTAGTGTTAGATACCTGAGCGAAGTTATGAAAATAATATAATAATCATTACCCTGAGTGGGAATCGAATCCACAATCGCGTTTACAATAAGACGCTGTCTCACTGTGCCTGTGTCCATATTTTTTGTCACTTTTGGAGTTATTCTGATTATAAGTACTGACACATAACATTAATGGTTTCAAATCTTACTTGGAAAGTAAGAAATTGTTTTTTTTTTAATTAATTAAATACGATATGCATCAGGCTTAATTATTTTACAAGTTTATTGGCTAAGTTAATAATAAATGAAATTTTATTATCATAAAAAAAGGAATAAATTAAAGCTTCACAAACACCGACGAAATGAGAGATGGAATGCCTCTAAATGTATCTACTAATTCAATAACAAATTTAAAATTCAATCATTTTTTAACAGTTTGCAAAATAATTTGTATTAAGGCACTGTTTAAGGCTACGATTAATGTAGAGAAAAAATATATCTATTACAATATATATAACCACTTTATTTCTTACTAGCTGTGCCTGCGACTTTGCTTGCGTGGAATTTAAAAAAGTTTTTTTAGCTTCACGCTGTACCCCGTACACAGCAGGGTAGGCAGAGGGAACCTAGCGTTAAGACACTCCGTTCCCCACGCACCGCCGAATTCGAAGCCATTGCGTGTTAAGTGGCGGAACTTAACGCCGTGCTTTGCCTCGACACCAGAGCGAAGAAAATGGAAATATTAAATATTTCCACTACTCAAGTGGGAATCGAACTCACAACCAGTCGTTTACAGTCGCACGTTCGTGCCACTGCGCCACGACTAAAAGTTATAGTTCTAAAATAATAATAATGGGTTACTTTTACATTTCAAAGTCACCCTCAATCAGTTACAAATCAAGAGATAAATTCAGCCATTCCAGAGATATCCGGAACAAAGAGACAGGCAGACTATAAAATAATAATAATAAACATATATTTTTTTTAAATATTGCTCTTAATGAATACATTACATAAAGTGTAAACAAAAAAAGAAAGCATATATTGTGAATATGGGTGTCATATAATATTCTTTTAATAAAAATAAATTTAAATATAGTTTTAATAAACCCAATAAATAAATAAATAAAAAAAAATTCTTATCTTCAACTAATTTAAAGATGCTCAGTTGTATGAAGAGTGTTGATGACAGTGGACGAGGTGAAAGAAGTGTGCAGTTCGTTCTTCGTTCTCCCTGACTACCCCGCAAGGGATACAGTGTGCAGATATAAGCCTTTGTTTTTGAATGTGTACATATGTGTGCGCAGGCCTGAAGCTGTTCGGCGAGCGCTACTCGGGGCTGGAGTACGACTACCGCGGGCTCGTGCACGTGTTCACGCAGCTCAAGCGCCACGAGCGCGCCAACCACTACAACGCGCTGCTGCAGCACTGGCACGGTACGACCACGCACACACCCGACATACACATACACACACACAATCACATTGCTACTCATTCACGTATACAGACACACACACAGGTACACCCAAGCGCGAATTCACCGTAGTGGGCACCATGGCCAAGCCCACAACTTAAATTGATTGTGACGTCATATTTTTTTATATTGATACAAGTTCACTGATATACACCAAATTTCAGTATCACAGTATTGCTTTAGTAAAAAGAAAAAAATATTGGTGCGATTTTTTTTGTTGTAATTGGCTGACTCTTGCTTGGTCGATTTTAAGATGTCTGTAACCACCATTTTTCTTTTAGGGCTTGGTATAATGACGGTTCTTAACGCCGCTTTACGTTTTATTATGTAGGAATCGAACCTATACCCATCGCAATACATTATACAATTTAATTTGGACAATGGCATCAGATTTGAATTCTTTATTTTATGTTTACGTGTAACTTGTTATGGAAACCAGTCGTGGCTTATGGGCACAATGTGTAACTGTAAATGCGACTGGTTGTGGGGTTCGATTCCCATTCGAGAAATTAAAATATTTAACATTTCATTTTATTCGCTAAGGTGTCGAGGTAAAATGCGACGTTGACTTCCGCCCTTCTGCTTATCTTGCAGGATATAACAACTCTTTTTTTTATCTTCACGATGTATCCCGCACACAGCAGGGTAGGCAGAGGAAACCTACTGTTAATACACTCCATTCCCCACGCACCGCCGAATTCGGAGGCTTGCGTGTTAAGTGGCGGAATTTAACGCCGCGCCTTAGAAGAAAATGGAAATATAATTTCCACTCCTCGAGTGGGAATCGAACCCACAACGAGTCGTTTACAGTCACACGCTTGTGCCACTGGGCCACGACTGGCCAAAATAAAATACTTAATAATTTAAAATTAAAGTGTTCATTTTAATCCATTCCAGATCTCAGAGAACAATCGAAAGCGGAGCAACAGCCGGCCATTGGGGATGAGAAAGTGATACCCTTAGACCAACTGCAGTCCAAATTCTTCACCTCCCAGGCCACCGAGACACACTGACTGAACCCCACGGGATTCGAATCCCGGACTCACCTCCTGAATCCCGCGGGGCTACTATACACTACACCTATAAGTGAATCAGTGACTGTTGAAGTGTTAAAGTGATTTGTAAAGTGTCAGTACTTATGTATGTGGTGTGTGACTGAAAGTGTGTTTTATTAAAGTTAAATATTATTGTTTGTTTGTTTGTTTGTTTGTTTGTGTATAGCTATTGTATAGTGTAAGACTGTGTGTGTGTGATGTGACAACTTTGTGTTAAATTTGTATTTTTTTTGGTTTTTCATATTATTTATTTGTAAATTAATGCCTTAAATGGTGTAAATAACTTAGTGAGTCATTTTTTTTCAATTTATATTGTACAGATTTGTGTTTGAAATATGAATTAATAATGGCAACGAAGCTTATAGTTATTTTGAAATTTTAATGCAATAACTATTTTGTTAATATTAAAATAAAATTTGAAATACATGTTATATTAATTTAAAACAATCTTTTTTTTCTTATATATATGATCAAATGTTGTCACATCCACATAAGTGTGGGTTCGGTGCCCAGCGCAGTCAATACGCACAGTGTTTGTACAGACACGGTAGACTACTGCCATTAGCTTCGCGCTCAACCTTTTTGCTATTACAAAAATTAAATATTAACTAACTATTATAATTATAATGAATAAATAATTAAAAATAATGAATTATATATAAAATTTTGAATTAATTAATAAGAGTTTTACAGAGAATTATTGTATAGAGTGCGAAGCTCACACCAAAATAAGCTTAGGAAAGCTATGTCGAGTCGTTTTTAATGTAATTTTTATATGGATATAGTTGTAAAAGATGTAATAACGTTATGTGAATTTATATTTATTATTATATATATACATAATATATAATATACTTGCTTTTTTTTATGTTTTTTTCTTTTAAAGTTGTGGATTTTTTCTTTTTTCTTCCTACATTTTACCTTCACAGCTATTTGAAATATTTAAGTTAAGTATTTACATTGATTTTGTCAGTTTTTTTTATCGTAAAGTCAACTTTGTATTAAGTAATTGTATTTTTCATTGTTTTCTTCAAACTTCTTCTTGTTTTCAAACACCTTTAATATTAATATATTACATTATATAAAAATGGATATATCTATCGACTTCTATATATTTCTCTATTTCTCTGTTCATCTCATACTTTCTCTCTTTTTTCACTAAACTCTACTCAACTACTTGTCATTTGACCGGAAATATAAAAAATTCTAAAAATCTAGTCTTTCTCATATAACATAGGGCCGCAAACACACTAACAACTGCCTGAGTGCTTTGAATTCTCGTCTAGTCTAGAAAATCTAGACTAGTGTGAATACAGCCTTAATATAATACTACTTAACTACTAAATTTATATAATATTAAATGTATGAAAGCACTTAGTTATTTGTTGTTTAGGGAATGTTATGATGGTATTATGAGATTTAGTATGGGGTTTCTGTGGATTATGGCGTTTGTGTATCCCATGGGATTCTTATATTTTTTGTGTTAAAAAAAAAAATGTTATGTAAATTTTTATGTAAAATGAACTTTAAAAATTTATACATTTAAATATTGTTATATTTCTATTCATATTTTTCTTGCATAATGAAGTTATTAGAGAAAATCTAGTGTAATGACACTCCATTCTCCACTTTTCGTTTCTTGTTCAACATAGTGAAGAACTGAAAATAATTAAATCATTGTGAGTGAGAACACTGAGTGGAAATCGAACTCATAACAGATCCCGATTACAGTAATACCTCTCACTGAATCAAGATTGACAATAAATGTTTTAAATTTATTATCCTCAATTTATAGAGAAATTATTTCAATTTTAAAGAATATATCAACAGAATAGTAACTATTCTTTCTAAAAAGAGCTAAAAAGTGTTTTTAATTGAATTGTAGTATAATTAATTACAAAATAAAAAAAAATTCTTCAAGTTTTACATAGTAAGGTCCCGTGGGATACATATTCCAGGATTTGTCTCGCATGTATAGAAATTGCAAAATGTTGGTAATAAAGAGTGCCGCTAAGTTTGTGCCTCAATTGATAATGTTGATATCGCACAAAATTATTATTATATTAAATTATACATATATACATTATATGTAAGTAGGTATTTATAAAGAGATTGTAAATTTATTATTGTATTTGTAATAACTTATATTATATAGCTTTGTTTGTAGCGAGTGTTCATAGATATTGTTCTTTTTTTTTGTCATATATCTGACCTTTACAATGAAAGTGGTCTAACTTAGGAAATTGTTGTTTATTAGGAATTATCCATTTAGAATCTTAGAAGAAGCGCGGCGTTGAGTTCCGCCTCATAAAATACGAATCACAGGTTTAGGTGGAAAATGAAGAATGGAGTGTCTTAACACTAAGATTTCTCTCTGCTAAAGTGTGAAGCAATGTGAATTATATTTTATATCATTTTATATTATAATTATTTAAATAAATCAAAAGTTAGATAGCTTTTTTTATAATTTCAGTTAGGCCACTTTTATTGTAAGGATGTATACATTGAAATTTATAGTCCATTTTTGAGCTTTTTTTAAATGCATTGAAATTATTTGTTATATCTATTAATTTCTGTAACTAATTAAAACAGTCAAAATATCTTTTCTTATATTTCATTAATAACTTAATACATAACATTGCTTTTATTTTCTTAAAATCTGTACTCGACTGTACTGTAACTAACTTAACACATAACAAATGCCTTGAGCTTTATGTTCCTGATTTTAATTATTTTTAAATATATTTAGTGCTTTCTTTTTCAATATATTATACTAATTTTAATTTTTATTACTATAATTAATTGTAAAAACGTGTAGTTATTATTATGTTATAAGTTATATTAATGTGTGCAATGCAATGGCAAATGTATATATGATAATTCTCGCCGGTGTTGCCATTATGTAAAACCTCCCTACTTTTGTGGTACTTAAAATTATATGAAAAATATTCAAAATGTGTGCTAAATTTAGATTTTTGGAATTATTATTGCTATTATTTTATTAGCAGTGTTTGGTCGTTTTTTTTTGTTAGAAATTATTATAATATTGTTTCTCTTAATAACTGAAATATTGGTTAAATTTGAAATAATGAATAAATTATCAATTAATTATTAAATTTTAGTTAAAAAACCGTCGTAGTTCAGTGGTAAATATTTGCTGGCAATGATAGTTAATTCAAATCCTAGCTTATATATTTATATTGTTTTTATTTACTGTCCAAAATTTATTATATAGGCAGAAATTATAGACAATACAGGGCAGTGATTAAATATACAATATAAATAATTCATTTTTTTGTTAATATATATTGATAAATAACATTTATTTGACACATGCTGTTTATAAAGTTAAATGAATTTAAAAGAGGACGAGGTTTGGGCGATTGAGAATATAATTATAGATTGTCTAAGCGTAAGTTAGCACTCATGTATCGATGGCTGTTACGTGCGTAAGGCGTTAGTAAATACGTTTTATGACGATGTGTTGTGTTTTATTTCCTTATTTTTTATAGATTTACGCCTCATTTTTTTCAGGGTAGGCAGAGAACTTAGTGGCAAGACACTCCGTTCTTCAATTTTAGCGGGTAATTGAGATATTACGTGTTAAGTGGCGGAACTTACCACTCTTAATCTTAGATACCTGAGCGAAGATATGAATATAATATATATATTTATTCCTCTGAATGGGAATTGAACCCATCGCGTTTACAGTCAGTCACTGCGCCACTGCGCCACAATGGTCTCTATTTCTATATTTTTTTGTCACTTTTGGAGTTGTTCTGAGTATGACATGCCATTTATGACTTCAAATCTTACTTAAAGTAAGACATTGTTTTTTTAAGAAGTAAATCGACTCCTTTACATGTCTATTAATTATATCCGATATCGGATTAACAATTTTATGAGTTTCTTGGGCTAAGGTAAGAAGGGGTACAAAAATGAAACATAGTTACAATTATAATAAATGAAATATTTATTATCATAAAAAAAGGAATAAATTAAAGCTTCACAAACACCGACGAAATGAGAAAAGGAATGCCTCTAAATGTATTTAATAACAATTTTAAAATTCAATAATTTTTTAACAGTTTGCAAAATAATTTGTATTAAGGCACTGTTTAAGGCTACGAATAGTGTAGAGAAAAAATTATATCTATTACAAAATATATAACCACTTTATTACTTACTAGTTGTGCCTGCGACTTTGCTGGTGTGGAATTTAAAAAAAACTTAGTTCTAAAATAATAATAATGGGTTACTTTTACATTTCAAAGTCATCTCAAATCAGTTACAAATCGAGATAAATCTAGCCATTCCAGGACAGGCAGATAGGAAAAATGTAAAAAACTTGCTTGGATATAAAATAATAATAATAAACATATTTAAAAAAAAAATGCTCTTAATGAATACATTACATGAAGTGTAAACAAAAAAAGAACATATGTATCGTGAATTTGCATGTCACATAATAAATATTCTTTTAATAAAAAATAAATTTAATTCAAGTTTTAATAAACATATTTCGAATTTAATAAAAAATCGATTATTTTAACATAACAAACAGACACTCCCATTTAATTTATTTCAATAAACATTTAAATATGAAGAAAGTAACATAATTTTAAAAGCTAAATCTTCTAAGCTGGTCCCAGAAGTGCAACGAGAGCCCTCTTGTAGTCACCGGAAGTCTCGCCCTGCTACAACCGCGGTGTGAATATCGAACCGGAACCAACCGTCATAGTGCGCGGTGACGTGAAGAGAGGGACATGCGTGAAGAAACGCGGCGTGATTAGTATGCGTGTTTGTATGAAAGTTGTGTGTTATTCAATTTAGACTTTTTGTTTAAAAAAGAACATGCTGTATAATTTTGATTTAATTTGATGTATTATGTAGTTGAAGAGTTGATATAATATTTGCGCCAATTGGCTTAGTTGTTAGCGATTGACTGCTAAAGAGATAGTAGGTTAAAATCCCTCTTTATTTTAGCAATGATATCAAAAATATTTTTCGGTTTATGATAATTAAAATTAAACTTTTAACTTAAGAGACATTGAACGCATGGCTTAGTTAAGAGCGCTTGGGCATTTTCCACGAGGCGCGGGTTCGAATCACGCTGCGTTCAAATTTTTGTACGTTTTCTAAAAACGCATTTATTCAACTCTTGAACTAAAGCCCAAAACATAATTCTAATTTAAGGTCAAATTTTGCTTTCTTCACTTATTCTATAATAAAAATTAATTTATATATAAAAATAAATTAATAAATAAAAATCTAAAATTAATAATTAGAAAATACAGACGAGTCCCTCACCTCCTAATCCAGTCGCGAAGACGCAAACAAAATTAAACATACACAATTAAAACACATTACAACAATCAGAATATAAAATCACAGATAAAAAATTGTAAAAAGAACGATATTATTAAAAAAAAATATAATAAAAAAAATAAAATTTAGAAAAAAGAATTCATAATGTGCTTTAATTTGTTAAAATATGAACGAACAAGTGCTGTTGTTGTTGACAGTACTTTATTAAAATAATAAAAATTGCAAAGTTAGAAAAACTGGAAAAGACTTTCAAGTAATGTTCAATTTTTTTAGCTTCACGCTGTATCCCGCACACAGCAGGGTAGGCAGAGGGAACCTAGTGTTAAGACACTCCGTTCCCCACGCACCGCCGAAATCGGAGGCATTGCGTGTTAAGTGGCGGAACTTAACGCCGCGCTTTGCCTCGACACCAGAGCGAAGTTTCTCTATTCTTATCTTCTTTATATAATTAAATATCTTATTTATTAATATTTATTAATAAATACACACTTGAAGACCACAATGAATTTGAAGAATTAATGACTTTGTGGCCAGTCGTGGCGCAGTGGCACAAGCGTGTGACTGTAAACGACTGGTTGTGGGTTCGATTCCCACTCGAGGAGTGAAAATATTTAATATTTACTTTTCTTCGCTCTGGTGTCGAGGTTAAGCGCGGCGTTAAGTTCCGCCACTTAACACGCAATGCCTCCGAATTCGGCGGTGCGTGGGGAACGGAGTGTCTTAACACTAGGTTCCCTCTGCCTACCCGAATGTGTGCGGGATACAGCGAGTAGTTAAAAAAATGATTTTAAAGTATAACTTTAAAATAATAAAACTAAACTAACAAAGTACTGTCAATAAAGCAAAGCATATTGAAGTTAAAAGAAATATAAATAACATATAATTATTATAAATAAAAAAAATATTAGAAATTGCTTTAACAATGAAAATTAAAGCAACTTTTAACATTTTAAATTATTACTTACACACTTATAAAAATAATGATTAAAGGATTTAGTAAACAAGCGTTACGACATTCCCATACATATCGCACCTTCAGAAAGTGACCTAACTCAAATTTTCCGTAATTTTAATTAGATTTTTTAAAAAACAACAGAAAAAAATCGATTCTAACGAATATTCAAATAAAAAATCAATAAAATTGTCATAATTTAGAGTAAAACACAATTTTTCGAGTTACACCACTTTAACCCTGGACGTGCAATATGTATATGACACAACAACAAAAAAAAATAACAAAAACTAACCGAAAGATCGCTCTCCAGAGTTTTATCGAACAGTCTCTCGTACTCTCTCTTTATATTCCCCAAGTCTATCTCAGAGCGTGTTGCTATCACGCGTATCAGCACGCTGTCCGAGGTGCCAGCACCCTGCATCGAATCACGCAGGCGTTGAGCGAACCAAGCCGGCGCGTTCTCCACGCATTCCACTAAAACAAATTACCTGATCAGTACTGACGTCACCGACAGAGAGATGGGTCACTAACGCCGGGACACTAACGCCGGGACACTAGGAGTAAATGCTGTGAAAGGAAATAACCTGAAAGAGAAATAGAGTAGAGCGATATGACTTACCTTTGTCAACGTTGACGTGACTTGGAATCACCAATCACTTACCGTAATGCAGTTGATGATGTCATATTATATAATATGTTAACTTGTCATAACGTGTGATTATATTAGTATATAACGAAAATCAAATCAAAATCATCAACAAAATAAATAATTACATTATTAATTTAAAAAAAAATTAATCATTATTGGAACAAAAAAACAATCATCAATCACACAACAAATTATCACAATCACAAACTCAACAATGACAAGTCAACACATAGACATGACACACTAACATAGCCATGACTGGCCAACATAGCTATGCCATATCAACATAACCATGGAATGTCAACACAATCATGATATATCAACACTGCCATGACATATCAACATAGCCAGGACATGTCACAACATGTCATGACTCCACAACATAGCCACGACTCGTCAACATAGCCACGACTCGTCAACATGGCCATGACTTGCCAACATAGTCATGACATGACACGTCACAACATGTCACGCCTCGCCAACATACCCGCACTTCGCTTTCCAGCGTCTTATCGTACAGTCGCTCGTACTCCCTCTTGATGTCTCCGAGGTCTACCTCAGCGCGGCTGACGAGGATGCGTACGAGGGTGCGGTCGTGGGTCCCGATCCCCTGCATGGCGGCGCGCAGGCGACTCGCGAACCAAGCCGGTGCGTTTTCTACGCACTCCACTAAAAATTTTCCGTTGGTGGGACGGTAATGGGAGGGCTTTAGCTTAATTTGATTGTATGTTCTATGTTTAAGTTTTGAGTTTTTGTGGGACTGACTGACAGACAACGCACAGTCAAAATTACTGGGCGTAGTAAGCTGAAATTGGGCTTGTAACTTCCTTGGAGAATATAGAGGAGGAACATTAAGAAAATATATTCCTAAATTCTAAAGGTAACGGGGAAATTGAGTAAAAATTAAATTCAATAGGAATATAAACGCCACGCGAATATAATTGCAAGAAACAACTTGTATACCTGTCTGAATATCACAACATAAACAAATAAAGTAATGGTCATTGGCTGCCAATCATTTCATATATAATTCGCGTAGGTAGAGAGAACCGAGACAATCGAGTGTCAAGACTCTTCGTTTTCCGCTTTCAGCCCAACTCTGATATATTATGAGTTGAATAGCGGTGCTTAACGCCGCGCTCTGGCCATCAAGAATGCTGTCCATCAAGAAAACAAAATAACAATCATTCCACCGAGTGAGAATCGAACACACAAGATTTATTATAGTATTAAATACATAAGTATATTTAATATTAACTTAAAAGTAATAATACTTAAAAAACATTTAAAACAAAACTCAATTGACAACTTCCTTTGTGTCTGAGAATGTAATTGGATCAATTGAAGACACACATGTCGCAAAGTTAGAATTCAGCTAAAATTGAACTTAAAAAAAGACGAGTAACGCCGCTTTTCTCTTCGTAGTGGAGTAGTCAGAGAAAACCTAGTGTTAAGACACTCCGTCCTCCACTTTCCGCCCGAAATCGGGACGTTGGGTGTTGAGTGGCGGAACTCAACGCCGCGCTTTCATGTTAGGTACCAGAGTGAAGAAATGAAAATTTAAATATAATAATTCCTACCAGTCGGAATCGAACCCACAATCATCCTTTTTACAGTAAGACGCTGACCCACTACGATGCAACGGCGTCAACTGAACTTAAAGTTAAATTAATCTTAATCAATTGGATATAAACAAGTCAAACTATTTTTTTTTAGCTACCGCCAAATTCGGAGGCATTGCGTGTTAAGTGGCGGAACTTAACCGCGCTTTGCCTCGACACATGGACAAAATGGAAATATAAAATATTTCCACTCCTCGAGTGGGAATCGAACCCACAACCAGTCGTTTACAGTCACACGCTTGTGCCACTGCGCCCCTAAACTTAAACTTTGATAAACTATTAAATATTATAATAACAGAAGCGATAATAATCTATAATTGTGTGTATTCTTTTAGTATTTATTGTGGAATATAACTGGTTTTTCGCAATTAAACGGAATTATTTTCACGTAGTATCACACTTTATTACACAAGATAACAAACATTAATTTTTTGAGGGGGCATCCGTAACGTTTTGGAACAATGTCTACTTGTAATTACAAATAGTTGAGGGTTCGATTCTCACTCGGGATAATTATTATATTTTAATTATCTCCACTCTTAAATGGTCACTCGATTACAGGCAAAGCGTAGAGTTTGGAGAATGTCGACACTAAGTTCACTATCCCTATTATTATACGAAAAACAAGCCATTTTCCAATTTAAAACCCAATACTAACCAATAGCAGAGAGTGCGTCCTTCAACTCTCCGTCTATCTCCGCCTTGATGGCCTGCTCTATGGTGCGTCCCGACAACTGCTTGTACGCCTCGAATATGAGACGGAGCTGCTCGAAGCTTTCGTGGGCTAGAATCTAGGAGAGCGGAGAAAAAATGAAGAGAAATATAGCTAATTACTATATAACAATTAACTTATGTTTTTTTTTTAGCTTCACGCTCTATCCCGCATAACAGTGTAGGCAGAGGGAAGTAAAGTGTTAAGACACTCCGTTTCCCATTTTATGCCGAATTCTGGAGGCATTGCGTGTTAAGTGGCGGATCTTAACACTGCGCTTAGGCTCAACACCAGAGCGAAGAAAATTAAATACTAAATATTTCAACTTCTCGAGTGGGAATCGAACCCACTCAATCATCATCAGTATCAGAATCAGTCGTGTTTGAAATCACCCTTTGCGGCACCAAGCCACGACTGGCCTCATTAACTTTAAATATTCTTATAGTTTTTACGTTACGTTTAAAATTTTATACACTTTCTAAAAATGTATAGTCAATTTTATAGGCTCAAATAGCTACATAGAAAAAACAGTCTAAAAGACAGTTGGTTCATAAAGTTTAGAAGTGGTGGCTCTTGGTTGGTCATTACGAAAATGCAGAAAAATTAACTAAACTTATAATAGCTGCAGGTTCGAATTCCAGTGCGTTCCAAATTTTATATACATTATCAAATAACAAAATAACTTTAGAACTGCGAATATTATTAAAACAACATATTATTTAGCAAGATTTTTTTTTACCTACGAGCAGAAAATTCCACCAAATCTATAAAAACAATAAAAAATAATCCAAATAACAACCTAACTGCCCATACCATCCAACTCAAACCACGCAATTACACCCATCCGAATGGATTGAATGACATTCATCCAAAAATCCCTCTTTTTCACCGAAATCTCCCCTTTTTCATCGAAAACCCCCCTTTTTCACCGAAACACCCCCCCCCCCTTTTTCATCAAAAAACCCCCTTTTTCACCGAACACCCCTTTTTCATCGAAAAACCCCAGCATACCTTGTTAAAAATCTCCTCATCCGTCCCCCACTTGGCCTCCCCAGCGTCGTACAACTGCTGGGCACACTCCGCCGCTCTGGAGGGGTCCACGCCAGCCTCCTCGTCTCTGGCACCCTGTGTGGAACGCTGGATGAAACGTGTTGTGTGTTCTTTGTGCTCGGATGAACTGAGAGAGTGGGGGGAAGAGAAGTGTGGGAGTTAGTGGGAGGTGGGAGTTAGAGGGAGATGGGAGTTTAGGGAAGATAGGAGTTTAGGGGAGAAGGAAGTTTAGGGGAGATGGGAGTTTGGGAGAGAAGGGAGTTTAGGGGAGAAGTATGGGAGTTAAGGGGAGTAGGGAGTTACGATGAGTGTGAAAGTTAAGAGGGAGAAGGGAGTTATGGGGAGGTGGAAGTTCAGAGAAGTCTTGGAGTTAGAGAATAGGAGTTAGAGGTAAGACGTGGGTATTTCAGATGGAAGTAAGAAAGTTGTGAATAGGACTCGGCATGTCTTATACAGAAAACGGTCTTTGAAAACGATCTATGTGCTACTTTGAAAATGTTTTGTTAAAATTTTTTTGCATTACATTTTATGTTAAGTTAAGACAAACATTTATAAAGATGTATCAACAAAATAATTATTATATTATAACATATATTTTAAGTCAAAAGAAATACTTCTAAAAATATTTAAATAATTATAAAATTTTACCATTTACAATATAGACATGACACATAAAAATTGAAACAGTAACTTTTTAATTTTAATTTCAATGTGTTGGTTAAACAGGTCTAAAAGCAAAAAAAATATCAGACTCAAATCCCAGTACATTAACATTCACAAAAACCTCAAAATTCTTTAAAAAAAATGAGGTCACAGTATAAAAAAGGGCATAGAAATGACTTTCTAATGATTATATAAAAGAAAAGAAAGGAAACGAGTGAAAGGAATGCATTTCGGCGTTCATCCGAGTCAGTCTTTGCTTTAAAGCGAAAGTATAGTTTTGTGAAGCTTTATTTAAATCTTATTGTGATTGCAAATAATATCTAAACTGGCTGTGGCCGTGACTTTGTCTGTGTCGAATTTAATAAAGCACTTTTAACTGTAAAATCAAATGAGTAAGTTACTCCATATTACATCAGCTCTTTTGGCCATTTGGCTATTTGGCTTTTCACTATTTTGGCTTCACGCTGTATCCCGCTCACAGCAGGGTAGGCAGAGGGAACCTAGTGTTACGACACTCCGTTGCCTATATAAGATATGTACGTATATACTTTGGCGGGCTTTTCTGTACGACTATTTAAGATAAACATTTACATCGAGTTGTGGCTTCGATTGCTACTCGGTGATTCGAAATGATTATATTGAAATTATTTTCATTTCACAGTTTTATTATGACAAAGCGCGGCGTTGAGTACCGTCAATTAAGACATAATGTCTTGAATTTGGTAGGAGAGCGGTAAACGGAGTGTCTTGACATTCGGAAGTACTGCTTGCTGGTTTTAATATACTACTGGCTTATATTAAGTTTTACCAAACTAACAATCTTCTGAATTGTATTTGATTTCATCCCAAAATAAGCTCTTTTTCGCATAGTAGTTCAGTCAAAACGTAGTGTTTAGACACTACGTTTTTCACATAATTATGGTGATCATAATTCATAGTTAATTCACTACTTCTATACAAAAGCTTCAAAACCAATTTGCATTATTTTAACTCCATTACACAAAAACACAACTAAATAAATATAATTAAGTAAACATTCAACATTTATTCAGGTGATTTTAAATCAAAATTAATAAAAAAGCATAGTTAGCTGAGAAATATGTACGCACAAGCCATCGTTGGTGTTAATACGTTAGTCACACACGTTAAAGTTAAATTAACAGTAGCATAATTACGTTCTTTATTATAGTTTTATTATCTATCTTCACGCAATTTCTTCAAATATCTTTGTGTAAATTATCACAATTTCCTATATATATTATATATTTTTATTTAAATTTAATATGAATTTTGAAGCCAATCATTAAAAAAATATAAAGAAAACAAACAGACAAACAAGCAAACACGACATTAAACAACAAAAAAAAACAAAAAAGAAAAAAAATCTTGCTACCATAACACACATACTCACACAAAAATATCGATAAGTAATCGATATCGAATATCGATAAACTGTTACCAATGTTTTAATTAAAAATATACATTTTATATTCTATCAATTTTCTAATTAAAAAAATTGCTTATTAATTAATATTTATAATTAAATTAAAATAGGTTATTAATTTTTTTTTTTTTGCTAATTAGCAAAAAAGAACAACTACACATATAATATACAAAAATAATCTATGTAATCATAAAAAAACATTATAAAATATTTATATTTACATATATAATAATAAATGAAAACTTACAGTCACAATGAGTGTTAGAAGGCGGCGGAAGTCACCGGAAGTCTCTGAGCACATGTGCTCTGCCAGAGGACGGTTGTACACTGTATATTAAAAAAAAAAATAAATAAGTAATAAAAATAAAAAAATTGGGGCCAGTCGTGGCGCAGTGGCACAAACGTGTGACTGTAAACGACTGGTTGTGGGTTCGATTCCCACTAGAGGAGTGGAAATATTTAATATTTCTATTTCCTTCGCTCTGGTATCAGAGGCAAAGCGCGGCGTTAAGTTCCGCCAAGTAACACGCAATGCCTCCGAATTCGGTGGAAAGTGGGAAACGGAGTGTCTTAATACTAGGTTCTCTCTGCCTACTATGCCCTGTAAAAAAAAACAATAAGAAAAACAAATATTATTATCTTTTTAGCGTCACGCTGTATCCCGCACACAGCAGGTTAAGCAGAGGGAACCTAGTGTTAAAACACTACGTTCCCCACGCACCGCCGAATGCGGTGGTATTGCGTGTTAAGTGGAATTCAATGCCGCGCATCGAGCGAAGACAATAGAAATATTAAGTATTTCTACTCTTCGAGTGGGCGATTCCCATAAACAGTCATGTTTACAGTTGACGCCCAGTGTTGGGCAAAATTTAATTGCAATTAACAATTAAATATTAATTACTGGTCATTTGTCACGAAAATCACAATTAACAATTAATCCACTGTTAATTGTAGTATAATAATTAAAAACGAATTAATTTTCAGCTAATTGTTATGTGATGTCCCCAAAATCAAATAATAAATTATTCATTGCAAATGAATATTGTCCAATACCGAAAAAAAAGGGTCACTAGCACTCACATCTCTCGTAATTCTCCACAATTTCAGCTATCTCGGGCTTGGTGCGTGTGCACAGTATCTCCACCAGCACCTCCTCGTCAGTGCCCATACCCTCCATACAGTGGTTCAACTCTTTGCAAAGATACTCCGCCGGCGGCAGCATCAGAGCCACTATGACGTCTTCGAAGTGACCCCCGAGTTCAGATTTCAAGTCTTCGATTAAATCCTGTTTATTTAAAAAAGAAACAAATCCAATTTAAAAGATATTTAGAAAACGTGTAAAAATTCGAACGCAGCGGGATTCGAACCCGCGCCTATAGGAACTAGAAGAAGCTCTTAACGTCTAACGCCTAATGTCCATAATTGACCTTTTTTGACGTAAGAAGAAGGAGAGAAGAGGTTAAATATGTAATCCTTTCCAATTCCAATTGCTTATTGACAATAAATAAACAATCATAGTAATTGCATATTCAATATCTACTTTACAAAAAAAAATATTTACTCAAAAAACTGACAGCAAGATCAATCTAAGGTAGCAGTTTTTGGATCTTTCAAATATTGATATTGCGTTAGACGTTTCCTAATGGCGCGGGTTAGAATCCAGTTGTGTTCAAGTTCTTATACGTTTTCTAAATATCTTTAAGGATATAGATCCTGTAAGGATATAGATCCTGTAAGGATATAGATCCTTAAGTGTGTGAATGACAATTTTAAAAATGTTAAAAAGATCCTATTTACTCCATACTTATATTATAAATGCGAAAGT
Source organism: Dryas iulia moderata (assembly GCA_019049465.1). Taxonomy (NCBI): domain Eukaryota; kingdom Metazoa; phylum Arthropoda; class Insecta; order Lepidoptera; family Nymphalidae; genus Dryas; species Dryas iulia. The sequence goes on along the minus strand of CM032427.1, from coordinate 13,873,039 downwards.
CTGTGTGTTTGTCTGTCACGCTTTCACGGCTAATCTACCGGTCCGATTTGGATGAAATTTAGAATGAAAGTAGTAAAAGTTACTGGGTCTAACATAGGCTACTTATTTTTTCAAAAATCAACCGCTAAAGGGTTGAAATAGGGGATGAAAGTTTATATGAAAAATCTAAACCGCTTGACCGATTGTAATGAATTTTGGAATAGATATAGTTGATAATCTAAGCTTAAACATAGGCTACTTTATTTTTCAAAAACCCACCCCCGAGAGATGCAATATAACGAAGCAGTTTCGTAGTTCACGCGGCAAGGCCGCGAGCGGGCCGCTAATTATTAATAATTTAGAAAATTGCAATTATTTTCTTTATAAAACTAAGCGCTTAAGTTCCGTCACTTAACAAGCAATTTTTCGATTTCGGACGGAAACTGGAGAACGGATTGTCTTAACAATAGGGTCTCTCTTACTAACTGCGGGAAATGCAGCTAACAAAAAGCATTCAAACTTTTTCCCGCCGTGAGAAACTTAGCGTCCATATACTCGACGTTCGTCACTTTTTGCTTAAAAATTGGGATATTGCCTATTTTTAATACCAGAGCGAGTAAATTAAAGATATTAAGCAAACAAAATTAAAACTATTGTGGCGCAGTAGTACTGTATCAAATAGTAAACGCGATGGTTCTGGGTTTAAGTCCCTATATAGTGGGGTATGATTATATAATACATTCATTTCTCCGATCTGCTACCTAGGGCATTTTTTAAATTTCTGGCAGCAAGTTAAGGATGAAGTGTCATGACACGAGGTTCTCCCTAACCCGTGAAATTGCTTTATATTTTATGTCGACGAACAGGCTAGTCACACAGACAGAACGAAATTCGAAACCATATACTTTCACAGCAAAATGAGAAAATTAAAATTTAAAAAAATATTAAATAATCATTTTCCCAAGTAAAGATTGAACCCACAACCAATCGTGTTTACTATTAGACACTTCTATGTAAACAAATCTTATATATATCTTAGTATAATCTACTATAAAAGGCATACAAAGAATTCTATAGAGAAACATACACCATTGTGTACAGGTGTTATGTAATAATTTGCACCATTACTCATGCTAGTATAAATGACGGCCTTGATATGATAAATTGCAGACATGTTGGCTTAGCTTAGTTATAAAATGAAAAAATATATATATAGATATATATATATATATATATATATATATATATATATATATATATATATATATATATAATATATAAATATATATATATATATATATCTATATATATATATCTATATATCTATATATATATATCTATATATATATATATCTATATATATATATATATATATATATAGATGTGACAGTGTCTGACTATAAGTATGATAGTTTGAAGTTTGATTACCGTTGAGGAATCTAAATTACTTTTATCTAGTGACAAGCAAAAGTGCAACATAAAGTTTTCTGCCGCTCAACACGTAATGTTCATATCCAGCATTAAGCAGTTTAGAGTATTCATATGATTTTTTTTCATTATTTACTATTTGCTCAATTTATGTCAACATAATGAGAAAGATATATATGTAAAAAAATATTCTTATACATAATAATAAATAATAAAACCACAATTAATAATATATACTTTATGAAATAAAGTGAGTAAACATCACATCACTAATATAAGAAGTCCTATAAAACTTTAAACATAGTATAACTCAGGGGAGAACAATGTGTGACCCGACAAGCATTTTTGGTGGCCCGCTGAGCGTTTAAAATTTTTAAATATGAATAATTGTACTGATATGAACTTTTTTTTTTAATCTGGTGGCCCGCCAGCCATTATTAAAGTTTAAATGTGGCCCGCCAAACAAATTTTGTAGTTAAATGTGGCCCGCGACTTGAAAAGGTTGCTCACCCCTGGTATAATTTATCTATGCAGTGCATCTCATCTTGGAAACTGTTAAAGATGCACTTATCTGTCTGTCCTTGCAACAATCTTTTCAAGAGTTGTGGAATCAAGTTCTGATACATTTGCAAAACTGTTTCTTATTTAGCCAGTTATTTTTTTAATACTTGCATAAAAAATACTTTATGACTTCATACTTTATGATCATACATCGGAGTGTGTGTTAGCTTTATGTACATTTGACGATTCAAAAGTACTTACAAAAAAGTCTATTTGAATAAAGATATTTTGAATTTGAATAATGTTTACTTAAATATAACAATAAAAAAATATATATTTAGAAACTTTACTTAATATTTGGAAGGAATAAGAATCTATTATATTAAAGTGAAGTATACATACCCTGCCATATTCATGAGTGAAAGCCTTAGAGATAGCTTGACGCTGGACATTAGACCGTGTGGTCAAAATATCAATAATTGCTTGTTCATCAGTCCCAAAGCCTTTCATAGCTGCTCGAAGGGCTGCAGCATCTTCTGCTGCATTGAAGTTGGTGACACCAAACACAGTAGGTTCACGCTAGAGATACATTGTTATAATTATCAATTTATTTTTAAGCTTCATTTTGTTTTAAAATGTCATTATTTTAGCTTTCTATCAATTAAAAGTTAATTTATTTACTAAAATATGCATGACACATTCACTGATTCATAACAACATTCACCACTTAAAATAATGATCCACAAATATTTTATAAATCAATAAAATTAAAACCAAATAGGACAAAGAAATAAATAGGTCAAGGCTGTTTTCCCGCCCTAAGCCCAATTACAGCCTGATGTCATCAGGGTCCGCCCTAAAACCTTTTAGTAAACACATTAATAAAAATAAAACGTTTTGATCTACTTACGTGGGGAGACATTTTTCGGATTTAAGAGACAAAATTCCGAAACAGAATATTAAATTAGATAATAATAATATCTAATTGTTTCTAAACAGAGATGTTATTTTCTACGAATTAATATTTTTTCCCACAAAAACACGAATAACCGGTAGTACGACTGCCACGAAAAAACACTGACTGACGTTTCAAATTGGAGCGCAGAATTGATGACGTAATTGACATTTTAATTGTAATGTTGCCACAGCAAAAAGTTTTTAATAAATAAAAGTATGACTAATGCTGTTAGTACACACTGTACAGATATAGCAATTCAATTGAAATATATTAAATTTACATCAAAATCAGTAAGATATTTAAAGTATTGTAAAACAAGGTACTAAAAAGAAGCTTAGGACTTTTTGGGTTTAAATAAAACAACAATAACATTCTTGGCTATTTATATTAAAATAAAATTATAAGACATTTTCATTTTTCACAAATACCTGCTAATGAGCTAGTATTTAAGTAATTTTTAAGATTGTAATGTACTCATATGCAACGTTAATATTACATTACTACAGAAAATATTGCTTTTAAAGTTTTCAAATTTATAATAATTTAAGTAAAAAATATTTACATTAAATATTTATATTAAAATAATTCAAATAAAGTATGAAGTTACTAAAAATAATTAAAATAAATAAATTGTTTTACTAATGTAAAATATTTTTTATTATGGTCACTATAACATATTATCATTTACCTCATTTAAAAAAACACTATTACAATCTAAACAATGTAATGCGACACTAGCTTTACTACTTATTACCTATATGCATTATCATAATACAAATAGCTTAAAAGCCTCGAAAAACATACAAAACTATCTTATAAACAATAATGAGAAATAATTACCAGTAACTAAATAATAACCAGTATTTAATTATATTAAAAATTACTATTTTTGTAAATTCTACGCAGTTGTTTCTATGAATTATAGTTTAATTATCACTAGTTTAGAGGTGTTTTATAAAATTTCTCTTATATTTGATAATAAAACAAAAGGCCATATACCAATTATTTAAAAAAAAAATAGCTACATGATTCTAACAAAAAATTCGATAATACAATTTGTATCCCGCCATGTTTAAATTATTTAACATAAATTAAACAATATTAATAGAAAAGTGTATTTAACTGTCAAAATCTGTAAAACGAATTTGGATGAATTTTGGCACACAGGTAGATCATAATGTAGTTATTAAGAATATATGACAGGTTTCAACATACGACAAATATATATTAAATCCCTTATTTTCGTCCTTAAGTTTTTGCAGATGTGGAAAGTAGGGAAATAAGATGCCTTTTGTTTTTCTTTATTATACAAATCACATTAAATATCACTTTCGGTTGATTGTTTACTTATGTAAATATATTTTTTTGAATGAAGATGGATTAACGACGTAGAAGACTAAAAAATAATAACAAACATTTCCCGTCGTGGTGCAGTTCATAAAAATGACTGAATCTAATCCAAAAACAATAATTTACAGCAGTTACTTCTGCCTACCAACAGCAAATGATTTACTTGACCTGAAAGCGGAGAACAAAGGCACTCGACAATAATTTTCTTTGAATATCGAGCAAAATGGAACAACTATATTAAGTATAAACCTAATTATATGTGACTGAGCCTTATATTGATGTTACTCCCAAACTACGACACGGTAGTCTCTTTCCACGTTGTCAACATAAAACCCATTCATATATGGGCTTGGAAGAACTTCGTTCAGCTGAAAGAAATTATTTAAATTTCATAAAATACTATATCATAGAAATAATTACAATTATATTTAATTTAAAGAAAAACATGAGTATAAAGAAAAACTTGGGCAGCAGCCTTAATGATTTATATTTTTTTAATTAAAAAAAAAAAATTTTATATATAATGCCTATATAAAACAACACATATATTAAAAAGAAAAAAATAAAACAAAATACATGTATCACAGATCTTTAATGTACGCAAATTTCAATATTGACACATTTCAAGAAAAAAGACATTTTGGTTTATAATCTATATTCATTATAACGTCAAATTATTATTTAATTCTTAAAAGAAACTGAATTTAACTAAACATATTACTGTAATTGAATTAAAACATTGTCTACTTAATATCTAAAATTTTAAACAGAATTATTATAATAAAATATAAATAATAAATAAATTCCTTAAATATAGTTTCTCCCATCATGTTACAAGATATCATATTATAGAAAGTTAATACAACCAAAAGAACAGAATATTTGATAAATATTTATAATACCTATAAGATTTTATTACAAATATATAAATGATGGAAGTTCAATGTCAATTACTTAAATATTGTACTAACTGATCAATCCAAAAGCCGATAAAAGTTATTAGTCATCATTTAATTAATAAATTTTAAATAAATATATTTATAACATATATATACAAGTTATAAAAATATATATTTGAAAAATTGATATTATTTTGTACCTATCTATATTTATTATAAAAACTAATGTTGCCATATTTAAAACTAAAAAATATAGGTATTTATCTATTTTTTTCTATACTTTAATTATAAAATGAAGTCAAGGCGATTGAATATGACTGTGAAACACAAAACACATATACATACACATAAAGAATGAAAGACAAAAAACACATTTAATGAAATTAAATAACGTCTAATTGGAATTGTTAGGCAAAACAAAATATGGCCGCGATCTCTGCCAATGGCGCCTCTTCATGCAGGATGACAGGGTCTGTAATATATACCTTATTTTTTACCTTTTTTCAACCAAATTTGCATTTTAAAACATGTTTTTTGTTATAAAAGAGAGTTTAAAGATTTATATTATCTATATATGATCCTTTTTTAAAATATATATTATGTTTATTATATTTTTAGTAGTTAAAAGTATTTTAGTTCCCCCTGTCATGCAACATGTGAAATGTTAAACACACACACACACAAATGGTTGTAAAAATAATATGATTTTATATAAGATGGGATTTGAAGCTGCACTCCTTGGACGTATTAAAGTCACGTGGATTCGAATCTAATGAAACATTAGTATTTTTATAAATGTGAAATTCTGATTTAGTTGTTATTAAATAAATGGTTAAAAACACAAGTACACGAGATGTAAACATTATTTATGTTATATGCTGCCCAAGTTCTCTTATTAAGTAGTTAAAAAAATGATTTTTTATGAAAATAATAACTTTTTATTAATAATAAAAATATTTAATTACAAAAACATTAACGAATAAAAAGTATCTAAATGAAATAAATAATAAAAATTTTTTACTAATTTATATGAATGACAGTCCGTCCGGTGGACCGATTTTTACCAACTAAGAATTATGGCAAGGACTAAAAAAATCGAAAAAAAAAGCGCACAGAAATCGGTACATTCATTTAATACTACGCTATATTACGATGCCACAGACAGACAGACAAACACACACAGACACAAAAATGGACATCAAACAATTTTTTTTCGCGTCGACGGTTAAAAGTTTGCGGCAATTTCGTGTAAAATCCGTATATCTCGTATTCAATGTTTCTTTTTTAATTTAATTCTATATATATATATATATTAAAGTTTTCGTTTTTGCTTTTGTTAAAAATATTTAATTTTGCTATAATCAAAATGATATATGAAAAGGTGCAACATTGTATCTACTTACCACACTATTGTTAACTCTCACTTCAGTCTCATTTATTTCTTCATTGTCGCTATCTTCAATTATTTCGTCACCTGGAATAAATTAAAAACCATTTTGTTACTGATTGGCATGTAAGGCATGGTATGTATTCATTCATGCGGGGAATTGTTAACTTCTACGTTTCTTAAGTTATTTTTTTTAGCTTCACGCTGTATCCCGCACAAAGCAGGGTAGGCACAGGGAACCTAGTGTTAATACACTCCGTTCCCTTCTTTCCGCCGAATTGGGTGGCATTCCGTGTTAAGTGGCGGAACTTAACGCCGCACTTCGCCTCGACACCAGAGCGAAGAAAATGAAAATATTAAATATTTCCACTCCTCGAGTGGGAATCGAACCCACAACCAGTCGTTTACAGTCACACGCTTGTGCCTCTGCGTCACGACTGGCCCCAGTTAAGTTATTAAAGGTGCCTAATATTCTAAAATAAAAGAGCCTTTTTATTTTAAAATAAAAGAGCCTAACTTGAGTTACGCCCTATTACATTAGCTATCTATCACTAAAAGTCCTATTAAAATAGGTCCAGCCTTTCAAGAGGTTAGCCGGCACAAAAAACACTCGGTAAACAGAGAAAACTTATTTATCAAGTCACTCTGTTCTTCACTTTCCGTTCAAGCTCAAGCCATTGCGTTTTGAGTGACAGAATTCTACGCTGCATTTCATCTTGATACCAGAGCGGAGAAATAAAATAATTTAAATCCGGGAAACCGAACCCACTACCACTGCCCGCACAGTCAAAGGATGTCACACTACACTACAACAACCATTAGAATAAAATACATTATTTAGAAAATATATATTTGTCATTAATATAAAACATAAAACAACAACATTTTATGTTATCTAAGTATTTTTTATAACATTTTTATTACAATTTAGGGTCAATGAATTATTTTATCTGTTTATTATTCGGTGGGATTTGTTAGAAGCTTACGAGTATACTGATTAGGAAGTAACCTACATTCGGAGTGGCTTGTTTGTTTAGTGGTTATTGACATTGACTGTGAGGCCAGAGGTCACGGGTTTGATTTCGGTTAGAGGACATATTTTTTGTATGCAGTAATAATTTACATACATTTTTATGAAGAGACCGAATATATATGTACTAGGAATGTTACCGAGTTTCGAAATCGTAATTGAAAATATCAGATGCATACCGTGGCCGTAGAATCAGGAATCGAGGAAATACATGAAAAATTCAAAATAAAGCTATATATAACACTTGTCAGTAATTGGCTTTGTATATTATTAATGCAAAAGTTTGTATTTGTTTGTCTGTTACGCTTTCACGACCACCGGCTAGTGCCGCTGAAACGGTAGTGGTAGATGGAATATGAAAACAGAACAAATCCATCCATCCAAGATCAAACATAGGGATCTTTCTTTTATAAATCATCAAAATCATCTGAAGAATTGAAATATTATAAAAGATTGTACGAAAAATCTAAACCGCTTGACCAATTTTGATGTATTTTCTCAGCAAGATAGTTTGATGCAGCAAGATATTATGACGCAATGTCAAACATGGGCTACTGTTTTTTTTTCTAACCTAAGGGTCTGAAATAGGGGATGAAAATTTGTATAAAATATATAAATCGCATAACTTTTTTAATCAAAATCACGAAGCAGCTACAGTACTGTTATTTATTTCCCTAGGACTAGGTCATTAGTCCCTAAAATATTAATATGCCGATATAAGTAAACCCGAGTTGTGGCCAGTCGTGGCCCAGTGGCACAAGCGTGTGACTGTAAACGACTGGTTGTGGGTTCGTTTCCCACTCGAGGAGTGGAAATTATATTTCCATTTTCTTCGCTCTGGCGTCGAGGTAAAGCGCGGCGTTAAGTTCCGCCACTTAACACGCAATGCCTCCGAATTCGGCGGTGAGTGGGGAACGGAGTGTCTTAACACTAGGTTCCCTCTGCCTACCCTGCTGTGTGCGGGATACAGCGTGAAGCTAATATAGATTAATATATAATCGTAATGTAGTTATGAAGGGTTTAAATGTACCCATTGTTGCACACAATGGTTAAAAGTTTTATTTTTAACTGTGAACTTTTAAATTATTAACGTATTTCCAGTGCAACAAGATAAAGCGCGGGGTTAAGTTCCGCACAACACAATAAAGTTCGACTAATCGTTAACTCTAAACATAATAGAACTACGTCACTAGATTTTACTTACTCTGCACGATATCAGAAACACGTGAGAATATACGTACTTAATCCATACTTATATTATAAATGCGAATGTCTGTGTGTTTGTCTGTCACGCTTTCACGGCTAATTTACTGGTCCGATTTGGATGAAATTTAGAATGGAAGTAGTAAAAGTGACTGGGTCTAACATAGGCTACTTATTTTTTCAAAAATCAACCTCTATAGGGTTGAAATAGGGGATGAAAGTTTATATGAAAAATCTAAGCCGCTTGACCAATTGTAATGGATTTTGGCATAAATATAGTTGATAATCTAAGCTTAAACATAGGCTACTTTATTTTTTAAATTTCCCGAGGGTTGCAATATAGCGTAATAGTTCACGCGGCGAAGCCGCGGGCGGGCCGCTAGTATCTAATAAGATAACCTATACATACTTAGTCATCTAATACCTAATTACATAGAGCAAATATTTAAGATCGTTAAATTAACTGTTAAATATTATCCGCACTTTAACTTTGAAAATATGTAAAAGAACAAGCATTGTATCTAACTGTAAGTGTTGAAAAACACTTGTTTATAATTATGCTTGAGGCAAAATCATGTGAATATATATTTTTTTTTTTTGGCCAAAATCGCCCCCTAATACTGTAGAAACTTGATTAACGGGAGTAATTGTTTTCATTAGGCATCTGGGTAATTAAAAAAATTGGATAACGGAATGTATGAAGAAAAGAGGGTTCTATGTGTATTATGTACATATAAAAGTAGGAACAAAATTTTATACAAACATATGACACATTAAGACACTGTTTCCCACTTTCCGACGAATTCTGGAGGCATTACGTGTTAAGTGGCAAAGAGCGAGGAAACGGAAGTATAAGACAATTCCACTCCTCGAGTGGGAATCGAACTCACAACCAGTCGCGTTTACAGTCACACTTTGTGCCCATATGCCACGACTGGCCTCGCGTGATATAGAGTAATCATTTGAGATACGCTTAATAATTGTTTAACTTTATTAACTCCATTATTTGACTTTTCCGTCAGAAGTTTACATTACGAGATTTTGGAATGACATTTAGAATTTTATTGCTAAGTGATGACTTTTTTAAATCTCCATATACTTTCTATTTTAGATAAGAAAAAGTAAATATAATTTAATAAATATGTTACCATGTAAAAAAACTTTGGGACTATTCTTTACGAAAATAATGCAAAAGGAGCATGAAACTTGGCAATATACATATCTATACCAATATAATAAAGAGGTAATGTTTGTAACTTTGTTCATAAGGCTAATCTGCACAAGTATGGGGGTCGCAACTCCTCAAACTTGTGGATATTCATGGGAGAATGTAACTATTTACCATCAGATGCTAATTCTACTCGTTTTCCCTCGTTTATAAAAAAAGAACACTGCACCTACTTGATAGAAATGAGACCACAATATTTGAACTTTTACCCTCAACAGCACAGCATTAAGTTCCACCACTCAACACGCAATGCCTTCAGAATTCGACGTTGCGTATCAAACAGACTACCTCAACACTAGGTTCCCTCTAACCTACCTTGGTGCGGGATACAGCGTGAAGCTAAATAAAAATAAAGAAAAAAAACTTACCCTCAGAAGGCAGAGTGAGCCAGAATTGAGATCTAAAGGTATATTGAAGCCCGGGTGGTATCTCCGACCGTCTATCGCTGTTTAGTGAGCCAGCCAATATCTTTGCAGCGTCTACTAAAAGCGAGGCTCTCCAGGAGGCAGCGTATATCAGTCTCATAGATGACTGGGCTGCGGTGGAACAGATCATTGGATATAAGGCTTCGTGGCGACGGAGATTGTAGAAAGCTATGCCTGAAAAAAAGTAAAAAAGACATTATAATATACCTATTGATATAAAAAGAATACATATTTTTGCTGTACAACAGGGTATAGTAATAAAGAATACAGCGTCAATACTCCGTTCTCTGCTTTACGTCTGAAATTGCATGCTTATTACCAGAAGGGAAAATGAAATTTTTTTTTTAGCTTCACGCTGTATCCCGTACACAGCAGGGTAGGCAGAGGGAACCTAGTGTTAAGACACTACGTTCCCCACTTTCCGCCGAATTCGGAGGCATTGCGTGTTAAGTGGCGAAACTTAACGCCGCGCTTTGCCTTGATACCAGAGCGAAGAAAATGGAAATATTAAATATTTTCACTCCTCGAGTGGGAATCGAACCCACAACCAGCCGATTACAGTCACAAATTCGTGTCTGCGCCACGACTGGCCCCAAGAAATGATAATAATTAAAATATAATCATTTCCCGAAAAAAGATCGAACCCAGAACTAATTGCCATCCCAGACAGACTATCTCGCTATGCCACAATGACGTCAAATACACTAGCATTACAATGTTGATACTCGCAGTATATAATGAAAAAATGTATAACAGTTAAAGGTAATGAAAAAAATGATTACATATAATAAAATACAATTATTATACACATTAATATATATATTTTTAATTCAATGTATTTATAACGTATCACATGCATTATTATAAAATATATTGACTTCTGTACAATTTCTTTTAAGGCCACTTTTGTACTTCTCCGACCGTATAAGTTTTATAAAAATGTGTTTAAAAGTTACCACCTCACGTATCTATAACCATAATATAATTGTAATAAATCTGCTTACGTTATACTAGAACTGATCCTTATTGCCTATATATCAAAAAAATATATATGATATTTAGTACGCAAGATCAAATAAAAAATGGGGGACATTTATGAACGTAATAGAAGCCAAAACAATGATTTTTAATACTTTGTTTTTGTTTGTGCGTTTATGCACGCTAATCTCACTTTATCCGATATAAGTACATTTGTGAAAATCGTATTTTGGTAGTTTTCCGTTAAGATTTAATAGTTTATTTTATACTATTATTAAAAAAGAAGGGGGGAGGAAGGATGGGAATGGTGGGAATAGGGAGAGCTGGCTTACATGCCATCGAACCGGAACACATCATTAGATGTTTGGCGGCTCGTCTTTGTCACGATAGTGGTCGCAAGCCGAGTAGGAGAACTAATCTTCTACCACCAAGCTACTGGGTCACCCGCCTTTTACGGGATGCTACCGGGCTGGGGGGAATTGTATTCTTAACCCGTCCCCCCCACGGGTAAAAGTTTTATTAAATTCTAATCTTCAATTTAAGCAGGTCACTAGTAAAAGAAACCGTAACTTAGTTCCACTATCATTGAAAATATCTACTTTACTTTTCTTATAAGTAAAACTTACATAACATCTACATATAAAGTCAGATAAATAATTAATTTATTCCTTGCATATCATTATTATATATTTAAATGTCAAGTATTTGTGTTACATTGTAATTTAAGGGCATGGATAAATACACGATAAGATATTTCTACTTAATGTATCCTAACTTGATATTAATTACTACGTTACTAAGTACTTCTAGGGATGAACTTGAAGTAGAAATGTTGCGGATATAACATTTCGGGTCTAAATTCGGGTGAGGTATAGCAAGAATAATTTATTATATCGATTTCGGTTTCTGTTATAAATATTTATTTCGGTTTATCCGTTGGTTTCAAAGAATTTCGGTTAAAGATTTTTTTTAGGAATTCAGTAAACTTCGACCACCAGTTATGTTATTTCTTTATTATTAATATTTTTTTTAATTCCCTTTAAGTTTAACGAATTACAAGCCCCTATCAACCCCACATAATATTTTGGAAGAATCTGTTATGGACAGCTCTCATTTAGATTCCGTACATGTTCGAAATGATGTATAACTTTTACTATATTGAGATTCGTTTACGATTAACAAAACCTTTATAAGATCAGCGCTTTTAATAATTTTATATAATATTTCCAAGTTTAAAAAGGCAAACACAAAAACTAATTGTATATAAAACAAATCTGACGTTTCATTAATTTAAACTCAGCTGTTCATTCAATTTTTTTTTCGATAAGGTTTAGGTTGTTAATGCATACATAGTTATGGTATCCGAACATATTTACAAACTTTGAAGCAAACGTATCGTAAGAAATGAGTCAAAAACAATAAAAGGTTTCCCATGTATGTGTAGCCTCTATGCCTATCGTGCACAACTAAAGCAAATAAAAACATATTAAAATTTGTTTCAACTGAGCATCGAATCGCTAACGTCCTTCAGCTTATCAGGTACATTCAAAGTTGATATAACAAGTGCATTAAATAAGGAAATCGATAAGCCGTATAAGTTAGGATCTTTGTCCAGTGTCATAATCAGCAGTAACCTTAAATGACCTACACGTAGGGTTGCCATCCGTCCGGATTATCTCGGATTTGCCTTAGCTCAGAAGAGATTATAGATTAAAAAATATATATATTTCTGGTACCCAAAATAAAACGCGGCATTCAGCTCCAATGTCGGATGGAAAACTGAGTGTCTTTTCTGATTAAAATTACATATGGTTCCCGAAGCTTATTTTTTTTCGAATATTTTTTTTAATATAAGATGTTACATGCTTCCTCTTTTTGAACGTCAACAATTTGCCTAAATTGAATTTACAGATATTATATAATTATTTATTGACATTGATACCTTTGAAATAGAAATCTACACTGAGTTAATTCTACTTGAAAACAAACTCTACTCCGAACCTAGTGTCATAACGTTACGTTCTCCACTTTAACAATGAAAGAACGAATCTGAGAAATAGCGAGTTAATTAGCAGAATTAAACGCCGCACTATGTCTATATACCAGAGTACAACAATTAAAATAACATACAATTATTCTCGAGTAGTAATCGAGGATTTGATTTTTGACAGGAATTCCTGAAGGAGTTATAGGACGACTATTGCGTTTAGAATCTCGCACTGTATCACTGCCTAACGCCGGCCTCGATCTCCTGCCTTGTTTTTTTTGCTTCACGCTGTATCCCGCACACAGCAGAGTGAGCAGAAGTAACTTAGTGTTAAGACACTCCATTCCTCATTTTCCACCGAATTTCAGAGGCATTGCGTGTTTAGTGGCGGAACTTAACGCCGCGCTTAACCTCATTTTCTTGTCTTAGTTTCCAGATTTTTGTGTGGCTACCCTACCTACACGTCATATCTTAATGACTGCTCTAATTGATACTAAAACAAGCTTACGATAATTATAATTACTTGAAATAAATACGTGATAGTCGAATGAGAAAAGTTTCTCCTTTGGCTTTGACCTGTTAGTGTTAAATAATTTTATATAGTGGCCAGTTACACTTGTCTTTACGCCTTTCTTACATCATTGACAATAGGTAGTAGTAATCTAGTAGTAGAGTTATTAAATGTTAGACGGCGCAACTCAACGCCGTGCTTTATAATATTCCAAACATTATTATTTTTTGACTAAGAATCGATATTCTGAGAATCGAATTCACAACCATCGTTTTGCAAAGCGCGTATTTATTAATACAATAAGTGCCACTTTAGAACTTATAATCGGATATTGCAAACCAATCATAACAAAAAATATGTACGTCTATACTTTTTAAGTTAACAGCTTCGCGCTTTCTCCCGTATAACAGGGTACAGTACTGGCGTAAATGAACGCTACGCTTTGTCTCACCAGAGCGAGAAATAAAAGTGTAATATAAGTTTTTAATATTCTTTTCGAAAAATCTAGCAAAACAGGATTTTTTTTAAATCAGGATTAATGTATCATGGCCAATTAGGACAGCGCTGAACTATTAACAGCTTAGTTATCGTTACGGCGTTGAGTTCCGCCACATAACACGCAATACGATTAATACGATATTGAGAGATGGGAGAACGGAGTGTCATGACATTAGGTTCTTCCTGACTATAACGTGATCTATAACGTGAAAAAAAAAAAGACGTGGGCAAAATCTTCAATATTTAAAAGTCATACTAAAATAGTTATCAACACTATCAATTTATCACTATCATTTTAACACTATCATTTACACGCAAATTGTATCAAACACTGTTATCACTTATCACATCATATTATCATAGTTTAACTAAGTTAATCTAAAAACGTGAAACAGACGCGCAGCACGCGACACTAAAAAGATGATAGTTTCTTTTATATAAGAGATATAGTTTTTTTTATCTTAATTTATCTTTCATTTATTGATGTTAGATATTATATTAGATAGTTAACTAATTATATGATAATTGTTATTTTTTTTATTGATACATAGATGGGGTATCGTGGTGTAGTGGAACAGTCTCACCATAATCCCTATCAAGGTAATGAAAAAAAAATAAGGGGGATAAAGTGTGAAGTTAAAAAAAATAAAGCGTTTTTAAGCATTTTTTCAAAGTGTTGTTCCACACTTAGGAAAAGTAAATGTCTTTTTCAAAAATAAAGCTTTCAGCATCGGTGTAGTAAAAGAGAACTTAGTGTTCATGCACTCTGTTCTCATTTGAGATATTATGTTTGATTGATGAACTCAATACCATGCTTGACTTAAAAAAATGGTAAAATGAAATATACTTAAATATAATATTTGTCTTAAATAAGGACTGAACAGAGAACAGTCATATTAACATACAGTCAGGCACTTTCCAACTGCGCCATGATGACTTCAAATATGTTGTAAACAAACTAAAACCTTTTGAAATAAAACTGTTTTAAAACCGAATTTATCGCGTATATATAAATATATACTATAAAGTATTTAAAAAAAGATACAGGTAGACTCCACTTGTTATTACTATCTACTATAATGCTTGAAAAGTCATATGTTCTCAACATGAATTTTCAAATACCAAAACTATGTGCGATTAAAATAGTTTTATTTCTAAATCTCGAAAATAGAGGACCATATTACAATTAAAGCCTACCTTGTGGCTTTCTATTAATATAAAACTCCAGAGTTCCCCTCCACATATCAACTCGTACACCCACAATGCTGCCACGGCAGAAACCAGCCGAGTCCTTAGCGATGACCGCATTATGTCTCACCGCACCAGTGTAGGACAGTCCATAGGATTCATCATCTTTACCTAATAGTGATGTGAATATAAACTGAGAGTCGGTCACATTGACTTTGTCAGTACCTAATCCTACCATCTGTAAATAAACAAAAAGTTTGGAAAAACTTGTCTGCTTTATTATAATAATAATGTTTTGTTTATTCATATACCAATAATTTTAAATTATATTGAACTTCATGCAGCAGTGGGACAGTATCAGCAAGTACAGTGGACAGTAGTTGCAATTGATTGTGGGTTTAATTTCTATTCTACCTTATATTCGCTCTGGTGTCGAAGTAAAGCGCGGCGTTAAGTTCCGCCACTTAACACGCAATGCCTCCGAATTCGGCGGAAAGTGGAGAACAGAGTGAATAATCTCCATAATTTAATTAATTTAATTTCTCTCTTGGTAAACATGACCAAGTGTGGTATTGATTGATGGTCAATGTTCACTCAATGCCTTGAATTCAGGCAGAAACTAAATTACTTTCATTGTTTAACATGCAAGGCCTCGACGTGGATAAGCAGAGAACAGAGAGTATAGACATTAGATTTTCTATGACTATCCTGTTATGTATGATAAATAGTAGTATATATATTACAATTTTCTTTTGTTTTTTTTTAGCTTCATGCTGTATTCTGCACTCAGCAGGGTGGACAAAGGGAAAGAATAAAAGTGTTAAGACACTCCTTTCCCCACTTTCCGCCGAATTTTAGAGGCACTGCGTGTTAAATGGTGGAACTTAACGCCGCGCTTCGCCTCGATACCAGAGTGAAGAAAATGGAAATATTAAATATTTCCACTCCTCAAGTGGGAAACAAACACACAACCAGTCATGCACAGTCAAACATTTGTGCCCTGGCCCCAAATCTACAATTACAAATATAATACTATTATAATACTGATTAACAATCTTTTACAGACTAATTTACATTTAAAAGATAAAAAACAAAGAATGTTGTCTTAGTTTATTTCTTTTAATATTTATAATTCTATACAAAGTGACTATAAAAACAAAACATGTTTGTTTACTAAGCCAATTAAAATATAACTAGTTCAACATTCTAAGATGCATAAAGAAATAAAATGATATGAAGATAAAATATCAATGACCTATACAGGTGTGGTGAGACTATAATTCTTCGCCTTAATAATTAAAAATAGGTAACTAGAAGTACTTAACTTAAAAAATTGAATAAAAACTTATTTCACATAACAATTAAATAAAAACAATTTAAAAAATGTTCAACTTACAATATCAGTGCCATATGTTTCAGTCAATATTTTCACTTCCCAATAATAATGGTAATTATGTAAAAGTGGTGTATCTCCCTTTGCTGCAGCTGTTCCGGAACTATAAAATGGATGGAAGGTGACTTGCTTCTTGTCCTCACTCACCACAACCCAGCTAGAACCATTATTCTCAGGCTGTGTCCATCCCCATTCACTTACTGATGAAATTTAATTTGTAAATCTCATTAAATTATCAGTAATTAATACATAGATATTTTGTGAATTTTAATTTGTTGACCCAAATTCATTTAACACTATAATTATGAATTAAAACAATAATAATATCTTACCGTCATTGTCTTCACCGCAAGTACACGAACCCAGCTGAGTCCATAAAACAGGTGATTTTATATTCCAACATTGGCAATAGGGCTTCGCACACCTTTCGTCAGTACCAGATTTAGAACCTAGCTTGATCAACATTGTGACCGCATAAATAATGAGCTATAATATTAAAATTGGCAATTTTTCCAATAACTCGTTAAAGGTTAAATTTTGAAACGCTAATAAATATAACACACTTCGGTTTTCCCGTAACAAGACCCACAGCAACATGGACATTTATTATATTAAATAACTTTTAACAATTAATACGAGATTATCTATTCATAAGAGATAGAAGACAAAGATTGAAAACATTGGAAAAGTCAGCACAAGTGGCAACTGGCAGTTGATGTGATATTTATACGACCTCTCGCTAAGTTCAGAAATTTTATAACAATAATTTACATGACAGATTATTTTAAAGATACAAATTTTGTTTGAATATGTTTTTTTGTTTATTATCATGATATTTTAATTATACTTGTATAATTTATATAAAAAGCATTGCATAGATTTATTTTATTGTATTAAAAGTAATAAAACATATCAAAACACATCAGACCTATTTTTGAACGATAGGTATATCGTCGAGAAATTTCCGGAAATATCGTTGTCCTACTTTTAAATATTAAAGCGGGAATTTAAAATAGCTACAGCTTTTGTTTATTGTTTATCAAATTCTGGTAAAAAAAATGTGTTCATTTTAAAATATAAGTAACATTAAGCACAAATAATAAAAGTCTATCGATATATCATTTTTATTAAATTTAAAATTAAACTTTTTAGTAATAAATATATTAGATACGTTCGGCAATTATATTTTATGCCTCATTAAAGTATTACAATATTGTAACAGCATCATTTTCATTCAACTAGAAGTTATTGTTATGTTTACTAATTTACGGAACGCAAGTCGCAACACCCAAAATACACATCAATTTCCTCCCCAAATGTATTGATTTGTAAAATATTCCAGGTATAAAGTTGGCAGTTCTGTTTGTTTTGCTTCGCGCACCCCGCCCACTAATGGCTGTCAAGTCACAAGTGCATTTATTGAAGTAGATTGTTTAATATTTTACTCGATTATAATAAAAAAGAAAATGTATTTTTAGTGATTACATATTTAGTATATTATAATAGACGGGTCATATTATTATTTTAAATAAAAACTAGTATAGTTTTTGTAGTTTTATAAACTATCGTCATGTGTTAAATTATTTTGGACAGAGCCCTTAACAAAGGTTTTTTATAAAATTGTTACTTTTGCTAACTTATAATTGAAATAACTGTAAGTGTGCTAGTTATAAATTATATATTTTTATATAGACTTATATATAAATATGAAGTGAATAAATTAATAAATTCAATGCAGTTACTATAAAGCTTTTAAGATAATTAGGGAAGTGACAAAAGGGTAAGCTCAGATGCATTTCTGGATTGATAAACGAAGCCAGTGCGCTTACAGCGGCCGTCATCGCGTACCGTCCTCTTTGTCAGCTGGTAAGAAAAAAAAGCTATAAAAATATATGTTAAATAGTATGTATATTTGCACTTTTGGTATGAAAGTAACCTAACTGAAAATTTCTACAAATTTTGATTTTATTAAAAAATACCACTACCCAAAAAAAATGCAAATTTGAGCTAGCTCACTTTCTTTCTAGGTATCATCTATTATAATGAATTTGTAAGTATATTTTTTGTAAATCTGTAATAAAATATGCATTGTATGTTAAATACAATTTTAACTAGCTAGTTGTAAAAAAAATATTCACACATTAAAAGTAATTAATGGAGTAAATCTTTATTACTACTGCACCTACTTATACATATATTTTTTTCTGTAGAAGTCTAATCTAAAGAGGAATATAATGTAGACTATACTACACTAAACTCTCTATGGCAGTGATGGGCAAAGTATGGGCTGCAGGCTGTCTCCAGCCCACAATAGCATTTTATCTGGCTGCAATGTTTCTAATTCAATAGCTTGTCGTAAATCTATTTTGTCAGGCCATAATTATGAAGCAAGATAATGTCTCCCGAGTTCAATCCCCGCTTGGGGTATAAATATACTTCTATTTTTCTAATGTTCTATAAGTTGGTCAGCTTAATTCTTCTTACTGCTTATGCTATATAAGAAAGTAAAGACAAACTAGTGTCAAGATCATCTGTTAAGTGACAAACTTTAATGTTAAATTCTTGTCATTTTCGCCAGAGCACAGAAATGAAAATAATGTAAATATATACTCATGCCCCTTGAACCTACAGCCAATCGCATTTACATTCAGACAGACACCAACCCACTGCACCGCAATGGCTTCATCATCATGATATCATTTAATATAGCAGACAAAACTTTGAACTTAATTTAGTCAAATTCTAATTTTGTAACATTACTTTTATACATGCTTGTTTCCAATTATAATAATTAAAAAGCTTTCAGTTTATTAAAATTTATTAGAATGTAAAAATAATATGGTGTTAAATTGTTTTTGTGGCACACTGGGACTCCTTTACTAATTACCATTGTTACTTAAAATATTTTTACTTCTCTATATTGGTATGAGAAGGTGCGGTGTTGTGTTACACAGACTGACACACATAATAAATAATTCCATGTATATTGAACGCAGAGCTCAGCGGTCAGAGCGCTTACGCGTTTTTCAAGAGGCGCACATTCAATCTCTATCCATTTTCTTCGATATTCGATATTCACTGTCTAATTTATAGTACTGTCTAATTTCAAGACAAGGGGTGGTACGTGACGGATCCCAATGACGCTCTCTTTGACTGTCCAAAGTCGAAATCGTAAAGGAATTAATTATAATAAATTCACCATTGGGTATCGAACCAACAATAATGGTGGTTACAGAGAGTCACTCCCTCTGTGTTATGATGCCTTCAAATAAATATTTATGATGATCGATAAATATGGTAGTTTTAGGGTCGGTTTCTGCCCCTTAACACGATTTTGGGCGGAAAGTGGAGAAAATAGTGTCTTGGACACTCTCAAGTTCTCTCTGACTACCCGAAAAAGTGCGCCAAAAGCGTGAGGCTATTTAATATCTTTTTTTTTAACTTCACGCTGTATCCCGCACACGGCAGGGTGGGCAGAGGGAACCTAGTTTTAAGACACTCCGTTCCCCACTTTCGGCCAAATTCGAGGGCTTTGCGTGTTAAATGGTGAACTGAACGCCTCGCTTTGCCTCGACACCAGAGCGAAGAAAATGGAAATATTTGATATTTCCACTCGTCGAGTGGGAATCGAACCCACAACCAGTAGTTTACAGTCACACGCTTGTGCCACTGCGGAACGACTGGCCCCCTATTAATATCTAAGTGTTATTCTCATATAGGTTGTAACAAGCATAATAATTTTGTCAAAGCTAGATTTAATGTATTGCTTACTGATTGGAGCGCTTGGATGGTTTCCAATAGGCTCAGGTTCTTTCAATTTTTTATACGTATTCTAAAAATATTTTTCATATTCTATATTTTACACTGATTGTTATGGACAATTCAAGGGGATTACGAAAAAATTGTTAATTTAAGCAAGTCGTTATATTGATGTTTGGTGTATTAAAGTTGTATTGTAATTCATTCGTGGGACAATGTATACGCTTTTATAAGAGGAACCTAGAAAACGACCAAAAGTATTCCATGTCACAATTTTAAAAAGTTGTGATAATACGTTTGTGTGTTAGGTTATTGCCTAATTAACAATTTTATAAATTATAATACTCCTCGGGAATGAAATACTTGCTTCACACTATTTTAAAAGTAACACAATAAAATGCCCAGCAATAAATCGATTCAGATTCTTGCGCCGGTAAAGTTAATGCTCCAGTTAACTTTAAAGAATCTGTGTCCAGTGGTAAAATATTTTACGTTCAAAAAAGAAACATGTCACTTTTTATTTTAAGTGTATATATATTTTACCCCCGCTGCTGGGTAGCGTCGCGTAAAAGGCGGGTAACTCAGTAGCTTGGTGGTAGGAGATTTGCTCTTTGACTGGCTCGCGACCACTATCCTGTCAAAGATGAACCGCCAAACATCTGGTGATGTGTTCCGGTTCAATGGCATGTAAGCCAGCTCTCTCTGTTCCCACCATTTCCATCCTTCCTCCCTCCTTCTGTCCTACACCCCCAAGGCTGGCAACGCATCCATAACTCTAATGTTGTGTTATGGATGTATATGGGCGAAGGAAACCACTCTACTCCACTAGGTGCATATTCTGCTCGTTTGCCCCCTTTATTCCATAAAATATTAATGTAAAATTATTTGACTTTGATTTTGACTTTAGCTGGATGTAACGTATGGCTTAGTGATTAGAGCACTTAGTCAGTTACCAAGAGGCGCGAGTTCATATAAATTTTGTCGTTTTCTAAAATACTTTTTCATATATATTTTGTAATCACCAGGCGTGGGACGGTCGCGGGGACGCGTGTGCGCAGCGGCGGGCCGCAAGGGCATGGCGGCGCCGGTCCACCGGTTCGCGCCCGTCGACTGCGCGCCGCGCCGCCCACGACCGCTGCGACACTATGGGTAACTATTACTTACTTAATATATATTTAATATTTAATAATGAAGTCTTAAGAAATTGAGTTTTTAAAAATGTCTTTTTTTTACCCTCAACGGCCAGACCATTTTTTGTTATACTCGCTCGTAAGACAACGGAAAAATAAGGTGAAATTCTGAAACGTTTATAAGGATGACAACTTAAACTAAATATTTAAACTGATTTATGTTTATGAGCGATGTACAAAGTTGAAATATTTGTTAAAGAAAACTGCAGCGATGATAAATAAATAAAATGAAAATAGCATTATTTTCATGTCCCCGTATTTTTGCCTTTCGTCTTCTATCACATAAGTAATAATATGTTTTTTTTATTTTTTTTTATTTTCTTTATTTTTTTTTATTTTCTTTATTTTTTTTATTTTCTTTATTTTATTAAGTACTATATCCCCGTAGCGGGGCTCTTAAGGGTTAAATCTTAAAAATCTCTTTTATATTATACAATGGGGAACGGAGTGTCTTAACACTAGGTTCCCTCTGCCTACCCTGCTGTGTGCGGGATACAGCGTGAAGCTAAAAAAGAAATATACAATACTAGATTTATCAGTCCATTTGAAATGACTGACCTTACAATTTCAATTTAGAAGTTGTACTGCATGTACGATTTTTTTCTCTGTAATGATATCGTGACTAGTAACTATAAGTAAAGAGAATTATATTTTGAATTTTATATTGTTTTAATAAATAATTGTAATAAATATATTTTTGTAATTTATATAAAAAAATATATTTAAATACTTTTAAAATCTAGTGCTAAATATACATACATAGGTATATATGTATATATGTAATAATATATAAAACCGAATAATATCCGCCATCCAAAAGGCCACCACCGATGCCAGCGGTACATTCTACCAGACGTCAAAACGACGAGTCAAGTCTCTACGTGGAGATACCCCCAGAGCCCCCTCAGCCCACCATAGCAAGTCTAGCGGCTGCCCGTAGTGTGACCCCGGATACTTTGCTCCGGACCGCAGCCCTAGGGCTCCACCACTCCCCCATGATGGCGCCCCATTTGAAGTTTGGCATGCTGGTGTCTTTTGCGCTGGCGACAGTGTTCTTGGCCGGTGCTAAGTATTATTTTGATAGACAGGTAAGTTGTGTTTTAATATTTTACTAATAAATAAATAATAATATTTTATTTCGGAATAAAAATTCGGGGCCAGTCGTGGCGCAGTGGCACAAGTGTGTAACTGTAAACGACTGGTTGTGGGTTCGATTCCCACTCGAGGAGTGGAAATATTTAATATTTCTATTTTCTTCGCTCTGGTGCCGAGGTAAAGCGCGGCGTTAAGTTCCGCCAATTAACACGCAAAGCAATCGAATTTGGCGGAAAGTGGGGAACGGTAGGTAGTAGGTTCCCTCTGCCTAACACACGCAACGCTTCCGAATTCGGCGGTGCGTGAGGAACGGAGTGTCTTAACACTAGGTTCCCTCTGCCTACCCCATGCTGTGTGCAGGATACAGCGTGAAGCTAAAAAAAAAAAGAAAAAAGATCGGACAACTTTGATCCACAGAAATTGTTAGTAAAATGCGAAATAATTTTTATTTTTTTTTAATTATATTTAGGGATTTGAAATGGTTAGTTTTGTAGGAAATTTTCAATACTTGGAAGGTAGGATTCGAACCCGCGCTTCTTGTTAAGCGATCGCTAAGATTAAGTTGTAATGAAAAGCGTGTAAGGATTACGATGTAGCTGGTAGTAGAACGTATGGCTTAGGGTTCAAATTTTTATACGTTTCCTAAAAATGATTGATAACTGGTTTATAACTAAAAATCTAGATAACTGGTTTATATGATTTCAAGCGGAGAGTGGAGAACAGAGTGTCTTAACACTAGATTCTCTATGCGGGAAAAAGCGTGAAGCTGTTTTTTAAGTTGTTGTTATTTTATAATGACTGTGTACTGTTTATTGATTTTGGTTGATAGATTGATTGATTGACTTGTTGGTTGACTGATTGATATTAATTCTAATTTAATATAAAGTTATTGTAATTGTATTATGTCTTATTGGATTATAATACATATTGCACGCAGAACTATAATTTGGCATTGAAATATAAATTGAATGATATTGTAAGTGTATAAAAATCCCAATTACCTTATACTGTTTGAAAACATATTCATATTTACCTTGTTGTCTAAAAAGTTCTGATTTTACTATAACAAAACCATTTATGACGTCACTTGATTTATTAAATTTTATGAATTTTTCTTCAGGCTGTATCCCGCACACAGCAGGATAGGCAGAGGGAACCTAGTGTTAAGACACTCCGTTACCAACGCTTCGCTTTGCCTCGGCACCAGAGCGAAGTAGACGGAAATATTCAATATTTTCATTCCTCGAGTGGGAATAGAACCCACAACCCAGTCGCTTTAAAATCATACTTTGTGTCTACGCCACGCTTGGCCATTTATTTATGTCCAATTAAGACATTTTATTGCTACGAGCTTATTGCGTTAT
The DNA here is from genome assembly GCA_019049465.1 of Dryas iulia moderata. Classification (NCBI taxonomy): domain Eukaryota; kingdom Metazoa; phylum Arthropoda; class Insecta; order Lepidoptera; family Nymphalidae; genus Dryas; species Dryas iulia. The sequence continues at coordinate 13,848,688 of CM032427.1, read as the reverse complement.
GACTATTTATCTTAATTTTTATGGTACAATATTCATCTTGACAGTTAAAGATAAAACAGAGAACCTAATTTTATGCCACGTTGTCTCTCTCTCTATATTGTTTTCCTTGCTTTCATTAGACCAAGGGTTCCCAACCATTTTTGCTTTCGGACCACCTTTACATAATTTCTTCGTAGCAGGGACCACTATGTATGTAGGTATAATAAAAATAAACTGTAAATATGAACGAACACTTTACTTAAAAGCTCCTGAAGAAATTATATAAAAATAAATAATATTTAATGAGAAAATTATGTCAATTATGAGGTTGTCGTGGCACTATTGTTAACAAGTCGTCAAATCCAATACTTTTTGCGAATTGTTAAAACATGCTTTAGGACATCCTAACTTCCTTATGCTGCCTACTTCCTTAACTAGTATGTCAGTTATTTTATAATTTCAATGAATTAATGTGCAATTACTCCTGTCGCTTACCCAACACCTACTAAATTTAAAATCGCTTGCGGACCACCATACCCGTTCTACGGACCATGGGTGGTCCGCGGACCACTGGTTGGGAACCAGTGCATTAGACAAATTATAAAACACTGTTCCACTAACTAACCTAACGATGACTTAATAATATTTTAAAATAAATAAAGCAAACCAATTCATTTTTATGTTTTTTTTAGAATAATATAAAAAAAAAAAAATTTGCGCTTTACTGTTAACGCGACTGGTTGTGAGTTCGATTCTGACTTGAGGATATGACTATATATAATCTATTTTCACTTCTTCGCTCTAATACCTAAGACAAAGCGCGGAGTTGAGTTCCGCCACGCAATGTTTTGATTTCGGTGTGAAAATGGAGACCATAGTGTCTTGACATTAGGTTGTTTTTGAATACCTTGCTGTGCGGGAAAGAGCGTGAAGCTTTTTTATATAACAATTCGGACGCGGGTTCGACTCCTAGTGGATATGCAACTTTACGCTCTAAGTCTTATCGCTAAGCCATCCGTTCATTTATTGGAACGAACGAATTCGTTATAGGTTTTCTAAGTATTTGCACTTTATCATTTTTTTTATCGTCACGCTATATCCAGCTACGCTATTACAGCAGGGTAGGCAGAGGGTTCCTCATTTTCTGCTGAATTCTGATGAAGTGTTGTTGTAAACGCAATATCGATATCCACTCGAGGAGTAGAAATATTTAATATTTTCATTTTTTACGCTCTGGTGTCGAGGAAAAGCGCGACGTTAAGCTAGCACTTAACACGCAATGCCTCCAGAATTCGGCGGAAAATAGCGAACGGAGTGTCTTAACACTAGTTTCCCTCTGCCTACCTGCTATATGCGAGAAACTAATAATAAATATAATACTTTAAAATTATTAAACAAATCTCTTGGTATCCCCACAGCTGGTGCGCAGTAACGGTGGTAGTTCAGAAGTGAGCGGGGAAGTGGGGGTGGTGTGCGCGGCGGTGGCGTGCGTGTGCGGCGTGGGCTGCGCGCTCTCGCTGTGCCGCAGCAGGGCGCCGCCCCCCGCGCACGCGCCCGAGCGGGTCTCCTCCACCGCGCGCCGACCCCTGCCCAGGACGCCCACGAGGATGGTGAACCAGAGAGAGGTGGGTGGTGGAATGTTTTTATTTTGCAGGCCCAGTGGCACAAGCGTGTGACTGTAAACGACTGGTTGTGGATTAGATTCCCACTCGAGGAGTAGAAATATTTAATATTTCCATTTTCTTCGCTCTAGTATCGAGGCAAAGCGCGGCGTTAAGTTCCGCCACTTAACACGCAATGCCTCCGAATTCGGCGGAAAGTGGAGAACGGAGTGTCTTAACACTAGGTTCCCCCTGCCTACCCTGCTGTGTGCGGGATACAGCGTGAAGCTAAAAAAAAAAAGATGGTGAATCGAAGAGAGATGGGTTTGGGTTGGGAATACGGAAAGTTTGTTTTTCTTGTCATTTAGAGTTAGAGTGGCGTTAGGTTACGCCTGTTTCTCGTTATGCCGGAGTAGGGTATGTTCGAATTTTGGTTGGAAAGTGGAGAGAGAATAAAATTGAACAAAAACATAATAGCTTAATAAATTATTAAAATAAACTAACAAAATTACACCCACCAGAACGCTCCGGAGCCAGAAGACATATCCCTCACAATCCTGTCCCGGCCCGAGCGGGACACTGCCCACGACGCGCGAGAGGGCGAAGCACCCCCGCCCTACCACATCGCGGTGCTCCTCCCCACGCGTGGGCCTTCGCCCCCGCCACCAGCCTACTCGGCCCTCAGCTAGCAAACGGTCTGCTCTGCCCCAGAGCTCATTATATAGTGGATATGATGGTGATGGTGATGGTGATAGTGAATAGTGATAGTGTCTTAGTGATAAAGTGTTGTGCTTGTGGATCTCTGTGCTGTGTGCGGTTTAATGTAATGGTATGTTTTTTGTTTTTATATTTTGGTTTCTTGGTTTTTATAAATATATTTTGGTATATTCCAATTATGTTTAAAATTATATTGGTTATTTAATGCAAATGGGCCATAATTAAAAAAAAAGAAATGGTCTCATTTTCAAAATAAGGTCCTAATCCTCTTTTTTGAAATCTAAAGTTTTACTTTAGAGTAAAACTTTAATTTACTGCCATTATATGTAATGGTTAACATTAAAAAATTTAACCTATCAATGACTAGTTGATTAAACTGTAATTTTTTATCTGCTTAGTGATTTGAATTTTATTTTTTTTTTTCATTTCAATGATTATTGGCAAAGGTTGTCATTTATTATTCCTTTTAATTTTTTTTCTTATATTTTTAATTCACTTACGCTGTAGCTCTTGAATGTTGTATAGATGATGAATATTAGTGTGTTGTTTAAGGACCAACATTAACTTATATAATTTTAATAATAATAAATTAAAATAATTGGTGTGCCATATTTATTTATAGGTTAATGTGTAGATAGATTTATATATTGTAAAGGCCTAAATCACTCTCACCGTTACATTCTATCACCTTGTACTTTAAAAGCACTTTTTAAAAAAAACATACAATATTTTTAAACATTTTTAAAGTGTTATTCCACACTTAGGAAAATTGAAAAAGACATTTAAAGAAAGTGTATAAATGTCTTTTTCAACATACAATATTGTTTTTTTTTTTATTTTTTACATATAAGATTGCTTTTTTTTTTCAAAATATGTTACTTAATTAATTATTATTTTGACTTAAGTTGATAATTAAAGTATTGTTTCATAAAAATTAGAAAAAAACAATTAAATGTTTTCAAATTTCATTTTAAACTAATGGCAAATAAAAGTGCTTTTATAAATAGTTAAATAAATAACATGATTACTATAAACATTTCTAGATAATTGTAGAAAATAAAATGAACTGATGTGAAAATACGAATTTTAAAATATCGTTCATAATTAGATAAAATAAATTAAAATGGATGTTTCAAGAAAATAAATGTTTGTAGGATTTTCTTTAATTATTTTCATTGTAACTTAAATTGTTGTGTGCCGTAGCCCAGATCTGTCCACAATGCTGGGTGCCATAGGACATAAATGTACTGGATTTTGTACAAATTGACACAATTAATCGAAAATCTCTTAAAATACAGTTTAAAGTACTTTAAATTTAATTTGGACATATTTCAGATCATAAATGACAAATTTTACTTTTGGCACATAACAGGTTAATTATCAAACATACATTTTATTAAAAAGACCATTATGGTACAGTGGTATAGAAGTGACTGTAAACACAAAGTTATAGGTTCCATTCTGATTGGAGAAATTATTATGTTAAAATATAGCGGAGTTAGGTTCTACCACTTAAATGCAATGTCACAATTCAGCACATATCTTTAATTTGTAGGATGTAGTTACTATATTTTTTTGTAAAAACTGATAAGTATGTTTTAACAACTTCCCTGTCCTTTGAGTCATATGTGACTCATAGGAACGTTTTCTGATCTTATCATCATTATATCCATGCATCATAAGATGCATGATGATCATTTCTCCACACAACTTCAAGTGCACTTTTTAAAGCTTCACAAGCAAAAAAGAAAAATCGGAAAAAAGGGGAAATCTGTATAATTATCTATTTATGACAATATATTCTTGCATTTTTAGTTTAAAAATATTATTATTTCCTGAAATATAAAATTTTGGACTTGAGGCGATATATAAACACGTACTGAGACAGGGAAGTTGTTGTTTATTTTTTTTTAGCTTCACGCTGTATCCCGCACACATCAGGGTAGGCAGAGGGAACCTAGTGTTAAGATACTCCGTTCCTACTTTACGCCGAATTCAGAGGCTTGCGTGTTAAGTGGTGGAACTTGACGCCGCGCTTTACCTCGACACGAGAGCGAAGAAAATGGAAGTATAATTTCCACTCTTCGAGTGGGAATCGAACCCACAACCAGTCATTTACAGTTACACGCTTGTGCCACTGCGCCATGACTGGCCACAGTGGGGAAGTTGTTAAAACTGTATTGTTACAATGAAAATAATTATTAATATATTCTTAGTGTGTTATACATACACGGTTAACATGTTTCTTTGTGGTAACAAGTTCGATTCCCATTTTTGTTAAATCTTTCATATACTGAGGAAAAAAGAAATTGTGCTTGCTATATATTTATAGTGACTGGCAGTTTATCTTTTTTTCTTTTTTTTTTGTAGCTTCACGCTGTATCCCGCTCACAGCAGGGTAGGCAGAGGGTAACCTAGTGTTAAGACACTCCGTTCCCCAACTATGAATCTGATGATTTATGATTTATTTTTTTTCATTGACTTGTATTTTTTTTTTTAAATTAGTGAAGTTACGGATTACATTTTAGGGCTTAATTTTAGTTTGAAAATGAAAAAAATATGTGTATGTATAAGATTGTGTAAATTTTGTAAAACCGTAATAGGTTATTTGAATTAAAATAAAACTATAATTTAATTGACAACAAATAGCTTTGATGTTTCATCAAAATCGTTTTAGTATTGTTTAATAATTTTTTAAGAAAACTTATTGTAAATTAATTATATGATTTTTAAAATAATTAAATTAGCAACAGTTTTTGTTATCTGTGAAATGTCAAAGTCAAATGGTTTTTTTTAAATTTAAATTTCTTAATTCGTAATTATAAATAAATCAATGGAATTAGTGTCTCGTCCAGTGTCTAGAGTAGAATAGAAAATATTTTTTATACATAGTGATTGTTATTTTAAAATGCTTCTTTTTAATAATTTAATGACTATATTGAATCGCAAAATGGCTGCTAATTTTGGCGGGAAATTTCCGAACTCAGGCTTTTTTATTAATTTATTTTATTAATAATTCAGTTTAAAATAAGTTACATGTATTTGACTAGAACAGTTATTTATAATATAAATGAAGAACCACAGATTCAAAATGTTAATTTGAAAACAATTGTAATTAAACAAGAAAATTAGAGTGAGCAACTGATATGTAATTCTTTTAAAGGCTTTAATTATTAAGAAGGGTAGGTATAGAGGTCGCTTTCCACCCAAACTCGAGATATGTGGCGGAGTTTAACGCCGCGATTGAACTAATAAGAAAATTTCACTACATTTTGATACATCGAATATGAAAAAGAGTAATAAATGTCATATTCTTAAATATTAATTTTTATAACAATTCTTTTTGTTGCTATTCTTTATGTGTTAATAATTCTTTCTACGTACCTATTAGATTCAGATTGAAGATATATAATAGGAAGTATTTCTAATTTCTAAATATATATATATATATATATATATATATATATATATATATATATATATATATATATATATATATTTTAGTTAAATGAAATAAAACATATCTTGCTCACTCTACTACAATAGAATTATATGAATACTTGTTGAATAATTTAAGCTCTTTTTTAATATACACATTAATAATAATATTATATATATCAATGGCTTATTACTAAAATATTTATTTTCTTGTTTATCCGTAAACAATATTATTATTACATATATATAGCTTGCAACGAATAGCTCATAATTTAAGAAGTGTGAATATTATTTTAATATTAAAAGAATTGAATTTATATTATGAAAAAGGTTTCTAATTTCTAATTTTCAGTTTATTTTGTCTATTCTATAATTATAACAATTTATAATTTATTATAATAATTCATGTTTACTATTTTATTCTCTCGTAACTTTATATTTTTTATTAAATATTAAAAACTCCTCGACCTTTTCTTGTATGTAAGCCATTGATATATATTTATTTGTTAATATTAAACCATCCATTATTTACACTAAAACGACATTTACACATCAAGTTTACATTTTTTTTTAATTATAATTAATTTTTGATCTCATAACTGTTGCTTTAAATTAGTTTTAATTAATATTACTATTATTAATTAATAATAACATAAGAAAATGTATAAGGGGCCACGAGAGACCCATTATTACATGAATTTAGTGAAAATTAATGTTAGCTACGTCTAGACGGCCATTTTGTATTGCAGATTTTTTATCTGTTATTAAAAAAAAAGGTATTTTTTTAATTTTCAATGTTTAAGGATCTATTTTAATCGGTCCAGCCATAATGCGTTTTGAAGCAAGCTTTCGTTTCATTATAAGGACGGTAGATAAATGTATGTTTACCTGTAAGAAAGAGAAAGTTAGATAAAACTTGGTATTATATCTCTTTCTAATGGTTTTTTCCTTATTTTGGCTAAGATTTTAAATTGTAAAATGAAGAATCTGCAATATATTCTGTGAATGTTAGAGAAATACTAAATGTGATGTATTCATTTGGCATTCATTATTGAGTTATTGACAGTGTTATTTTTGTATGTACCTTTTTAGAAGGGATTGCGTTTGTTGTTGTAACTGACGCTTGGAATAAACTTATTGTAACTGTCTTTTTGGTATTTTTTTTTTTATAAACCTAGTGACTTTACTCTCTGTTTTCTTTTATCTGTTTATTATATCTATTTCGAATAATATTTAAAATATTGCAATATCAATATTGATTTTCAAATTAATCAAGTTAGCAGTTACAAATATATTGTTATGAAAATATTGAAACAAGAACATTCACATGAAACACAAAGCAACACACTTAAGTGGCCTAACCACAAAATTTACCTATTTTTAAATTTTCTCTAGGAACAAGTTATTTCCTATTACAGATTATATTTATTCACCAATTTCATAACTCATTATTAATTAACTCGTAATAAAAAATTACAAATAATCGAAAAGAACTACTTTTTTGAATTTAAAAACAACAAGGCATTTAAAGAAAACGTATAAAACTTTGAACACAGCGGGATTCGAACCCGCGCCTCCTGAATACCGTTCAAGCGCTCTCACCACTGAGTCATGCATTCTACTATCCGCTGCGTCAAAATTCTTATACGCTTTATTACGGATTGTAATGTGTGAGGGCGCCTGAACAGTAATTCAGGAGGCGCGGGTTCGAATCCCACTGCGTTCAAATTTTTATACGTTTTCTTTAAATGTCTTTCAATATATCTAAGTGTGGAATAACACTTTAAAAATGTTTAAAAAGTATTAAAAAACAACAATTACTAATTCATACATAATAATTTAGTAATTCACTTTACGATAAATAATAAAAACTTATTTCAATAATATTTTCACAATTTATAATTATAACATTTTCATAGTTAGGCCACTTCACCAACATCCATATACAGATAAAAACACAAGAAAACACACAAAATCAAAGTCCGAAGCTCACATTTTAATTTAATTGTCATTAACATTTAAGTACAATAGTGGTGAATTTATAAATATATTTTAATTTAATTTAATTAATTAATCTACCTACAATAATGCTACATGGAAACAAACAGTGCGTAAGGAAAACTTAAGTATAGAATTGATTTTGGCATTTTGCACATAATTATTATAATATTTCTTGTAAATTTAATAAAAAATGATTAATTTTAAAAAATAAATACGTAATTTGATTGTTTGAGTGTGTAAGAAAGAAATAGAATAATTTTTGAAATAACATTTAAAAAAATATAAAGGAAGCCTGCTTCCATATTTATCAATATAAGTCAATAATAATTAATTATGATTTTTTTATTGATAAATTAAAAAGAAAAGGATTTTTGCTGATTTTATTCATTTTAATATTCCTTTCTTTCTTTAACTCTTGTTTTTTTTTTAAATTAAGAATATACATAAAATATATAAATTATGCAAGTACAATATCCACAATATTTTCATTTACAGCAGTAATAAATAACTCATTCACTTTGATTATATTAAATTAAACAATTTTTTTAATTTGCCACATAAATTTAGACAATATGGAATGTAACCGGATCCTATTTTAAAATAATTTTATTTATTTTAAATATTAAAATTGATCTAATTCGGACATGCCCTTAATTTTATTACGAAAATATAGAACATTATATATTACAGTAAATATTTAAAAAAAAATTGTTATTTCACAAACTATAAAAGCAATTAAAAATAACATTAAACTTTTATATCTTTACCTTTTTAAAATAAATAGAAGAAAAAATGACGTCTTATGTATAAGAAAAATAAATAAAAACTTTGAAAGACGACATTGTATGACAGATATATAAACAATAAGTGTTCATTAATAAAAAAATCATTATCATTCATTAAAAAAAATCCTATTTGTTTAAAAAAATAGTCAATCAATTACACAATTAATTCGAAAGCTTTGATTTTAAAATTAAATAGCTAATGTCAAAACACTGCGTTCTCCACTTTCTGTTCAACGCCAAAAATTCAAGACGATCGAGAGAATGTTAAGTGACCGAACTCAACACCGAGCTCTTTCTATTTTAGTTTCACGCTGTATCCCGCACACAGCAGGGTAGGCAGAGGGTGCCTAGTGTTAAGACACTCCGTTCCCCACACACCGCCGAATTCGAAGGCATTGCGTGTTAAGTAATGAAGTAACTAAATATATAAAATAGATACATAATTATATTTTAAAGGGCACATCCATTTATTATTCATTTATTTTATATAATATAAATAAATCATATGACTAGGTGTCTATAAAAGCTTCGTTAAGCGCTTTACATCATAAGACGTGTTACATTTAAACTAAATAAGAATAAAAACCGTTATCACAATAATATTCGGTTGCATTTCCAACAATAATGATAGAAATTTGACATTTCATTAAATATTATAAAAAAAACACGAATTTAAAATATAATTGTTATACGAAATTAAATGCCGGACAAAATTTATTTATTTTTAAAAAATAATAATGTTAAAGGAATAAAATATTAAAACTGAAGCTATTAAAATAAAAATAAATTATTTTCATGATTTCCATTGAAATATATATAGCCTTGTCAAAATAAAATCCGCCATTGTTAAAAAAATGTAAGCTGAATACAGACTAAATAGAAATGCTTTATTAACATAAAGTAATTAATTAATGTTTATTATATTTTCATCATTGTTAAATGCGTAAATGACTTTATATTTTTTATTAAAAATAATAAGACATTATATATTTTTAATAAATTTAAAACCATTTTTCTTTTTTTATTAAGTTCATAAACATGTATGCAATGCTTAAATTACTCTTTGTTCAAAAAAAAATTATATCATTCATTTTATATTAGTTCAATACATTTTCTGTTATAAAATGAATAATCTCGTTGCGTTTCACTGGGAATATTCTTTTTTTTTTAATTTAAAACACTGATATAGTAAAAATATAAATAAATACTTAAAATTTAAACAATTAACCTACACTATTACAAAAATAATACACAGCATGCTAACATAGTATGACTATTACCGTTCAAATTATTTGACACATTAATTATATAAAATGTTCATGTATTTTTTCAAATAAATTAACCTAAAACTTTTTTATATAATGTTATTTTTATATTTAAAGTTATACAAAAGTCTTTACGTTTTCGGTCTAGAAAGCTAATTATTTATCGAAGTATAATGGAGAAATGATGGAATTGTACATCTTGCAAATGAATAAACAGAAAAAAAACGCATTCATAAAGTTAAGTAATAATAATTTTAACAATAATAGTAAAACAGCAAATTTATTGACATATTGAAAAATATATTAAATTTAACGTTAATAAAATTTCATCTTTTTACTATAAAGATAAACAAAAATACACAAAGTTAATTTGTAATAAATAAAAAAATATATTGAAAATATTAAAAAAATGTTCAATTTTATTATTAAACCAAAATAATTTGAACGATAACAACATATATCTAACATTTAAGTTATATATTACATAACAGCTGTCATGAAAGCAATAAAAACTAGAACTTATATTGGGTCACACAACACAAATAAGACAATAAACTTTCAAATAAATATATCCAATTCAAGTAATCATTAAGAATCCCATTTTTTAGAATAATGATAAATCTATATTATGAAATTATTATAAAATTAAATAAAAGTGTTGCCATAAAAATATTATTATGGACTTAGTGATTATAAGAAATAGGATATAATATAATGAACAGCCAATCAGTTTTTCTTAATTACACAATGAAAAATAAAAGACATAAGGTAATGTTTTTTTATAAATTAATCAATAAGTTGCGAAATTCAACGCCGCGCTTTCTCTCGTTACTAGAATCTATTCATATAATAAAAAACAAAATTAAAAATTTTGAAAATACCCACGACGGTTTAATTGTAATTGAAAAAGGATAAAATAACTAGAAATCCCCCGCCTAAAAGAATATATGTAACGAGATGATGGGGACGACTTCGTCGGAGCTGCCATTACTTTAAGTTTGCTAACTTCTCCTAGGTTTTCATGCTATTAAAACAGGTTTAGGAAAAAATTAAAATATTAATATGAATTTACAGTTTTGATAACTGGTATTCCTTTTAAAAACTTTAAGAACGAAATCTAACGCTACTATATTTAAAATAGAGGTTGCAACTGGCAGCCCCCGACGAAGTTGTCCCCATCATCTCGTTACATATATTCTTTTAGGCGGGGGATTTCTAGTTATTTTATCCTTTTTCAATTACAATTAAACCGTCGTGGGTATTTTCAAAATTTTTAATTTTGTTTTTTATTTTAAATTTTTTAAAGTGTATAGATACACATTATATATTATTACATAATTTCGAAATACTTTATATTAATCTTCATGCAAATCCAAAAGAAATTATAAACTCAATGCTTTCTGGTTATCAAATGCTTATAGCAAGCGCCTGGCAGATTGTCACCGTAACATTTTCAGGAAACTTTAGTCTAACGAAATCAGTGAAAATCACAAAACCCTCTAGTAGTTTTGATTTTGAACTAATTTATACTGGAGCGCCCCGTAGTAGTTCGTGGTAGATATGGCATATAAAAACACGCAGCAATTAAACCTGAACCTATCACAGAAAACCGCATCTAAATAGGTTTCACACAAAAATACAAGCAAATGCTTACTACAGCGCCCCCTGGTGAGGTGTCACCACGACACATATACGAGAACACGCGCTAATTGAGCCTGATCCTATCGTTGAAAACTGCATCAAATTCAGACTCGTAGTTTTAACTTTGCACCATCAAATGTTTTAATGAAGCGCCCTCTGGTGAGTTCTTAACGTAAAAAAAAACTAAAAACATACACCAAGTAAAGGTAAATCAAGTAAAGGTAAAATAATACTGAAAACTCTGTCCAATCGGACTAGTAGTTGTGGTTTTACATTAAATATTACAAACAAATGTTACTGCAGCGCCCCCTGGTGAGTTAACACGATAAAGCATATCCAAGAACATGCACTAATTAAACTTGAGCTTATCACTGAAACTGCATCCAAATCGAATTCGTCATTTTAGCTTTGCACAAACAATATTTTACTGCAGCGCCCCCTGGTGACTTGTCACCGTAATATAAATTTAAAAACATGTACTAAACAAAGCGGAATCTAATACTGAAAACTCTTTCCAATCGTACTAGTAATTTTTTATAAACAAAAAATGGAAGCAGTTACTTACTGCAGCGCCCCCTAGACAGTTGACACATACTTGAAAATATGCACTAAGTAAACATACATGACACATATATGAAAATATGCACTAAGTAAACTTGAATCTATCATTGAAAACTCCATTCAAATCGGACTCGTAGTTTTAATTTTGCACAAACAAATGTACTTACTGCAGCGCCCCCTGGTAAGTGATCACCGTAACACATATATGAAAAGATGCACCAATTAAACCTGAACCTATCGTTGAAAGTTTCATCTAAATCGGACTAGTAGTTTTTACTCTACATAAACAAATGTTTACTGCAGCGCCCCCCTGGTGAATTTTCACCGTAACGTAAAAACAAAAATTTTAAAATATGTACGAAGTAAAGTTTAATCTAGTTCTGAAAACTCTAGCCAATCGGATAAGTAATTTCGGTTTTAGACAAATAAATATAAGAAAAATTTTGGTTTTACACAAAAAAACTCAAACAAATGCTTATTACAGCGCCCCCTGATGAGTGGTCACCATAACACATATATGGAAAGACGCACCAATTAAGCCTGAACCCATCCTTGAAAGTTTCATCTAAATTGGACAAGTAGTTTTTGCTCTGCATAAACAAATGTTTAGTGCAGCGCCCCTGGTGAGTTTTCCCCGTAACAAAAAAAGAAAAATCTTAAAATATGCACCAAGCAAAGATAAATCTTTTTATGAAAACTCTTTTTAATCGGAGCAGTAGTTTCGGTTTTTAGACAAATAAATACAAAAAAAGTACAAACAAATGCTTACTGCAGCGCCCCCTGGTGGTTTGACACGATAAAACATATCCAAGAACATCCACCAATTAAACCTGAATCTATCACTGAAAATCTATTGAAATCAGACTATTATTTTTTGAGATAATTGAAAACATTCGTTTTCACGTAAAATGCGTACTGCAGCGCCCCCTGGTGAGTTAAGGCAATAAGACATATCTAAGAACATACGCCAATTGAACCTTAACCTATCATAGAAAACCGTATCAAAATCGGACTTATAGTTTTGGAAATAATTGACATAGTAATTTGCACAAACACACAAACAAACAAACAAACAAACAAACAAACAAACAAACAAACAAACAAACAAACAACCTCTCACCCCAAACACATATACAGTCGCCGTTCCGTCGCGGGTAATTAAATAATATTATATAAATAATCTCAAAGTGACTTAATGAGTTAAAATAAATAAAAAATAAATACACATAATGGATATATTGTGTACATAGATCGTGTCAGATATAAAGAAATCCAAGAATTCATATTTTTGGCATAAATTTAAAATAAAATCCTCATAATAATATATATAAAAAGTAATCACTTCGCCGAGAAATGTAAACATTTTTTAATAAAAAAAACGAAATAGAATTTAATAACAAACGACAAACTCACACAAATATAGAAAACGCAATAATAAATTAAAATATTAGCTGCTTTGATATTTTTTATTATAATAAATAAATAAATAAATAATTAGAACATAATCTTCAACTTGCTTTCGTACAAAATCGATTAATTTAAAAAGATTTTTTTTTCTCCTTATGTAATTTAACTATTGCAATGACCTTATTACAAACAGCCACACATAATTTTATAAAAAAAAATGATAATTCATATAATAAAAAATATACAATTATATAACATAATACAAAAAAAAGACACAAATAATTATACAATTAAAAATATATATAATGTATAATTATACAGATATGTGACCCAATAGTGATGTAACAAAAACAATCACAAGGCAATTGTCTAATACAATTATACACAAAGCTAATTTTAATAAAGAAATCATACCCGCTGTATCTCGAACAGTTTTACATCTGTGTCGTACCATATTGGGGGGTCCACGTTACTGAAATAATAAGAAAAAAAAATGAAAAACAATATTATTAACACTAGATATACCAGACCAGTCATTTTCAATTTATTATTTTTTTCTCTTTAATGATATCATAACTTTTGTAATTATAACTAAAGAATTGATTTTATGAACTTTATATTGTAATTATAAATGGGAATATTTAAATATCTGGTAAATGTAGTGTTGTATTTGTATCATTTTCTTTTGGCATTATTAAACTGTCTATAAAAGAGAGTACATACAAAATATATAAAAACTCAAGAGTTATAAGTATAAATAATTTAAGAAGGAAGGTTTTACAAAACGCATGCATTGTACAAAAAGAGTTTATTATATTATGAAACACTATAATATTATGAAATTGATTTCATTTTGAATGTTATTACCTAACGTGTTTTTTTATAACCGATACACAATCAATGAAAAGGTCAAATTTAAATGATTTTATTTCAAATCAATTATTTATTCTTATAGTTTTTTAACATCAAATAATTTTACTGCCACGCTACATTTAATGCCATAAAACTGAACAGAACTGACACAATGAACATAGTGATTCATTATGCAATGACTTAAAAGTTAGGAAATTGAAAAAAATATTTTTAGAAAACATATTATGAAAGTGGGGAACGGAGTGTCTTAACACTAGGTTCCCTCTGCCTACACCCTGCTGTGTGCGGGATACAGCGTGAAGCTAAAAAAAAAAAAAAGAAAAAAAATATCAAAAAAAAAAAAGAAAGAAAACATATTATATGCTTTATCACAATTTATTTTTGTTATTAGAATTTCGACGCAGCTGGTATTAAAACGCATGGCTTAACTATCAGAGCGCTTGCACGGTTTCCAAGACGGTAAGGCGCGGGTTCGAATCCCGCTGCGTTCAAACTTTTATACGTTTACTAAATGTCTTTTTTGATTCCCCATGTATGTGAATAACACTTTAAAAAATTAAAAAGTATTATAAATAGCATTCTCTCTTGCACACGATTGTTCGTAGAATAATCTTTGGGTAGCAGAAATTTGTAAAATCTCTCTACCGAGACGTTAACAAGAAAAATAAGTTATTTAGCGGTCAGAGGGCCTGGACGGTTACCAAGAGGCGCGGGTTCGAATCCCGCTGCGATTAAATTTCATATATTTTCCAAAAAACGCCTTTTACAAGACTAATGCAGTAACCACCAGAAATGAACCCAGTACCTACCGTATATAAATAACGCCCCACATGTAGGTCCTGAACCACGTGGCGGTTCCAGCGTTAGCCTGGTACTTGCGGATGAGGATGGGGTGCGGGACTGGTAGCAAACCGACCAGCGTGCCGTGCTGGAGGAAACGGAGGATCTCCGATTCATCCGTTAATCCTCTGGATGGATGGAGAAATGTGTGTTAACTTCAGTAGGTTTTAATCAGATTTAATGTAATTAAACTGAATTATTATATTGAGAGTAATGACACTGACTAAAATTGAAGCCTCTCGTGGCATGTGGGCACAAAATGTGACTGTAATTATGATTGAGTTGTCAGATTAATTTCCACTTGAGGGACTGAAATATTTAATATTTCCATTTTCTTTACTCTAGTGCGGTGTCAAGTTCCGCCACTTAACACACAATGCCTCCACAATTGGTGGAAAACGAGGAACGGAGCGTCTTAACATGTCACTTTGTCGAGATATAGCGTGAAGCTAAAAAATATATAATATAACAACGTGACTTAGTATTATTTCTATCTTTTGCACCAGTACACAATCAATATATTCAATACCAGCGATCCACTCGCGGCATTGTCGCGTAATCTGCAGCTTTTATCCCCTATTCGAGCACCTTCAAGGTTCTCTGAACTGTTCTGTTCTGTCCAATCATAATAAAATATATCCTATAGCACTTCTGAATATTAAGCTTTCTAATTGTGACATAATTTTCATGATCGGTTCAGTATTTATGAAGATTACCCGTTATGAAGTTACAAACTTTATTTTATTAAATTTACATTTAAATGAGCTACAAAACTGTTTCGTTATAGTGCAATCTTCGGGGGTGGATTTTTAAATAAAAAAATAAAGCCCATGTTTAACCTTAGATTATCAACTATATTTATACCTAAAATTCATTATAATCGGTCAAGGGGTTTTAGATTTTTTATATAAACTTTCATCCCCTATTTCAACCCTTTAGAGGTAGATTTTTGTAAAAAATAAGTAGCTTATGTTTGACCTAGCAAGTTTTAAAACCTTCATTCTAAATTTGATCCAAATCGGATCAATACATTAGTCTTAAACAGACAGACAAACAGGCAGATTTTCGCATTTATAATATAAGTATGGATTACAGGTAAAACCAACTGACTTATCAATACAGATCTTCTCGACCTGCGGCACCAGCACCTGCAGCAGGCGCATGATGGTCTGCAGCGGCAGGCGCGCGCGCCAGCTCGACACCCACTCGCCGCTCGGACGCCACGACTCGCCCTCCTTCTCCTTCTCTCCGTTCTCTCCGCCTTTTGAGAGACGTTTGACGCCCAGGTCCTCGTCTGCTAGGACGCGTATTGTGTCTTTCTGTGTGGGGCAATATGTGTTTGTAAATTACATATCCATACTTATATTATAAATGCGAATGTTTGTCTGTCACGCTTTCACGGCTAATCTACCGGTCCGATTTGAATGAAATTTAGAATGAAAGTAGTATAAATGACTGGGTCTAACATAGGCTACTTAGTTTTTAAAAAAAATGGGTTGAAGGGTTGAAATAGGGGATGAAAGTTTATATGAAAAATATACACCACTCGGCCGATTGTAATGAATTTTAGCCGCGAGCGGGCCGCTAGTATCTATATGTATATATTTTTGGTGAGCAAAGTGAGCGAGGAGAGGGGAGCGCTCTATTGAATATTTTTTGCACTCTTTGTAATGAATAGGCTTGAAAACTACACGTCAGCAATTTATGATATTTTACACGTACACTAATACCAATAAAGAGAAGATTCTTAAAAAAAAAAAAATTAAACAAATTTGATGTCCTTGAAGAATTATCCCAAAAAATTGATTTCTCATTTAACTTAAACATATGATTTTCATTTGCACGCATTCGAAATTGAGTAAATCAAATTCGGACTGGTAGATTAGCCATGAAAGCGTAACAGACAAACACACAGACTTTCGCATTTATAATATAAGTATGGATAGAAGAGCAACAAACCTGCGTAACAGTATGCGTAGTACTCTCCGTGTGTCGCTCGGTGTCGGGGCTGCGGTCCTCTCCGTCGCCGTCTCTCCGCGGCAGGAGCTGTTCGCGGGCAGGAGGGTGGGCTGACTCCTTTTCCGTCATTGTTGCTATTGCTGGTGAAATAAATATATAGTTATATAATATTAGTAATATGTCATTTAAAAAAGCATTTAGATAACGTTTAAAAATTTGAACACAGCGGGATTCGAACCCGCACCTTTTGGAAACCATTCGAGTTCCTAATTAGGTTTTTTTTTTTCTTTTGTATCTCGCACACAGCAGAGTAGGCAGAGGGAACCTAGTGTTAAGACACTCCGTTCCCCACGCACCGCTAAATTCGAAGGCAATGCGTGTTAAGTGGCGGAACTTAACTTCCACTCCTCGAGTGGGAATCGAACCCACAACCAGTCGTTTACAGTCACGAGCTTGTGCCACTGGGCCACGACTGGCCCAAACGTAAAAGTTATTTAGTTTTAACATTCACCAGGTGTATCAGGTAGAGTGGCGTTGAGGGTCCCGGGTTCAGCAGGTTGCGCGGGTCTCGAACCTTCCATGGGCGCTTCTGCTACCGACTCAGTGCTACGCGACCTATAGGGAGAAAAAAGATTTTTTTTTATATTTTTAAAGTATAAAAGGGGACAAACGAGCTATGAATTGATTGTTTTATATAATTGAATTTGTAAAGATTGACTGTTTAAGTTTTGTTTGTTAGTAGTTTTTGATAGATATTTTTCATTTAGTTATTTGCTATGGTATGACCGTTTACGATTTTCACATCGAATAATAGTTTTAAAGTTATAAAATTTTAAATTGTATATTCAACATCATCATCATATTCATTTTTCGACTTACCTACAGTTCAATGGTTTTACTATTAATTAGTATTGCTAGCATGAAAAATGTAGTATGTCAACTATAGGTTTTCTCTAACTACATAATAACAAAACGTTAACAGGCGTAACTAAACGCCGTTACGTAGCCTACCTGGGCAAAGCCTTCAGTCCACTGGTATTGGTGTTAGTGTTGGTGGTAACACGCGCGATGGCCGCGTGCTCGTGCGGGAGGTTGGCGAGGCTGTGGAACACTGCACGCTTGCGTATTATTGTGTACACCAGGTTTGAATTACCTGTAGAAAAAACATACAACCACATACATAAAACATACAAACAAACATTCACTCCGTGGGGGAACAGGTTAAGAATACAATTCCCCCCGCAGCTGGGATAGCGTCCTGTAAAAGGCGGGTAGCTTGGTGGTAGGAGATTCGTTCTCCGACTGGCTCGCGACCACTATCGGGTCAAAGACGAACCGCCAAATATCTGTTGATGTGTTCCGGTTCAATGGCATGTAAGCTAGCTCTCTCACTATTCCCACCATTCCCATCCTATCTCCCTCCTTCCCTCCTTCACCCCCCAAGGTCGGCAACGCATCCCCAACCCCTATAGTGTTGTGGATGTCTATGGGCGAAGGTAACCACTTACCATCAGGTGGTCCTTCTGCTCGTTTGCCTCCTTTATTCAATAAAAAAAACATATAAATAACTAGGAGCGCAATCAGACCCTAAATAGCGACTCTGCGCTCGCGAAATCTCGGGTGCCGTTTACATATTGAACGAAACGAGGAAATAAACATTTACATACATTTATTTCGGCACGCGCGATATCCTTGATAGCCAAAATGTTGTAGCCAGAAATTAAAAAAAAAATAAAAAAATATTTGGTGACACAAAATCAGTACTCTATAATTTCACTCACCCATTTACTCACATATAACAAGAATGGCATTAACTTTAATGTACGTGTGTCCGGTAAATTATATAACGTTCGGAAAATTAAGCGTGTAACTTTTAACAATATTTTTTTTACCTTCACGCTGTATCCCGCACACAGCAGGGTAGGCAGAGGGAACCTAGTGTTAGGACACTCCGTTCCCCACGTCATCCCATCTCCGTTCCAAGAAAATGGAAATATAATTTCCACTCCTCGAGTGGGAATCGAACCCACAACCAGCCGTTTACAGTCACACGCTTGTGCCACTGCGCCACGACTGGCCACAAATAAAAACATTTTAAAAGTGTTATTTACTTACTTAGGAAATTGAATAAGACATTTAGAAAATGTATAAATAATTGAATTCAGCGAGATTCGAAGCCAAGCCTCCTGGAAACCGTCGAACGTATCACTTAGCGGTCACAGCGCTTGCACGATTGGACGTGGGCTCAAATCCTGCTGCGTTCAAATTTATATATATTTTCTAAATATCTTTTTCAAGCATATAACTTCTTTTTAAGAATATAATAATTTCCTTTTACTCACCATCAAACTGATACTGTATCATGTTATTGAACATCTCCAGCAGGAAGAACACTAGGTGGTGATGGTGTGGTCTGGAGAACAGGAACCATGGGGTGCCGAAAGCTTCTAAAAGATGGAGCAGCTTGGTGGAAGCCACCATTGAGAGGGTCTTCAGGTAGGGGGAGACTGGTGGGAAAAAGAGTATATAATTAACAAAATCGTACTTATATTATAAATGCAAATATTCGTCTGTTCGTCTGCCACGTTCTACTACCAGATTTGTCAAAATTCGTTTATACGCTTTATTACAACTTATTTTTGTTGTTAACGCATGGCTCAGTGGTGAGAGCGCCTGGACGGTATTCAGGACGCACGGGTTCGAATCTCGTTTCGTTCAAATTTTTATACGTTTTCTAAATGTCTTTTTCAATTCCCTAAGCGTGATAATGACACAAAAAAAATATTTCATGAGTATATAAATGCTTAACGCGGTCAATGCTGACCGACTGCATGCTATCCCTACAGGCCAAGCAAAAATCACATTTCTATCCAAACATCACTATTTGTGACGTCATCGAACGTCGGTCAGCACTTGAAATTGTCGTCTTACTTCCAAGTATTTTATATTTTTCAAAAACCAACTTATTTTAGAGTAACTAGTGAGCCACGCGCGTCAATACGTATGGTTTTTAATTAGATAGCCTAGCCTAGCCCTACGGCCTTTATTAATGAATCGAAAGAATCCGATGCCGCGGTCAGCATTGACCGACACGGCCCGAACGGAAAGTCTCATTGTCGACCAGCATTGACCGACGCGGCCCGAACGGGAAGATGCATAATTTTTCTTGGTGTTTAACGTGTTAATTGATCGTCATGCCTCAGTATGATAGCGTTTGACTGTATATTAAGTGGTTGTGGGTTCGATTCTTAATTGGGGAAAGTGATTATATTAGAGCCAATCGTGGCCCAGTGGCACAAGAGTGTGACTGTAAGCGACTGGTTGTGGGTTCGATTCCCACTCGAGGAGTGGAAATTATATTTCCATTTTCTTCGCTCTGGTGCCGAGGTAAAGCGCGGCGTTAAGTTCCACCACTTAACACGCAAGCCTCCGAATTCGGCGGAAAGTGGGGAACGGAGTGTCTTAACACTAGGTTCCCTCTGCCTACCCTGCTGTGTGCGGGATATAGCGTGAAGCTATTTAATTTAATTTGATTATATTATAAATATAATTCTCATTTTTCCACTCTGGTGACAAGACAGAGCGTAGCGTTGAGTTCTATCACTCTACAAGCATTGTCTCGATTTCGGACGGAGAGTAAACACTAAGTTCTCTCTGACTACCCTGCTATTAAAGAAAAAAGCTAAGCTAAAGCTATAAAAATTATAACTCTAAATCACATCAAAGTAATTTAACTTAAAAAAAATGGCAGAATTGAAATTCTCCATTTTAAAATCTAAGCTAACAAAACAAAAAATATATACACTAAAAAAAACTCATATACCAACCATTAACCAAAATAGTGAGCAAACAGTCAAACAACGGCTGCAACCTCTGATGCCCAGTGGTGACAATCTTATGGAACACCACAACAAGGAGGTCGGCGTGGGTTCCCGTGAACACCGGTATGTCCATGGGCACGGTGGCTGTGTAGGGCTTGTTCAGACGTACACCGAAATTCCTTTCCCCGGATAAGAGAAGTAAGATGAAAACGCCTATATGCATTAATCCCACTCGAGCTGAAAATATAAACGTTTTGGTATTAATTTTCCAAAAATCTCGATTATCCGGTGTTTAATAGTACGGAATTGCGATTATCCGAACTGAACTTATTGATTATTTATAAAAACTTATTCACGTTGTTGTTTAGAAGAAACTCGTAAAAATGTAACAAATTATAATTAACTAATATAAATATTATTTAGGTATAGCTTGTTGAGACGGACACCGAAAAATCTCTCCCCAGTAGTAACATGAAAACGCCTATATGCATTATTCAAATATTTATATATTAATTTTCCAAAAATCTCGATTATCCTGCCTTCAATTATAAGAAATTACGATTATCCTTACTATCAACCGTGAACCCGCGTTCTGGATAGGAAGGTAGGACGAAAACGCATATATGCAATCAAATTTTTATACATTTTCAAAATGTCTATTTCAACTTTATATCTTTAATAATAACTAAATATTTTTATACGAATAAGCTTACAGAATTTTTGTAGTTTAAGAAAATATATAAGAAAATATAATATCATTTCCTAGTAAATAGGAGTGGCCAGTCGTGGCCCAGTGGCACAAGCGTGTGACTGTAAACGACTGGTTGTGGGTTCGATTCCCACTCGAGAAGTGGAAATACTTAATATTTCCATTTTCTTCGCTCTGGTGTCGAGGTAAAGCGCGGCGTTAAGTTCCGCCACTTAACACGCAATGCCTCCGAATTCGGCGGAAAGTGGGGAACGGAGTGTCTTAATCCTAGGTTCCCTCTGCCTACCCTGCTGCGTGCGGGATACAGCGTGAAGGTAAAAAAATATATTATATATACTAACACTGATCCGCGCGTGAGTCGTTCAAGTGGTACAAAATGGGCACCAACACTTCTAACACGTCGCTACTTTTCAACACGTAGTACATGAATTTCTGAAACGTTAAATTATATTTTATTAGTAGAAATAGAGTTTAGTGTATGTAGAGGTAGCAGGTTAAATTTATATAGAAACAATAACTAAGTTTCATTAATTACATATATGTACATATTTTTTAAAATTTTATTATTAACTCTTGTTATCAAATAATATTTTTTTAAATACCTTTTCTACAGGAATAAATAATTATAAGTTTCACTATAGTATCCGGCAATAAATAATGCACATCGATGTTTAGAATGAAACAGTCGGTTAGCTTCGACTTCGTAGAGCGTTGTCTCAGTCGCTTAAAATAACAACAATGAGAAACGTCACATATCAACTGAGTGACAAAGACAGCGCTCTACAGAACCGAAACTGACCGACTGTTTCATTCTAAGCACGGTGTGCATTATTTATTGCCGGGTACTATACTTAACAATTTTTTTTATTTCTGTATTCGTAACAAAATTAAAAACCAAATAGTTTTTAAACCGTCGCGGGGCCAGTCGTGGCGCAGTGGCACAAGCGTGTGACTGTAAACGACTGGTTATGAATTCGATTCCCACTCGAGGAGTGAAAATATTTACTATTTTCATTCTCTTCGCCCTGGTGTCGAGGCAAAGCGCGGCGTTAAGTTCCGCAATGGCTCCTAATTCGGCGGTGCGTGGAGAACGGAGTGTCTTAACACTAGGTTCCCTCTGCCTACACTTCTGTGTGCGGGATACAGCGTGAAGCGTGAAAAATTAAAATAAACTTGCTGTATTTTTTAATAGCTATCGAACCTACTACCGTCGTTTACACTCAATCGCTATTTCACCACAATTTTCCTTGAACCTAGTTAATTGGCTTGGGAAATTGGGAACAGATTGTGTTCTTTGTACTTGGGGAATAAACGTGACTGACCAGTTGTGGGTTCGATTCCCACTCGAAGTATTGAATTCTGTTGTCGAGGTATAGTGCGACATTATGTTCTGCTACTTAAGATACAATGATGCCAAAATTTAGCAGGCAATAGGGAATGGACGTCTTAATACAACGTTTTCTTTCTACCCTGCTGTGTGCGGGTCATAGAGAGACGTTAACGCTTAAAATATACAAAACAAACGATTTTTAATTTGATTTTTTTTTTATCCTGCAAAAAAAAAAATTAGGTTCAGAGAAATAAGTGTCAAAACTCTCCAGTGACAGAAATCGAAACAGACGTAAACCACAAAGACATTACCAAGCACACAAACTTAAAATAACAACCATTTCATCAATTCCTACCCACCTTATTATAATCGCACATCTTCCAGAACAGCACCAACAGCTCCTGGTGCAAGGCCACCTTCTTGCTGGAGTTGGGGAGGTAGGTCTGTTGCAGAGGGTTGTTTAAGAGACGCGTCACTCCGCGGAGGGCGAACTGGAAGTCCTCGTCGCGGTGGATGCGGGAGAGGTAGTTGATGAAGAGATTGTCTGGAAGACGCTGGAAGAAAGAAATTGTAGGTTATTTTTTTTAAAGTCATTTTGAAAACGTATAAAACTTGAACGCAGCGAGATTCGAACCCGCCCCTCCCGGAAACCGTCCAGGCGCTCTTTCCGCGTGCGCCATGCCTTCTGCTACCAGCTGCGTCGAAATTCTTATACGCTTTATTACGACTTATTTTTGTTGTTAGCATCTCTGTATAGATTTTTACAATAGATTTTCTTTTTTAGGGATCAATTTTATTACTTTTTTTTAGTTTCATTTTCATTTGCTGTATCCCGTCCACAGCAGGGTAGGCAGAGTGAACCTAGTGTTAAGACACTCCGTTCCCCACGCATCGCCGAGTTTTGCAAGCATTGTGTTAAGTGGCGGAACTTAGTACAACGCTTTGCCTCGACACCAGAGCGAAGAAAATGGATATATTTTCACTCCTCGAGTGGGAATCGAGTCCATGTCATCCAATCACGCTTGCAGTCACACTTACTGTGCGCCACTACCTGCATCAAGTATAAATACATCGTATAAATTATTATACGTTTTCTAAAAATGTCTTTTTCAAATCCTGAAGTGTGTGAACAACACTTTAAACTGGTAAAAGAAATATTGATTTGAAGCCGCTATAGATACAGTTTTAAATTGTGTTCCGAACAATTAAGTAAATATGTCGTGGAGATAAGCCTACAAAAGGATATTCATGAAATTCAAAAGAACTTAAAAGGACATGAAAATTGAAAGGTTCGGTATAGGCTTATAGAGTTAGTAGATCTTTAAAATGAAATTTAAAATTATAAAAAAGAAATAAAATAGCTTCACGCTGTGTCCCGCACGCAGCAGGGTAGGCAGAGAGAACCTAGTGTTAAGACACTCCGTTCCCGACGCACCGCCGAATTCGGAGGCATGCGTGTTAAGTGGCGGAACTTAACGCCGCGCTTTACCTCGACACCAGACCGAAGAAAATGGAAATATAATTTACACTCCTCGAGTGGGAATCGAACCCACAACCAGTCGTTTACAGTCACACGCTTGTGACACTGGGCCACGACTGGTCACTTTAAAATTATGTATTTTTAAAACAAAAGGACGACTGAAATAAATTATGTGTTGAAAAGGTCAAATTTTCTTTAAGTGTATTATTGATTTTCAAAAAGATTTTCTAAACAGTTGTTAATTGAGACACCTTAGTATAAAAAATTAATACAAATAAAAATTTTAACTTAATTACAATTATTCCTTCGAGTGGGGTTCGAAACGACAACCCTAGCGATGACAGTTAGACGCTATATACAGCTTATAGCAGATCTTCCATAACATCCTTTGACTGTCTAATTAATAAGACATCATCAGACATCCAAAAGAAGCGGGTTCAATTCCTGACAATTACAAATGTTATATAGAATATCAATACATACCTCGTCTGAATCTTCATTGATAGCATTACTAGTATCGTGATCCAAGGTCACGATCAGGACTTGGAGCGCCACCTGACAAAAAATATACATAAATCAGTTTAACCTGTTACCTGTCATTACGTATAAATTAATACAGTATATATAAGTGTTATTCACACCTATAGGAAATGTAAAAAGACATTTAGAAAAAGTATAAAAAATTGAACTGGATAGATTCCAGGAGGCGCAGATTCGAATCACGCAGCGATCAATACGTTTTTCAATTTTTATACGTTTTCTGAATGTCTAATAAAATAAAAACCTGTTAATATCATCACGCTTCGTTTTCAGCTAAGATAACAAATAGCGTTTTATTGCAGCTTCACGATTTTCCCCCGAATAACAGGATAGTCATAGTCCTGGTGTCAAGACACTCCGACACTTTTCGCTCGAAAGTAAGACATTGCCATATTAAGTGGCGGAACTTAACGCCATGCATTGCCACGACACCAAAACGAAGGAAATGAAATATCATTAATACTTCAATCCATCGAGTGGGAATCGAACCCACAATCAGTCGCGTTTACAATCACAATTTATACCCCTACGCCACGACTAGCCTCAATCTAGCCTCATTTATATTAAAACCTTACCCTCAAATTATATTAATATAAAATTAACTAAAAAGAAATAGAAATTTTAACAAACGAAGCGATATAATCATAAATACCTCAACCAAAGGCTCCAAAGTATCAGAGAATAGTAAATGGTTGTACGGCAAGCCGAGTCCCACTGGATCGTAGGAGCACACCGTGTTCAGTAGCGAAGTGAAGAGGGGGAGAGCGTGACGGTTTTCTGGACTCGTTAGATATCTGGTTGAGGGGGAAATTAATATGTTAATAGATTAATTATATGTGTGTTAAATAAGAAAGTATACATACAAACATATTTCGTATATCTAATCTATCATAAGCAGATAAACGCACAGACGTACACACGCACGCACGTATGTACGCACACACACGCACACACGCACGCACACACGCACGCACACACGTACGCACACACGAACGCACACACGTGTACACGCATGTACATCTTATGTACTTTTCAACATAAGTAGTATATAATAGTTTTATATCATTGTATAAAATCGCTAGCATTGCTAGCGCAGTCTATAGAAAAATACGTCGGAACAAGATTTGACAACTGTCAGTCTGTGTGCTTATTGTTTCGAATATTAATCAAATTGTATTATTAAGTGATTTCTTAATAATTAGATTTATATATTTTAATGAACTTTGTGGAATTAAATTACTTTTAATTGTAACTTTGCTGATTGTTGTGTTTCCACGCATATTACAATGTTCTTTTAAAACACTTTGCTGATTCTGATAATGAATGGCAATCGTCCAGAAATATATATTACATTTTTTAGATCAACGATTTTCCCGCTAGTATGCAGCCTATAACATATCTGCTTTCCACCCGCAATCGTGAAATTACATGTTAAGTAGTAGAACTTAACATCTCGTCTTAAATATATATTTTTTTTTAGCTTCACGCTGTACCCCGCACACAGCAGGGTAGGCAGAGGGAACCTAGTGTTAAGACACTCCGTTCTGCACTTTCTGCCGAATTCTTAAATATCATAAATCAAAATCATAAAGTCTTAAATATCATAGTAAAAAATAAAGAGCTAACAAATAATACTCACGCGATCCACTTATTATTATGTGTCGCCGCCATATTGGCTGGCTTATATATAGTTTCACTGAAGCAAGTCAACAGGAGACGAAGCAGTTCCGCCCTGGCGGCCTCATGCTGGGCGTTTCTAGGCGGACTTCGGGCGAAACCGACTCCGCCCGCCCAAATGTACTCGCAGCTGTCTAGAGATGAGAGTTCTTCTGCGCGCTCCTAGGAAATCATTTCGACTTGAAATTATTTTTCACTAATTTTAACCTAATTAATTGTATATATTATGGTACAAGTGGCCCGCTGAACTACATAACTATCGCTATTTCGTGATATTGCAACCATTTGGTGTGATTTTTAAAAAAATAAAGTAGCCTATGCTTAACTCAGTGTTATCAACTATCTTTATGCCAAAACTCATTAAAATTGGTCAAGCAGTTTAGATTTAACAAAAACTACTAATAAACTTTCATCCCCTATATCACATATATGGTGGGAAGAGCATGACACTATGTTCTCAAAGACTACCTACCACGCAGAAAATATTTGGATTATAAGTATTTTACCTTCAACTTATTCGTAACAATTATTACTAGGAAGTTTACTAAAAAAACTAATAAGTATGATTTTTTTTTCAAAATATAATAAACATAAAATTCAAAAACATTATAAACAAATAATTAAACATTTTTTTTTTAAAAAAGCCTAAATCTTTTATTTTATTTATATTAATTTATTTTATTTAAAAGGTTTACTTACTGGCCCCGACCTTTTCGTGCTGACAACTGTGAAATCTGGACAGAATAGGAGGTCCTGCAAAAGAAAACATTAATAATTACTTTTTAGTTCAATAAAATGTAACAGATATTACCTATTCACTAAAAAGTTTAAAAAAAAATTGTGGCCAGTCGTGGCCCAGTGGCACAAGAGTGTGACTGTAAACGACTGGTTGTGGGTTCGATTCCCACTCGAGGAGTGGAAATTATATTTCCATTTTCTTCGCTCTGGTGTCGAGGTAAAGCGCGGCGTTAAGTTTCGCCACTTAACACGCAAGCCTCCGAGTTCGGCGGAATTTGGGGAACGGAGTGTCTTAACACTAGGTTCCCTCTGCCTACCCTGCTGTGTGCGGGATATAGCGTGAAGATATTTATCTATTCACAATTTCAATAAATTATTATTATTTTTTATATTTAAATAATTGAAGCATTAGTAGTGCAGTCAGTGTTTGCTCCAATCGTGGTTGGCTGTAGGTTCGATTTCCATTCAGAGAACATAATGTAATTATTTTTTTTCTACGTATTGGCGAAGGTAAAGGAAAGTACGCATTGATATCTGTCACTCAATACGCAATATATAGAATCGAGCGGCATATGAAGAACGGAGTGTCTTAACTCTAAATTTTCTCTGCCTATGCTGCTATGGGCAAATAGCTTAAAGCTAAAAAAACACTACGATCGTGTATATAAGACTCGTTAAGGGAACCATAGGAAGTTTCCTATTCAATTAGTTAATTGACCACTTTGAGAGTGGTTGATGGTGGGTTAGTTTTCCACTAGGGGGAATGATTATATTAAAATTTTTATTTCTTCGCTCTGGTCCTACCTAAGGCAGAACGCAATTAAATGAATTCATCATTTTTTGTGTTTATTTTACATAAAATACGTACTTAGAGGCCAGTCATGGTTTGTGGGCGCAAAGTGTGGCTATAAACGTGATAGATTGTGGGTTTGATTCCCACTCGAGGAACGGCAACATTTAATATTTCCATATTCTCGCTCTGGAACGTAGCAAAATCTGGTGTTAAGTTCCTCCACTCAACACGCAATGTCATGATTTCATGCGGAAAGTGGAGGACGGAGTATCTTGACACTAGGTCTTTCTGACTACCTTGCTATGAGGCAAAACTCGTAAAGCTTTTAAACAAAGTGCAGAACGGAGTGTCTTAACACTACTTACACAAATAGCATTAATGAGTGACTGAGCGAGAGGCACCGACTCATTTTCACCAGACGCAGGCAGCGAGGACCAGAAGAAGCTGTGCCATTCAGGCTCTTCCAGCATGTAGGGCAGAACTCGGGTAAGCAAACGCGCGCAGTTTAACGCTGAAATATAAAATATATATCATATCATTCATATATTAATTCACTAAGGAAACATTTACTATCAAAAACTGGCTGTGAGGTTGATTCCGATTGTTACAATTTATTTTTGTTGTTATCACCTTTGGAAAGAGATTTTTATAAATTTCTGCTAAACAACGATTATTTCTAAGGCAATTGTTTGACATTTTTAGAAAATATACTACTACAATAATAATGCTACGGTACATAATTCTATGGCCAAAAAATATTTTATTTTATTTATGTTTTTCTTATTCTGATTAAATTGTGACTTTGTGACTAATGCTTTTACAATATTAAAAACCTAGAGTTATTACAAACAGAAATGACAAATGTCAAGACTTTACTGCAACAATGAAGCAATGGATAAAACAAAATAAAAAGTGGTTTTAATCATTTTAGATTCATATTAGAATCTATTTTCAAATTTAAATTCATTGTAGAATTTATTATAATCCATACTTATATTATAAATGGGAACGTCTGTGTGTTTGTCTGTCATGCTTTCACGGCTAATCTACCGGTCCGATTTTAATGAAGTTTAGAATGAAAGTAGTAACAATAACTGGGCCTAACATAGGCTACTTATTTTTTCAAAATTCAACCTTTAAAGGGTAGAAATAGGGAATGAAAGTTTGTATGAAAAATCTACACCGCTTGACCAATTGTAATGAAATTTGTCATAAATATAGTTGATAATCCAAACTAAAAGCTGGCTACTTTATTTTTTTTAAATGCACCCCCGACGGCTGCAATATAACGAAAATGTTCACGCGGCGAAGCTGTGAGCGGGCCGCTAATATACTAATACAGGGCAGAAATATGGAAGTACGAATAAATAGGAACAAATGATAATTAATGTACTTGGAGAGTACCATGGTGCAGTGGACAAAGGTTGACTGTAAACTAAATATTATTAAAAATTGTGGATTCAATTCCCACACAACGGAATGATTATATTTGATTTACTAACATTTTCATTTTCTGTGAAGATAAAGCAATGCATTAATCCGTTGGATTTGGGTAGAAAAAATTGTCACTATATTTCCTCTGGTTCCACTGTTATATGGAAAAAGTATCTTTGAATTATGTGTTTCGTTTGACGTCTGAAGTCCATTATGAGAGTACATCCGTTTCTTCTGCCGCGATCCGTCAGATGTCGCTGCTTTCCGGTGTTGTTTCGCGCCCTTTGCCAATTGACAACCTGAAATAGCTTTGACACGAGACAAGCCGCCGAGTTCTTTGGTCATTGTTGCGTCGTTTTTCAAACGGTTCGCATCTTCAGAAAGTCGCTTATTATAAAATAGCGTTAAATAAGTGGTTAATATTTCGAGAATAAAGTAGAAATATTAGCTTTATAGTGTAAAGTAAATTGCTTTCCGTACGTGTTGTGCATCAAAATGGACGAAGAAAATGGACCTGCTTCGGGGGTAGACGGGCTACCCGTCACACCAAGATCGTCTAGAAGGCGAAGTTCTTCAACATCATCGACGTCAAGCGGTGATGGCTGCCTAGCTGCAAAACGGCGAAGGCAAGACGATGGCCTGGAGAGAAGGTTTGAAATCCTATCACAGCAACTGGTGAGTCATATAAATAATATTTTATGTGCTAATTTTATGTCACAGACCGCTCAAGCAGCTCAATCGTCTACCCCCTTGCAAATTCCTTGTAGTAGTAAGAATGTACAGTCCTCGTCTTCTACGGAAAATCGAGAAAATAGTTTTTTACGTCCACCCTCTACAAAGGATTTTGATAATATTGCGAATTTAGAAGTATCAGTAAAAGAGCCTGCGATTGCAAAAGCCAATCCAGACCACGTAGCTAAGATTGTTTCCATGCAAAGATTTGATTCTCAAGATTGGAATGCTGTGCGTTACACAGATGTTCAGAAAAAATATGTGGCGTATCCGGCTTTCGTAGATTTGAAAGTCAACGAGGAATTGAGACGTTATGAAGATCCTTTTTCCCCAATTCGCTGGTCACAAATGGAGCGTACTTTTGCGGCTTTGTCAAATGCGTTTTTGTCTCAAAATGATTCAGTTAACGTTGCTTTGCAAGCGATTATTGATTGGTCAGCAAAAAGTGATACAGAACTGAGTCCTTCTTCAATTTACAACAAACTTAAGGAATTGTTTGGGAATACGTCAAATTATCAATCGATATCTCAGGATGTGTTTCAAATAATGTGTGGGAAGCGCGCGGAAGTTATAGAGTTGCGTCGAAGATCTTTATTAAAATCGGTAAAAGAAAAGCTTATTCAAGAAGATTTAGCTAAAATACCTCCTTCTTCAGAATATATGTTTAATCCTAATGATCTGGCTACATACATACAGAAGATAGGAGGAATTGATAAGATTTCAAAACAAACTAATAATTTTCGTCCTCGAGCTAAATCTCCAGAACCATCTACGTCAAGAAATTTTCGTGGACAATTCAGTAAGCCAAAGCCAAATTACAATAAACGAAGAGAGGCCAAAGTCAATTCGCAATCCGAGGATATCATTTCTTCGAAAAGGAGAGGAGGGCAGAAAGATAAACCGGGTAGAAAATTTAATCGAAGGAACAAATGACTGGAATCGATTTTTCGGGGGATGTCTGAGGCTATTTCAAACCAATTGGAAAGTTTTAAATCCACCGAAAACCATTTTAAAAATGATTTCAGGAGCTCGAATTCCTTTCAATCAAACTCCACCATTGATTTTTCCAACAGCGGACTTATTAACAAAGTTTCAAACTCCAGTGTCGGCGTCTATGTCAATAGAGATATGCAATTTAATCAAAGATCAGGTGTTGGAGCCGGCTCCATGGTCAGCAAGTTTTATATCCCCCCTTTTACAATATTGAAAAGCAACGGAAAGAATCGCACAATTTTCAACCTCAAAGCGCTGAATAAATACCTGAAGCCAAAGCCCTTTCATCTTATAAACCATCGCCAGCTACCAACATTTTTGCGACCCAAGGACTGGATGGTGAAGCTCGATATTTCCCAGGCTTATTATGATCTGCCAATAAAATTGGAACACAGGTGCTTCCTTCGCGTCAGTTACTTGGGTCAGCTCCTTCAGATGACATGCCTTCCATTCGGCTTGTCAGCAGCACCGAGGATGTTTGCATCAGTAACAAATTGGTTAGCAGAGATACTACGAACGAAGGGCCTTCGTGTAGTAGTTTACCTCGAGGATTTTTTAATCGTTCACCAGTCAATAAATACACTTACCTCCCAAGTGGCTTTAGCACTTCAATTACTAAAAAGCCTGGGTTGGTGCGTAAACCTAGAAAAATCCGTCATCACTCCGACGAGGTCGGTCGAATTTCTGGGAATTCTTTGGGACACCAAGACAAACACAAAGTCCTTACCTTTAACCAAGGTAAACAAAACCTATCGGTTTATATTGAATCTCCTCAGCTCCGGCAGTTGGTCCCTGAAGCAGGCGCAATGCCTCTTAGGGTATCTCAACTTTGCAACCTTCGTCACCCACCGGGGAAGGTTGCATTGCCGTTCGCTACAGCGTCACAGCAGGCATCTTCGCAAATACCCACGTGCCAGACGGGTATTGCCAGCCGAAGTGAAGAAGGAATTGGAATGGTGGTTAGAAAATATTACTCAGTGTACACCGATTCATCCAACTCCCAGAACGATCAACTATCTAATAACAGATGCGTCCGACATTCAGTGGGGTGCTGTGCTCAACAACCGGAAAATTCAGGGCACCTGGAAGAATCATCAGAGGAATTGGCACTGCAATTTAAAGGAGATGTACGCTGTAATTGCCGCTATTGCGTCCAAAGTCGACATTCTGAGAGGCTCAGAAATAATACTACAGAGCGACAACAAGACCGTCGTCTCTTATATAAGGAACGAAGGCGGAACGAGATCCCAAGGGCTATTGGACCTGACAAAGGATCTGTTTGCACTGGTAGACGATCTCAACGTAGCCCTTCATCCCCACTACCTACCGGGCGTGTACAACGTAGAGGCGGATCATCTATCCAGAGACTTAAACAGCGCAGAATGGCACTTGTTAAGCGCCGCAACGGAAGAGATCTTCAAACACTGGGGAACTCCTGTAATAGATCTCTTCGCGTCAAAAACCGCTCATGTTGTTCCCAGTTATGTATCTCTAGACTTGTCAGACTCGAACGCTTGCTTTCACGACGCATTCAGCACTTACTGGCATTACGACCTTGCTTGGATATTTCCACCTCCGAGCCTCCTTCCTCAGGTCTTGTGTCATCTCAATACTGCATCGGGGCGATACATAATAGTAGCCCCCAATTGGACAAAGCCGTTCTGGCGCCCAGATCTCAAGAATCGCGCAATAGCTCGTCCCAAAAAGATATACAACCTGGAGTCAACATTGATCAACACAATGACGGGTCGTACTCTGCCACAAATCAAAACCATAAGGTTGGAAGCCTGGCTCATTTTGGGTGGGATACATTAACTGAAAGTTGGAGTCTCCAGGAGAAAGATCTATTATTATCATGCTGGCGGGAGTCTACCTTGAAGACATACACACCTATATGGAGCAAGTGGTATCGATGGTGTAACGTTCACGATATCAATAGCCGTACACCTACTCCATCTGATGTAGCTAGATATCTAGCCTATTTACACATAACAGGGAAAGTGGCATACCGTACTTTATTGGTACATAAGCCAGCAATAGCTTCTATTTGTGAAACTATTTCGGAGACAAAGATTTCTTCTAGTCCTATCGTGAAGCACTTACTTAAAGCAGTGTCATTAGCTAGACCCATAAAAGTGAAAGCTCCAATATGGGATGTAAGAGTTCTAATAAAACATTTAAAAGAAAAAAATCCAAGCCCCATTAATTTGTATGAGGTTTCACGACGGACTGCTGTTATTTTACTGCTAACTTCTGGTCGTAGAGTACATGATCTCACATTGCTACGCTGTGACACCAGAAGCTTTATAGATAATTTGACATCTATAACTTTGCATCCAGAGTTTGGGTCTAAAACAGATTCAATATCTCATCAGCAGTCGAGCTGGAAGTTATTACCTGCAGAGGAGCAGAATATTAACCCTATATTCTGGTTAAGAACCTTATTACGTTTAACTCAGGACCTTAGAGGCTCTGTTAAAAATTTGTTTATTACCACTAGAGCACCATATAAACCGGCTTCTCCTACTATAATTGGGGGATGGGTAAAAAGAGTTCTTTCCGAAGCTGGGATAGAAGCCTCTCCCGGTAGCTTCAGATCAGCAGTATCGTCTTTGAACTGGATCGAAAACTATCCTATAAATGAAATATTGGCAAAGGCTAATTGGAGACATGAGACAACGTTTCGAAAATATTACCAGAGGCATATACGCGACTCATCTGATAAAAGTAAATCTGAAAAATCTCAATTTTTTACTGTAATTTAATTCATGAATAATATAAATAATCATAATTTTGCATTGTAATAATTTATATGTGCAATTTTTGTTAAAAACCCACCTATTCTTGCTGGCATAGTGATTGTTAATAAGTATATAAATAAAAATTCGTATAAAATGTATAGTTCTTTTTATTCATTCGTAATACGTTTCTAGTTCACATTGTTGCGCCTTAATACAAGCCACCAGGAGATATCAAACAAATCTCTCATAATGGACTTCAGACGTCAAACGGAACACATAATATAAAAATTTTACCTTCCAATAAAATTTGTATTATGTTTCCTATGACGTCTGAAGTCCAAGTAATGGCTACCTGGTGAGTATCATACCAATACATTATGAGCATATCAATGACCAAAGAACTCGGCGGCTTGTCTCGTGTCAAAGCTATTTCAGGTTGTCAATTGCCAAAGGGCGCGAAACAACACCGGAAAGCAGCGACATCTGACGGATCGCGGCAGAAGGAACGGATGAACTCTCATAATGGACTTCAGACGTCAAACGGAACACATAATACAAATTTTATTGGAAGGTAAAATCTTTGAATTAATGTACTTATAATTCTTGTCACTTGTCATATTTAGATCTCGTGTATAGATAAATAAAAAACAATGTAAACCAGGTTAAAACTCCATTATGTGTGGGAATGATACTATCTTGACAAGCATATTTATAAAGATAGAGATCTGGTATTAATAATAATAAAGTACTATTCTACATTTTGTTAAGTTAACCATTTAAATGATAAGACTATAATCTATATACAGCAATAACATAGATTTTTCTTTTAGCAAGCAAAAATAATTAAGCTTGCTTATTAAATATACCGCAAAAAATAATATTATATCTTTATCACTATTATAAAAAAACCTTTTAAAATCATAGTATATTTAAAATTCTTATTTAATGATTGTAGTCATGTCAGTTTTCAGATTTTCTTTTAATTTTTATTAGTAAGTCATAATCATCCATTATGTATTATTAAGTGAGTCATTATTTGCAAGTTTTTAACACATTACACAATACTTTTAATATTTGATTTATATCAATCAATGTAGGCTAAATTTTTATATTAGAAGTATATTTAAATTGTTGCTTTTATGAAAAGTTATAGTATATATAGTAAATAGTAAAACAGATACTTTAATAATAGTAATAGCAATGTTGTTAATAAATTTTCACTACAGATACTTAAACAAAGAAAACATATGCAATGATTATTACTCTAATTTTTAGATTTTTTTCAAAGGTATATTTTACTTTTTAGCCACTACAACATACCAGTTTGTTGTTCACGTTGAGTCCTACAGCTGCTGTCCACTATTTTCACCAGCTTTTCCACAGCCTTGTATACAAGTGTAGCCAAATTGTTTGGCGATTCTTCCCGCAAAGCGCGAATCTCTGCTCCAGGGACCAAAGCAAACACATCTTGCACGTTTGTCACGCTTTCTGACCAGAACTGATCCCAAAAACTTTCATCACCTGCGTCAATAGGCTGAAATAAATAAATTCAATCAATAATACTCCCACATTCACACATTGCGTAGGTAGCTTGGTGTTTATTTACCTGAGATTTTGATGTCAGTTGAACAACAGCCTTTCTAAAGTTTAATTTTGTATCAGCGTTACCCATTTCTGTTATTAAATTTGTTTAAAAAACAATAAATTCATTTCCAACATACGTCTACACAAAACAAAATGAAAATGACAATTGACAAGTTGGAAGTTGACAGTTCCTAGGTTACTAACACACAAAATTATTTTTATATTTTTCAGATTAATCTTCTGAAATTTCCGCAAATGAAAAAACTGATGTAAACAAAAGGCCGCCAATCTTGAGCAATTTTTAATGCTAAATTTAAAATTTCGTCCCTTAAATACATGTAAGCCTGGAAGGAAAGCAATTCTTCGCCGTAGGTCATAGCGTTTTGTACAAATTTTATTCCTTATTTGATATATGTTTTCTGTAAAGTACATCATATTCCACTGTAAGGTGGTGTAGTTGTACACTAAACAGTACTCTACTTAAATACTCTTACTCTACTCTACTAATTATCAGAAATTCACAACATTCAATAAATCTAAAGTTCCGCACTAATGTTATAGAATGCGGAAGTCTGTCTATGACGGTTTAACGATTAAACTACTGGCCCAATTTGGATGGAACTCTCATTGAATATAGTTGAAGACATCATGAAAATCAAAAAATCGGTTCCCGTGTTAAAAAAATCTAAGAGTTAAAGTATATGATCAAAATTTATATGAAAAATCTAAACCGCTTGACCGATTTCAATGATTTTTCTAAAATTGTAGATATTTTTCAATGAGTCCCCTAAGGAGCTTAAAGAGGGGATAAAAGTTTGTATGATAAATATAAGCCGCTTAAATTAAGCGTCGAAAATATTAAACAGCTAATAACTTCGACGGAAGATTGACGGGCGAAGCCGCGAGTGGGTCAATGGTAATCTAATAAATTCACTTTAGTTATTTTTAATGTTTATTTAAATTTATAATACGTTACATAAAACATATTATTATATTATAAAGTATATTAATTGTATAGTGTATTAGATTGATAATTGGACTTCGAACTATTATTTAAAAATCAATAAATATTTTATAATACAGGCAACACAAAACAATTATATATTTTTTTATACGTAATAGGTAACATTTACTATCTATTGTCAGTTTTGTCGATGCGATTTTAAAGCGGAAAAATGGCTGCTGCAAATCTTGTGCGAAGTGTTTTCAGCGGATTGTTACGAAAATCCGTAACGTATCAAGCACCGGTTGTGTGCAAATTATCCACTGTAGCCTTGCAGCAAAAATATCATACAGTAAAAGCCATCACTAGAACTTATAATATTCAGCACAAAAATGGGGTGAGACTTTTTTCTATCAATAAACGTTGTTTTATCTCGTTTATCACTAATCCGGATGTAATTCCGCAATACAATTAATTAGTTACATTTATTATTTGGTTACTTTCATATTTCTAAATTTTCATTAAGTTCAATAACATAACCTTATTTCTGTTATTGCATAACGATAGTATAGTTGTTAATGTAATGTTTAGGTGCTTTATCCGCGCACTCGACATTACGCCACCGGTCCAGTGCATAAAGTAACCAAGGAGCAGATCGCGGACCGAGTCCTGAAAGTGTGCAAGGCGTACGACAAACTCGTTTCTACTCAGGTACATTTATTTCTTTCATTTTGTTTCAGAATCAAAAAAACGCTGTCCGCAACTACAGTGGGGGCCCTCCGCTAACGCTTGATCTTCTTAGGAGTAGAGTCATTCTTGTACTTCAACTGTACGATAAAATTAATCCAGAAAAGGTAGCCTTATTTATTTTTCAGTTTAGTATTTAAAGATTGATGAATTCTTTCGGGCCTCCTTATCAAACGTACCCAGCTAGTATTTTGACTTATGCTTATATTATGAAAGGCAAGGAAGGAGGACAATATAAATCAATAACTTTTTACTTATTCATAGTTACATGCTAGGAGGTGGAAATCATTGTTACCACTATTGCCTAATTTACTCTAGCCAAACTAAAGATACTCTTATAACTATTTTAATTAGAATTTAAATTTAGAGACCACTTCATATTTTCACTATGTCATTCTCTAAGAAAGCATAATTTAATAAAAAATATCTTGTTTCAGTTATCCCTCGACTCTCACTTTGTTCAAGACTTGGGACTCGACTCACTAGACCATGTTGAAATCATCATGGCAATGGAGGATGAGTTCGGATTTGAAATACCTGATGCCGATGCAGACCGGCTTCTACGACCCAAAGACATCGTACAATACATAGCTGACAAAGAGGATGTATTTGAATAAACTTAATTTACAAACAATATGAGTTATTTTAGACCAATAAAGTGAATAGAATCAAAAACCAATGTTTTTTTGCCGCTGGTCTGAACTATTGATTGAGCTTAGTTTAGAAAACAAGTTTGATTTTAATATTCCTCATTGTATGTATAAAAATGTCTGAACATCTCAAGCGGATGTATAAAGTGTAAATTGTTTTTATTAATTATATGGCTGTTAGAATAGATTGTTTGTTTTCTTTCATTTGATAGCAGTTACCTTTTAGTGAGACGACACATGTTTAATTTCATAGCTTTATTGATAATAGATTTATTATACAAAAACTAGTTTTTGTAAAATGAATTATGACTTTAATTATAAATGGAATGAATGGGAGAGGCAAAAAAATATCTTTCAACCTATACTAACCTATACTAAATTACTGTTATCTCTATATATTATCTGATGCAAGCAACTTTGTGTCGACTAATTATGTACTTTAAATTTTACATCACTTACATTGCATAAGAAGCGCCTCTTTTTCCAATTTTCATTACGAATAATTTAACATACAATGTTTTTTTGTATTATATACCGAAAATTAAGTGCTTAAAATCGAGTTTTATCCCTATTATAAAGAATACTAAAATTTGTAACACCCATTTTAATACTGGAAAGTAAAATTTTAAATTCTATTATTATTGGCAGGGCAATGATAATATTTATAGGGTGTGGCTTCAGTGCACGGTAATACTTGTATTCAAAGTAATTTTATTTGTACCCCTCTGGAAAGATGCCTGTTTCACCAGCCAACACGCAATTTGCATTTCGGGCCAAAAGCAGAGAACAGTGCCTTTGTGTCCTCTTCTATTATTATGATACCTATTTTTTATAAACTGTTCATAATCTTTTATACATATTTTATATAACATAACTAGTGGTTTAAATGTACATAGTCTGAAATATAAAGACTTATTCCGTTTTACATTTTGACAATAGACATACCTATATAATATATATGTAATAGTTATCGCCTATAAGCAGCGTAAATAATTTTTCTTACATAAATATTTCAAAAAGAAGCTTCACGCCTTAATAAGCATAATTAAAATTTGAATACTTTGAACGTGCTTTGTAGCTTTTGCGTCCTTATATCTTATGTGGATAATATTACAGGCCAGTCGTGACTGTGTGGGCACAAAGTGTGATTAAACGACTGGTTGTAGATTCGATTCTCACTCGAGGAATTGAAATATTTTATTTTTTATTTTCTTCGCTCTGGAGTCGAGACTAAGCGCGATATTGTTCCGCTACTTATAATGCCTCTAGAAAAGTGGTAAATGAGGAATGGTGTGTCTTGACATTAAGTTTCCTTTGCCTACCCTGTTGTATGCAGAATTTAGTGTAAAGTTAAACAAATACTAATAGTATATTACAATTTCATTAGAGCTCTAAAAGATCTCGGACAGTAGATATTATAATCGTGAGATTCTGTCTCTCTCTACACAAAAAAAGTGGACGTGGAGATTTTTTGTACTATTTGCGAAAACTTTGAATACCATAACTTATGGTAAATCATGGGAAATGTCAGCCTTGAAATATCTTTCGTTATGCTCCAAATAATAGCCCCAGAGTGTTAAAAAAAAAAATCCCGTCATTTTTCGGAAAAGCCATCGAAATGTACAATTACCATTATTTTTACCCACTGAAAACACTGCGGGCAACATGTAATTGCAATTAACAATTAATTCATGGTTAAATGTAGTGTAAAAATTAACATCTTAATTTTCAGGTAATTGAGATTTTTATGTGATTTTTTCACAAATTAAAAAATATTGTTTTAATAATTAGTAGTTGTTTACAATTAAATTTTCGCCCAGCAATGTAAGTTGTTTGTGTCATATTTAAAAAAAAGGACCTATTCAGACCTATACATGATTTAAAATTGTGACCGAATAGAAAATATAATTTTTATTCTTTCTGCTTTACTATTTCCGTATAGCAGTTGACACTCTGTTTTCAACATTTCGCCCTATCTCCAAATTTTGCTTGTTAACTGGCGGACCTTAACCATGATTCGCTAGTGCGGCAAAACGAATATAATTTAATTATATACATTAAACTGAGTGGATTTAAATCGACAACCAATCGAGTACAGCCGCTGCCCTGTACTCTTTAGTTTCAATATACAGTAGAAACTAGACTGATTGTCTGTGCGTGGGGATCGGAGTGTCTTAACACTAGGTCCCCTCTTTTTTTTTTTTTTTTTTTTTTTTTTTGTCGCTGGGAAATGCGTTTACGCAGATCATCCGTACGCAAAGCAGGTAGACCTGCCTTACATACGGATGATACTGTGGGACTCACCGGAGAGTCCGATACTACCCACTAAAACCCAGCGGAAACCCTCTCCACCGTCTTGAGACGTCGCAGGTTCGCTCGCGCATTCTACTACGACGCCTCGGTGGATGGCCCACCTTCTGTGGCCCACCGTCGTCTTCAGGGTGCTCTGGGGTTTCTTCCAGAGCACCCGCAGCCTCGATGACTTTTGCAGGAGGATTTTACCATAACCCTCCCGCGGTAGCTCCTCTAGGGTAGGGGGAGTTGGAGATGCGCGTACTGCCTTCTCCTTCTCTCTGGCCTCCGACGGCGGAGCGGATTTGCATTGACGCTAGTCTCGCGCATCCGCTCCGCGGCCTCCTTTAATGCAATGACTGATTCGCAAAAGGAGACCATCGCAGACCAGTTCCTCTCACTCTCCAGCATAGCCTCCACCACACTAGAAAGTGAGAGGTCCCTACCCACCACAGCCATCAAGGCGTGGCGTTGTGGGGCCCAAGCGGGGCATTCGGCCAGAGAGTGATGCGCCGAATCAACACTAGGTCCCCTTTGTCAACCTTACTGCGTCCGGGATACAGTGTAAAGTTTAAAAAAGTCCACTCCACACACAAAGCTTAAAAAACTCCACTAATCCGGTCTTAAGTTATACGGATTCGCGATCATCCAGACTCTCAACCCCAATATTAGCCAATTTTTATACGACAATTTAAGAAAATATATCCCCTGATATTTTTAATAAATATTAATTGTAGTTAATAACTTGGATTCAGTTTTATTGTTTTTAATATTCACCAAAATTATGTATTATGGTATAATATATACAAAAACGCTTTTCGTACAATAAGAATGGAGAATGTTAACTAATTTTGATTATTAGCATTCCATATTCTATGTCAAAAATAAAAAATACTAGTGAAAGAATTACTTCGATACGTCAATTAGTTTCCGAGTTATAAGTAAAACAAGTTGTAACCGGCCGGTGAACGTGTGACGTCATCCTACAACACGCTCATTCTGGCACTCTCAATCCGCTCGTGGTCGCGCGCCCGTTCGTCGTAATTATACTTAAATACTTTTTAAAATGTCTTTAACACTTTCCTTCTTTACTTCTATAACGCAGTCATCTGTAAGCGCGCCAGGCGAGGCACCAATCATGAGCCAGTCATACTTAAAAAAAAGATCAGATTTTGCTATTTTTACATTATGTATCTTTTGTTGTACACTGAGCAACTTCGAGCATTTTTGAAGCTGTTATACATCCGTAGCGCGTCTCAAACCACAAATTTGGATCTGATTGAGCTGTTGTACCCTCTTTTACTTGAAAACACCTTGATTCCGTCATTTCGTTCTTACAAAATGTTATAAAAGTTTCGACGTCAAAATCAACACAGGATTTTTGATATGATTCAATTATGAATGGATCTATCTAAATATATCTTTTCAACTTCTTTTTTTCACATATAAAATGTGAAAGAAAACACTTTATTTCAAGTTCCCTGAGTTTTAATGTTAAACCATTGTCAAAAATATTTTTCCATTCTGACCGGCTTCATGAAGTATGTACCGATATCAATACCACTTGTACCAAAATCTTTACCTTCAAATCAAAATCATTTTCGGTGTGGTACCAATACCTGAGTGCTTAGATTTTTTCAAATAACACTTGGTAGCATTCGTTGAAGGCTCTTTCTTCACTTCGACGATGTAGCCACATTAAAAATGTTATGCTTTAGCATATAGCTATGCTATATATGTGTACAGCCACCTCTTCTGGCGGCACAATCACCGCAAGTTACATTTAAAACTTCTTGATTCTTTTCATTGCATTCTGAAATACAATGATAAGGTGTGGTACGTACGCGGTGTTCTGGCGTGATTCTCCATTTAACCGTACATACATCACCTACTCTTTTTACTTTAACATAACCAACAGGTTATGTTAAAGTTACCGTTAGCGATGACCGGTTTCAAATAAAAATAATTATATAAATATGCCATACATATGTTAGTAAAAAATTAAATAAATAAAAAAGATTAGTACACCTAAGTACGTAAGGCCATTTTTTTTAGAAAAACAATACACAAACATAAAAGGTTTAGTAAATCTATAACATTCAACCAAGGACATCTACATCGTAGGTAGTATCCTACTTTCTACTAATATTATAAATGCGAAAGTTTGTGAGTGTGTGTGTCTTTCACTGAACGGATCTGGACGAAGCCTGGGAAAATTGACAGTTTCCGAGGGAAACGCGGGTGAAGCTGCTGGCGGAAGCTAGTATGCAATGTATATTTATTTAAATTTACTAAGAAAAGCGGGACATATATATATATATATATATATATATATATACATATATATGTACATACGTACCTACTTATATATATATATATATATATATATATATATATATATATATATATATATATATATATAAAAATTTAACTTCTAGTATTTGAGTTGCATTCGTCATTATGACATTAGTAAGATATTTTGAACAGTTAACTTTTAAACATAAGTATTACGGAAAGTTTATATTACTTAACTTTGCATTTTTATTCCTCACATTTCGGCGGCAACATAATCACTCTTTGACGATAAATAATGCGGAACCATTAATCCATTTATTTTAAGTAGATTATCCCATTTTCGAATCCTTCATCCATTTTATTAATCGAATAATATTTACCATTATTAGACTACTAATATAATTACGCGGACGAAAACAAAACAAATCCCTTTACACCCACTATAACAGTGTTGCAAAATGACGTCACAAGCGGTCAAGTGGCTTTTAGCGGGACTCGATATTTTTCGAAACTTTGAATGCCTATAAAATCAAAACTACTAGATATTTTTGACTAAAACAAAAACTAATGTATTTGTATACTTCTAAGCTTTACTGAGACAAAATTTCAAGTGATTTGGCATACCTAGTAACATTATCCATTACTCCGGTTAATCAAGTCTACTGTACATCATAAACAACCCAATATCAAGTCA
Organism: Dryas iulia moderata; assembly: GCA_019049465.1. Classification (NCBI taxonomy): domain Eukaryota; kingdom Metazoa; phylum Arthropoda; class Insecta; order Lepidoptera; family Nymphalidae; genus Dryas; species Dryas iulia. The sequence continues at coordinate 13,805,428 of CM032427.1, read as the reverse complement.
AATATAAAAATAAATAAAAGGGTGAAAAAAAATCAACTCTACGAATATTCATCTTTATTTTTATATTATACAAGTGACGAAACTGAAATAACAATTTCCACCATTAAAGTAATACTTTAAGCATAATATGAAACACATCAATATTTACACTAAGCTCTCAACATTTGTTCTCACATACCTTACAATAACTAAAACAACTAACTAAATAACAAAATGAAAATCTTTAATATTTTACATCGAACTATTTACAATTTTAATTTAATTTTAAAAGAACATGCATTTAGAAAAAAAAAACAGAAAAACATTTTCTCAAAACAAACAAAAAAAAACAGCCTCTTATATTTAAATTTTGTGTCAAAAGTTTCATCAAAAACGGGCCAGCTGTTTTTAATTAATTAATTAATTTCTAATATTCGAATTATGTAAAAATAAGTTTTTATTATATATAAAAAAATAGAATAATTGATAATGAGAATTGTTTGGATTTACATCTAATAGTTTGATCTATATAAGGATTTGTACATTTAAAATTCAGCCATTTTATAGTTGCCTTGTTTCCTTCTTGATGAAAGTAATAAATATATAAAAAAAAGGAATTCTAACAAAAAGCTTACATAAACTTTAATATTAAATAACAAAAATCAGTGTCACTTCTTTTTGAAAAAAAATATATTAATTAATAAGAAAAAAAATGATAAGATAAATTGAAAATGTTACAATAATATTGTAATTATATTTAAATATACTTAATATATAAAACCAAATTGAATCACTATACACAATAGTTTAAAGGTACAGCATTACATTCAAAATATGCATGTTAAATGCATTTTCTTAGCCTGATTAAAAAAATAAAAAATGGCAACTCATTGCCTTTTAATAACTAAAAAAGTGATTTAAAATAAAAAACTCTTCCACTTTATTCACAAAATTAAAGAAATATGAGTAAAAAAAAAAATAATAGTCGTAGCAACTTACAAAATGGCCGAATGACATTTATTACATACATATTATATACATACTATTGCTAAGTAGTGTTTTAAGATGTAAATAGAAATTGGATTATCGATTGAAAAAAAAAATTAAATAAATGAATAATTTTATAATCATCTTTGTTGTTTAGTATTTGTAGACAGACAGACGGACATGTATTAAATAACAATTATTAATGCAATGTTTCACAAATGATGGAAAAAGAAATATAACAACAAAAAAATAACTTATTCCACTTTTTTATTGGATGAAAGAAAAATTGTGATTTGTCAAAATATTTAAAAAAACATTTTAAATTAGGTTTTACTATAATATATCTGTTATTATATTTCGTTTTCGTTTATATTTATTGTTGATAAAGATTTCATATTTTGTCGACATATTAATTGTGCAAAATAAAGTCATCATACTTACAACAGAAGCAACAAAAAAATCTGAATATCGTCCAAAAAACTAAATTTAAGTAAAACTATAGTTTTTAAAAGACAAAATTAAATAAAATACATATTTTAATAAAGAAAGACTTGCTGTTAACATGCATTACCAACATATATAACCCAAGAGAAGCATTACAATATTGTTTTGTCCATTTTTACACAACACAACACAATATTTACACAGATTTCAAAAATAAATAGTTATTTAGTGTCACTTATTCACGATTCAATTATACTTGTATTATCCACTGATTCGAATCAGTTTGGCCTTGCGCTATCTGAAGCGATTGGTTCTGGCCCGGGATGCTGAGCGGAGACGTCTACCAGCGTTAGGGTCCACCCTGGCCACCCTCACTATGGGCTGTAATAACAATCCCTGTAATGCCCTCTTCTTTTTCTTCTTCTCCTCGTCACCATCTGATGATGATCTCTTATCATCCTTATCATCACTCTTCGTGGGAGATTTTTCACTCACTTTATCATGCACTACAACTTTTAAGTCTAGTTGTAGTTGTTCCTCGTCAACTTCTATCGGCTCTTTTGCTTGTATTTGCACTGGATTTGGAGATTCACAAACTTGCAACTCTTTCTCTGTCAAGGTTTTGTCTTCTTTCTCATTCTCTGATAGAGTTTGATCACTCATAGTGTCCTGAGTGGTGTCTTCGTCAAGTTCTACTGACGATCTGTCGAGACTGCTGTCTTTTTGTTCCATGCTGCTCGTCCGAGAGCTTTTCTTGGATTTCCTTTTGTTCGGCCATCCTGTTTTGTTCTTCTTTTTGAACTTGCCTCGTCTCCCTCTCACGTGGGTGGAAGATCCTTGATTAATCTCATTTCTTATTATATCACAACCATCACATTCAGACACTAAGCTGGACACGTCAGGTAAATTCTTAGACGCTATGACCGCAGTATCATCACATATCAAGTCATCAGCGATATCATAATCGGTGGGTTCTTCAAAGACTTCAGACAAAAACTGTTGGAGTCTCTCCGAAGCCTCTTGGGTTTCAGACAGGACCGGCTCAATTTTCATATTGCTATGACTATCACTGACCGTGTCTTCAGAGGCTGTTGACTTAGCGTCGTCATACTTCCTTCTGTGCAGGAGTCCTGCAGAACCGAGGATTGCGAGGGTTGAAGCATGCTCTCTTGGGGACTTTCTTGGATGCCCTTCTAGGGCTATAAGAGCGGTTGTGCGTTTTTGTTTCCTTATTCTCTTTTTCTTCATGCCCCTTGTGCCGTAGGACCGTGAGGGCCCTGGCTTCTCGTCCCTCTTGACCAAGTCACTGAGAGGGCAACAGTTTGGCTTGAGCGGTGGTAACTGACCTATTTCGTATGGTAACTTTGGTGACTTAGAGTATAGTTCTGAAATAGAAATGTTATATATAAATATATGTTAATTTGAAAAAAAGGTCACAAAGGACAATGCCTGATTATAGAATTAAATTATTTTAATATCTTTGTCTCTGCACCAGAAGACAAGACAAAGTGCAGTGTTGAGTTCCACCACCAAACACGGAATGTCTTGACTCTAAGTCTCAGAGAAAACATCAAGTCATAAAAAAAAGAAAAATAAAATCATGGCGTATTACCGCGAACTTAAGCATACTAGGCTAATTTAACAAAAATATATACATAACATATTTAGATAATTTATAAATATAATGGGTTGGGGAAAAAGAAATCCATTATTTTCTCGGTAGGTGGCTTTAGTGATCGATATCTCGAAAAGCATCTATCAAACAATTTCAAGTTTATGCTCAGTGTCAAGGTGATCTTTCACACTAAAAACTCCTTCAATTGTTTTCCGCTTGTTCCATTTTGTCGTGAGTTACAGGGCGCTAATAATGGAAGCCAACAAAGAGAAAATTCGGTATATTTTACAGTTTTTCTTTGACAAAGGTGAAAATGCAAGCCAGGCTGCTGAAATTGTGAATGGTGTTTATGGTGCTGATACGGTAACAGCTAATTACGTGCAATTTTGATTTCGTCGGTTCCGTTCAGGCAATTTTGATGTTAAAGATGCACCTTGCAAAGGCAAGCCCGTAGTCAAAATATCGATAAAATCATCGAAAAAATCGAAGTTGACCGGCATGTTAGTAGTCGCAGCATCGCCTAGGAGCTAAATATCGACCATTAAACAGTTTTAAACCATTTGCGCAAAGCTGGATACAAAAAAAGTTCGATGTTTGGGTGCCGCACGAATTACCACCAAAAAACATAATGTATCGAATTTCCATTTGCGAAGCCTTGATCAAACGGAATGAAATCGACCCATTTCTTTAACAGATGGTGACTGGGGATGAGAAATGGGTCACATACGACAATATCGTGTGAAAACGATCGTGGTCAAAGCGTGGTGAAGCAGCTCAAACGGTGGCCAAACCAGGACTAACGGCCATGCAGGTTCTACTGTGTATTTGGTCGGACTTTAAAGGAATCATTCATTATGAGTTGCTTCCGTATGCCCAAACAATAAATTCAAATCTGCACTGTGAACAACTGGCAGTTTGAATCTAGCGATTGACCAGAAACGGCCAGAATTGGCCAACAGAAGAGGTGTTGTGCTCCATCAGGACAACGCACGGCCTCATACGTCTGTAGTGACTCGCCAGAAACTCCGGGAGCTTGGTTGGGAGGTTTTAATGCATCCACCATATAGTCCGGACCTGGCACCAAGCGATTACCACCTTTTTCTCGCATTACAAAACTTCCTCAGTGATAAAAAATTAGGATCAAGAGAACATTGTGAAAATCGATTATTAGAGTTTTACGCCAATAAGGACCAAGGCTTCTACGAAAGAGGCATTATGAAATTACCTTTAAAATGGCGACAAATTGTAGCAAAAAACGGTGCTTATTTGACCCAAATCGGACAATCCGAAGCATCTTAAATAGAGTCCCGAATTTCACGCAAAAATAATGGATTTCTTTTTCCCCAACCTAAAAAATATATAATTACCAAAATACTGAGGCACATTCTTCGTAACCAGCTTATCCTGGTCCTGTCTTTTGAAGGTTTCAAACCAGGGCTCACTATGAGGAACTGATTCAAACGCAAATTCCAACTGCTCCACTGCCGGTGTATACTTCAACTTGCCGTCTTCCCACTTCATACACTTCTCCGATGCCTCTTCCCTCAACGGACTGATTTCAGGCTCGATTTGATCAGGTGTTGGTTCCTTAACCAATTCAGGGGTTTTCTCTTTTAGCTTAGGAGTCTCTGTTGTGGGTACTTTTGACGTCCTTCTAGCTCTTTTGGCTACAGGTGGCACTTTTCTTTTCCTTCTTCTCTTATCTTCCGGCCAGCTGTCTTCTTCAGACGACTCCTCTTTCAAGGCCACAGGCCGAGCTAACCGCTGTCTTTCTATAGGCGGTGGGGGTTTAGGCGGAGTTTTTTTTCTAGATTTCACCACTTCCACTTTCTCATCTTCATCCGACGACGTGGAACTGGTCGAGCTGGCTCGCTTGGGAAACATGAACTGTTCAGCTTCATCGCTCAACACTGACAACTCGGACCGTCTTATCTTTCTAAATTTTACCACTAAAGGCTTAGTTCCGTTCACAGTGGGTGGTGACTCTTTCTTTTTGACAGCAAAACCTCCGCTTGACCTCAATTTAGTACTAACCCCAACCACTTTGTAATACTGTCGATCTTCACTCTGCGACTCACTTGTTCTTTTGCTGCACCTCTTTCTCTTTTTATCATCTTCCAGCCCACCGTTACGTCTAGGACTTGTGTTACCGTTAACATTATCGGGTGACTGTGATTTCTTTGCTTGTCTTGTTCTACTATCTACGTCTCCATTACACAATTTCCTTAACGACCGTCGTTCTCCATTCACTGGAGTAGCTTTATCCAGGAAAGTGGCCACATCAGCTCCTGAGGTTATTAAGGAGTCTAAAGCCAGGAAGTTGGTATGGTCCCTGACGAAGGCCAGGTGGTGAGGAGACCTTCGATGGAGGGCAGCATCTACATAGTCTGCATTGCACATCTCACAGTAACCCCCTCTTTGTTCTTTGTCATCCTTTTCTTTGATGCGCGGGCGACTTTTTCTAGTCATTCTGTAACAAAAAAGGATTATTAATTGTGACATTCAAATATAAATAAACTAAATAAGTAAAATACATACATAAAATATGTTTTATTTAGTTTAGGCTGGAGAAATGGATTAGAAAGAATATAGTGTGAGGAAAATTGAATAATTTTATATATAATCAATTATCCGAGCTGGGATTGAACAAATAACCTATCTCAATGACTAAAAAAATAATTTTCGTTTTTGATTTTTACATCGAAACGGAATTATTTAGTGTATTTGACTATTATCTATTAAAAAATAGTGGCCAGTCGTGGTCCAGTGGCACAAGCGTGTGACTGTAAGCGACTGGTTGTGGGTTCGATTCCCACTCGAGGAATGGAAATTATATTTCCAGTTTCTTCGCTCTGGTATCGAGGTAAAGCGCGGCGTTAAGTTCCGCCACTTAACACGCAAGCCTCCGAATTCGGCGGTGCGTGGGGAACGGAGTGTCTTAACACTAGGTTCCTTCTGCTTACCCTGCTGTGTGCGGGATACAGCGTGAAGCTAAAAAAAAAAAAAAAATAGTTCACCTTTTGTAACAAATATTTGTGGAGATATTTTTTTTTAAATTGTCACATTTGAATACTGCCTTATAAAGTAGTTAATAACATAAGGTTATCCTTTTTTTACTTTGAAACAGTATCAGCAATATCCATGGGGAATTAATGTGGGAATATTTAAAGTCCTATTTTATTTAACATTCTTAAAATCAAAAAGTTTTCTAACTATAATATTAATACTTACTTTTGTATATTATTATTATTAGACGGAATTGCGTTAGCTAAGTTCTCAGGCGATTCCTTCTTTTCCTTCTTCTCTTTAGGTGGATCGGGCTCTAGCGATATGTGAGGCCACTCATCAAACTCTTTAAAAACCGGCCGGCATAATCTGAAAAGATATAAAAATACAATTTTTAAGTAAACAAAGCAATTAAACATAGGAAAATTTATATAATATAATTCATACTTGTCCAAAAACTCAATCTTGATAAAATGTTTACTGAAGAGGTTGATATGCGTTTTACGAGGCGCCGTGAAGAATGTGTCATACAGTTTGTCCAATAGACTTAGAGCCTGAAATGTTAATAAATAGCCAATAAATATAATATATGTAGAAGAATATAATATGATAGAGTGTTAGTCATTTTAATATATTACATATGTATATTTAAAAAGCTAAGTTAACCAAAATATTTATTAACCAACTAAATAGTTATTATTAATATAATATAATGTTAATTCCCTTCAACACCAAATGAATATATTAGAAAATATATTCATACTAGGTGTGAATAGGTTGATAAATCAAATATATAAAGTAAACATATACTTTAAGGGGCCAAAATTATAAAATCTTTTTTTTAATAAAATTACATTTTCACCACCAATGTTGCCAGTTAACAAAAAAAAACATACACATACAAATCAACTTATCAACCCACACACACCTAATACAAAAATACCACTATAAAACACAAAAAAAAAACTAAAATTTAAAGTATAAATACCTTTTGGACGGTGAGATGAACGTAGTTTTGCGGCTGGGATAGCCGCTGGAGCATGGCATCGGCGCGCGCGCGGCCCTCACGCCGCGCACATCGCGCCTCCGCGCCCACGACGTGCGTCACACGTGATGTTAAGAATATTTCTTCCCTCTACGAAAATGAAATAACATGGAATTAATTAACATAAAATAAATACAGCTTCATTGTATATTATATACAATTAAAAATATATAACTTTACCCCCCATAGTGGGGTTGGGAGGACCTAGTGTGAAAACCCTTGGTCTTTGGTGGTAAGTGGACTTACCACCTAAAATTGAAACATTGCATGTTGAGTAGTAGAATGCAATGCCATACTTTGTCTTAAATAGTAAGAGTGAAGAAATGTAAAATATAATCATTACCACAAGCGGGTATCGAACCCACAATCATTGAATTTTAATAGGTTAAATAGAGCCCCAATGCACCACAGCACAGCCTATGTCATGCAACTATAATTTAATTTTTCAGATTAACTATTATTACATGTTGAAAAGCACGATAATAATTGGTTATGCAGAAATAAAAGAATTAATATGGGACTGGACTGTTTTATAATGACTTCTTGTGATTAATATAAGTTTTGTTAGATTCATTACAATAATGATTTAATAAGATTTCATAATGAAATATTTTTTCATAAAACACTATATGTATCACACTATTCCTTTATTTTGAAATTAAGAATAAAGCTTGTTACATGATGAATATATTAACTAATCATTTTATTAAATAATTTATATTTTACTTATATAAAATTAATTCAGAATACAAACATCAATTTATACATTATATAACCAACTTCTTAATTAAGTAGAAAACTCTTTTAATAATATGTATAACATTGTTTGATAATTACACTAAAGTTAATTCTTAATAACATTGATTATATTGTTTACCTACATAGAATCAATCAACAAGATAAATCACAAGTGTTGCCAGCACACAAAATCAATAATTATGTAAAATAAAACATTTAGTAAAAAATATTTTAATACAATGTGGCAACTCTAATTAGAAATGTCATGTCATACAAATTTAAAATACCTAATTTGACCAACAGACAGGGACAATGTGAAAGTCAGCAGTATGTGTGTTTACTGCTTGTTGCTTGACCTAAAAGTGTAGCAGTTGTGCAATTCAGACCGTTTGTAGCGTGAATGCTGATGCGAGCAATTAGTTCACCAGTTCAATATAGTTTCATGTAACACTACTAGGAAAATATCGAGGTGTGTGCGTGAACGCGTTTCATCGACACGGTACAATTGAAGTAACCGTGCACTCGAGTTTTCCTTGAAATACAGTCGGCAGATCGACGCCGGCGGGACGAGCTCGCGCCCTCCGCCGGATCGCGCCAACCGTCCCGCGCAAAAAAATAACACTCCCAACTATCTACACACAAATATCATCCATAACGCCAACATCTTAAGAATGACATCGCCTTGGCGTAGCAAAAGTAATATCAACTGTCAAAAATTAAGCATACACACGCGTAGGCTAAAGAAAACTACATTTGAAACGGCTTTTAAATGGACGTAGTGCAAACGCAGCGTGATCGAGCGCGGCGCGCGGCCTCGGCACGATGCATTTTGCGCTGCGACGGCGGCTCTGCCGCGACCATACAAAAGATGACCTAAAATCGAACGCGAGCTACGCGCGTAACTAGCCACTCCGACAACTCACTTTTAAACTGTTTTCTAAACAATCCTGACTCGATCAATGTGTCAGCCCGCACGTGTAGGTATCCTACGGCATATATACTTACACAAAAGCGGTCCGCGAGGCCCCCGCGCGCCGCTTATCACAAAAATAAGTAACTATATACTAGTCACAGAGACGGGCACTTCGTCACCACTAAAATTTCTTCCAATCACAATATAAACTGAGAATGTCAATGAATTCGAATGCACACAGTATGTCCGAAGTGTTTAAAAAACAATTGTTATACTTTTGTTTGTAATTTATACACATTTACTAATTAAAATCGAAAAAGTAACAACAAACACAAATCTGTCATACAAGATGGAGATATTTTGCTTTAGTTTATGTTTTGTTCACCGGCGGCGCTGTTGTAGTGTGGAAGGGGAACAGCTTGTTATTGGATAGCGCGGGTAAAACGTTCCGTTTTATATTTTTTCAAAATAAAGTTAAACATGTAATAAAAATTATGAATCCCAATAAAATATTATGTGCTAAAACAATATACGATTGAGTTTTCACCAAAAATAATGAAATATACTGAAAAATACCGCACTAGGGCTAAACTAAAATTAAATACGATCACATACTTTAAGCCACTTCCTTAAGCAAATACGTACAACGAAACGATTATAACGCGACCAAATCGAAAACGTGCTATAAATATTAATTTTGACATCTCTTTGACCTACCAACACAATTTTGTCACTGTATATTGTTATATATAACCACAAAACTGCATAGAAACGTCTTCAAGTTATTTTGCAAAATAGAAAACTTTTGGCGGCAAATATGTGTACGTGTACTCACCAAACCCATGTCCTGAAGCCTGCGCGAAATGGATCTAGACAATGCGACGTCTTGAATATCCAAGTAGAAGCAGAAGTTTTTTCTGACTGAAAAATTATGCTTACGTTAATCTTTTTTATCACTTTGTAACAATATTTTACGTAACCATCGTAACATACTTTTGTTATATTTCTCTTGAAGTTGTAAATTTGAAACCATCATGTCACAAATAACAAAAAATTGCACAAATAACAATATAGTACATTTATAAATTTTCACTAAACTAAACTATTTATGAAAAAGATTGACACAGTAATTTTCTTGCATCGTGAAAATCTTTGAATGTTCACTGCCATTGGTATAAAAATCACATTAAAAGTAATCCTAAATTAAATAATATTACGTTTTGACCCCTGGAAGACAAATGTCAGTGACAGCTGAGATCTATAGACAATACCACACGTTTATCAATGATCTATGGACGTCAATCGATGTGGCAATCGATATTCTACAACTTTTAATTATCTGTTGAAAATATTTAATTATCAACATTACTTAATAATGCAACTAATTAAATGAAGATTAATTCTTATTAATGATTGTACTATATACGTAATTTATAATGTATATATACAGTAAATAGTGTACGATGTCAAATATACTAATGTTAGACAGTTAAACAAACGATTCTTATAATTGCAAGGTATTCTCAGAAAGCCATCTTTGTTTCATATTCATTTTCGTACGAGCATAATAGTTGAAAAACATTTACAAAACGCCGCTCTACGCGTTTCTGTAAGCCGGAACACGGTCTGGCTAGATACATATATAGCGAGCGACGGGCAGTACATGCCGTCTATATACGTATTTTATCGATTACTCACGTCGTATTATGTCTATTGAAATGGATGGATGTAGGTACATAGGTAGGATAGTCCGCGCACGGTCCGTTTATTTTGCTACTGTATTTAGGTCATTGCAATGTTGAAATCTGGTTTAAAAATGTAAGTTATAAAACGCTGTAACGTATCCAACTAATAAAATGATGATCAAATGATCATTACGATTGTTCTTTGCTTTTGTTCTTTAGTTATAAGCAGTTGTGTTATACTATTCTTTCCGCTCCTTTGAAGTATGTATTGAACAACTAATTTCAATCTCAACGGCATATGTTACTAATTATATGTCTAAATGTAATATATATACCTACTTATGTAGTTAGTGTGTGCCATATTGTAGCCAGTCGTGGCGTAGTGGCACAAAGTGTGACTGTAAAGTGACTGGTTGTGGGTTCGATTCCCACTCAGAGTAGAAATATTTAATATTTCCATTTTCTTCGCTCAGGTGTCGAAGTAAAGCGCGGCGGTAAGTTCCGCCACTTAACACGCATTGCCTCTGAATTTGGCGAAAAGTGGGGGACGGAGTGTCTTAACACTAGGTTCCTTCTGCTTACCCTGCTGTGTGCGGGATACAGTGCGAAGCTATTAAAACTTATTATGCATGTGAATATTGTTTTCGAACAGGATTTGTACCAAAGACCGCAATTTCTGCAATTAGACATGTCCCAACTACGCTATAATAGCGTCAAAGTATAATAATACCGAAGTTAGTAAATAAAGAATTCTATCTAGATAAACATTTTGTTTGAGAATTTCCAACGATAATCGACTCGATTAATTTTCATTCACTTGGATTGTGTAGAACTGTCTGTCAATTAAACTGTTAACTGAACTGGTGAAGTAGATTAAGCAGAAATAAGGAAGAAACAATTGGACGGCTAACAAAGGAAGTTGAATGTAGGAAATAGTTTTCTTTGCTAATATTTTATAAGGCGGAAGTTTAATCTTTTCAACCATTTGTGTTTATTTATGATGGATGATTTCAGAAGCTAATATATTAATTAAATATTTAGAAGCGGAAGCTATTATATTATAATAGTTTTTTAAATAATACAATATAAAACCTACGAATTAAAAAATATTTACATGAAATATATATATTTTTTTGGGTAATGATGACATTTAAAATGATGTGCTAAACTGAAACTACACACATGAAATTCGAACAGAAAGGTCTTTTATAAATAAAACACCGTTTATTATTATTTTACATATTCTTATACAATTAAAATTTTAATATTTTTTAAAAGCCTTGCCAGATAACATCTAGGTAAGTATGTTTTAAATATAAGAATTTTTCCAATAATATTTGAACCTATAACCACTGTTTAAGTAACCTAAAATATTCATTTCGAATAAATATTGTCGAGTGAATGTATGTAATGTAGATACATAAAAATATTAACTTTAAACATTTTTTAACAATTTTCCATCTTCATTTAATATCATTTCTTAAATATCTAAAAAGGATGCTGGGTGTTTTGTACAAAATTATAATATTTTTCTTATATTAAATCTGAGAATAATATCTAAAGCTTTAAAATACTTCTCTTTATCTTGAAACAATTGCAATAACAGTTGTAATATTTTTACACATATAACAGTTGTAATATGCAGGGTGGGCAGAGGGAACCTAGTGTTAAGACACTCCGTTGTAAGTGGTTGAACTTAGTGCCGCGCTTTACCTCGATACCAGAGCGAAGAAAATATAGTTTCCACTCCTCCAGTGGAAATCGAACCCACAACCAGTCGTTGACAGTACACGCTTGTGCCACTGCGCCACGACTGGCCACACAGTTGTAATATGACGCGTAAATTCTTAGAATAGACAAAGTAACTGAATCTATGTGAGCACCTATATACCTACCACATACTACATAGATATACAAACAGACGCGTCACATCCTTTGGTTTCAACTTCATTGAAATAGCTTACGCAATTCATGTTGAGAGTATCTCGCTTTTATTGCGTAGGCAGAGAGAGAGAGATATAGAGAGAGAGAGATATAGCTAAGTGTTGAGACACTCTGTTTTTCATTTTACAATTTGAAATGACATTTTGTCTATTGTATTATAGTTATCGCACATAAAGCACCCGGCAATAAATAATGCACATTTTTGTCACTCAGTTGATAAGTGACGTTTCTCATTGTTATTATTTAAAGCGACCGAGACAACGCTCTACGAAGTCGAAGCTAACCGACTGTTTCATTCTAATCGTCGATGAGCATTATTTATTGCCGGCTACTATACATATATACAAGGAAAATACATTAGTAAGAGAGAACCGTTTTTTGCGTCAGGAAATCTTTTACGGATACCAGCCAGAGTGGGGACTTGGGACATGGTTATGTGGGACTCCGGTGTGGCAAGATTTACGCCGCCGTTTACCCATTAAAACCTGACGTTGCTCCTTCACAACCGCCACTAGCCGAGGCCACGAAAACTATATCAATCGTCCGTGAAAGTCAGAGAGAACCTAGTGTTAAGACACTCCGTTCTGCACTCCCACATTCAAGATATTGGGTATTATGTAGCGGAACTTATCGTTGCTACTTACTGCTGTATTTATCTCAGGTATCAGAAATGTAAATAGTTTCAATATAATCATTCCTCCCAAGTAGAAATAGAATTCGTAATCATTTGTGTTTACTGTCACTGGCACTATCCCACTGCGTCACAGTGGTCTCTAATTATGCTAAAATAGTGAAATGGAATTGTATTAAATTTAAACCTTAATTATATTATTTACAATCTGCATTATTATGTTGTCGTGCTTGATTATACTTAGCGCATTATTTTTTTTTAGCTTCACGCTGAACTCCGCACAAAGCAGGGTAGGTAGAGGGAACCTAGTGTTAAGACCCTCCGTTCCCCACTTTACGCCGAATTCGGAGGCATTGTGTGTGAAGTGGCGGACCTTAACGCCGCGCTTTACCTCTGATACCTGAGCGAAGGAAATGGAAATAATAAATATTTCCACTCCTCGAGTGGGAATGGAATCCATATCCAGTTCAGGCCACTGGCCTGCATTAATTGTATGCATAATAATTAGATATAGTGGTTGTGGATGCCTACAAAACACAAATGCAGAAACTAAAGAATCATTTAGCATCACACCTTTCACAAAAAACGAGACATAAGCGAACAAAACGCTGCGATTAGTTCGCCACACAATGGAGAATTGAAAATAATTTTAGAATAAGCTTTTTTCCATTTGAGGATCCAACCTACTTCCGTTAGACTACTATAAATAAGTCCGTTAGCGTATAATAAACAAGTTATTATGTTACAATAAATTATTGCATACGAAATATTTCAAATTTAAGTTATTTAAATATTACAAATTAACTATATTTTTTTCACTAAATGATTTTGTATTTTGTATTATATATAAAATACATTTACAGTATAAAGAATATCATACAAGGAGTCATTCATTTAAGTCAGAAATCAGTTACTTGTAGCCAGCAACCAGAATGAGAAGCCTCCACACGTTATGTGCCGTTTAAAGTAAAAAAGTTGCTACTAAAAGAAAGTTTTTAGTAACTAGCTTAATCTATCTAAATGAAAACTTTTATCGTATATTTAAAAGTATCTCGACAGTGTGAAGCTGAAACATAGCGTCTATTCATATCCTCAGTGGATTGCCCTTAAATTTAATTTGCCCTTAAAAAAAAATGAATACCGAAAGGAAACATGTAGACATAAGTCATCGTCAAAATTAGTGAAATAATTAATCTTGAACATATACACAACGTGATTCGTGATGGACGACGAAAACTCAAACAAGCTGAGAATTGAGAATACGTAAATATCTTTTAAAATAAACGTTATACTGTTACACGCAGTGGCCAAAATCTACAACAATCGCATTCGCGAATACAATTTTCAAACTGTCGATAGATTTATTTATTTATAATTTATGACATATCTCCGGTTTAACTCGTCTATAATTATATTGAAATTTATAAATAATTTTCAGAACATAGCACAAATAAATCTATTTATATAAGCCACTGAATAAGTCATAGAAGTATAAAAATAAAAAATCGATATTACAATTTAGTTGGTAGTTGCATTCTACCGAATCGTGCCAAGAATATTTCATTCGCTACACTATTAGTTACTTGACACTTCGAACATTTTACAAAAGATGGCGCTTTATTTTTAAATATGGAGAAAACTAAATTGTTTTTGATCCATACTTATATTATAAATGCGAAAGTCTGTGTGTTTGTCTGTCAAAAGTAACAAAAGTTTTTTGTGTTAACTGAGAAAAACAAATATTTAAAAAAATAATACATGTGATAAGACTGTTATATCATAATAGTCCGATGATGCCCTAATATGTTTATATTATAGTATAATTATCGTTCGACAGTACATTCGGAGGAATTGTTTGTTTTAAGACGGTTTCTTAGCTTTAACTGGGTATATGATGTATATCAATATGAAAAAAATGACAACATTCCCACCATTTCCATCCTTCCTCCCTCCTACTATCCTACATTCCCAAGGCTGGCAGCGCATCCATAACTTGAATGTTGTGGATGTCTATGGGCGAAGGTAACCACTTAACACCAGGTGGGCCTTCAGCTCGTTTGCCTCCTTCATTCCGTAAAAAAAAACATTATTTTAACCAATTTTTATTTATCTACATTAATGTTTCTTCCCCCCCGCACAGCAAAGTAGTCAGGGAGAAATAAGACACTCTTCACTTTCTGCCCGAAATCGAGATATTGTTGAGTAGTGATTAGAATAAAAATAATAAGATAAAGATCGTTTTACCTAGTGGGAATCGAACTCACAACAAGCGCGGTTACAGACAGACACTGTGCCACTGTGTGATGAAATAATCAATGGTATCAATTGTAGTTTATTTTTATAGAGTGTGTATATACGTGTCCTGATTTGACATGAACACAATATTTTACAAGTTTTTAAAACTAATTTATTATTATTGAACTGGCTTAAATGAAATGTTGATCGTTTGATACTTCATAAAAATAAAGTATAAAATCTGCTTACAATACGACAATATGTTTTAAGATTAAGTTACAATACAATAATTAACTATTATAATGTCCTGAAAGTTTTAATGTACAGTGTTGTACGACATAAAAAAAAGATCGATTTTAATATTTTTTCCATATATAAGGAATTCAAGTACTTGGAACACCAATTTGGTGCAGATTTTCGGCAATTATGCAAGTATTTCTTTGTTCATTAGTTATTTACACAGACAGACTTAGTTAGAGAACGTCTTCTCCTTGTACGTCGAAAACACGGCAGTGCGTGTAACATTTATTTTATTAATTTCATATATTTATCATTTTAATGCCACGCTAGTCGTGGCGCAGGAGCACCATAATGTCACTGTAGACGCGGATAGTTGTAGTTTCCCACTCGAAGGGGAGTAGAAGATTTAATATTTCCATTTTCTTTGTTCTGGTGTCGAGGCAAAATGTTTTAATTTTATATTTAGAAGTATTTGAAAAAATGAGTTGTTATCTAAGATGCAGCAATTATTTACCTTATATCTATTATTATTTTTGTCAGATTCACTCTTTTTATCGTGAATTCAAGTAGGCAAAGAGAACAGATATAAATATAAGGCCATCGTGGCGCTGTGTGTAAGCATCTGTATACGCGGCGGTTGTTGGTTCAATTCTGAACCGAAGGAAGGATTATATTTTAATTATTTAATTTCTCAGCTTTCATGGACATATGTTTTATAGATATTAGATATAAATTAAAGCTTTTGGACACAGGAAAAATAAAAACCACAGACCCACTTAAGATATACTTATAATTAGCTATTAAATTATTTAACATCATAAATATACATTACATAGAGACATTTTGTAAAAATCTTTTACAATAAAATTGTTAATATTCATTTATATTACATGAATGTGTATGTAACTACAGAGATTATAAAAATATAAGAGTGGAGTTACACGATAGGGCAGAATTATGTACATTTTTATACAAAAACTTATTTTTACAAAAATCTACAATTTATTTATACATTGTAAAAGTACAATCTGTTCATAAACAACTAGGCATGAAGAAATAAGACATTTGTCAAAGGAAATTAGTATTACAAAAAAAAAAAAAAATGTCTTTGGTCATTAAGTAATGAGATAGTGGTATTTAATACCAAAATTTAGATGACTAGGTATACAAATGATTCTTTTTAAATTTGGTTCTTAAAGTACTTGGTAAGAAAAATCGATTTGGACGAATATTTTTAATACAATAAAAAAAAAAGAAATACTATTACTAGAAATCTTCGTCGAAATCGAGGAAAAAATATATAAAAACATCATTTGCACCTTGATACCGGGATTTAGAAAAAGATATACAGATCATAAATAGTAAAAAAGATGTCTTTTAAAAAATAAATATAGTTATTATTATTATTATATAAATATTTTCCTATTCATGTATATTGTCATGTATAACGTGTAACTCCACACATTTAAGATGGGAATGAAAATGAAATTTAATTTCATTTTTTTTTAATTTTTATAATGCGGTTACATGAATTCTAAACTCACTATCTCAGTCTCAAAATCGACTCACAGTATAGTCAACACCAACACACTATATCTGTACTTTCAGTGGTTAATTGTCGTAATTTTCTTTATTATCACCATTCGTTTCACCATTAAGTATTGGCGGGACCGGTGGCTTTATGAGCGGAGCTGGTATCACCTGTAAATTAAAAAAAAAAGATGTACCATAAACAATTCCCGCCATTTTTGACATGTGACAGGTGTCAATTTATATATTTATATTTACAATATATGTAATATAGAAGCATATTTATAAAAAAGTGTTATTATTATAGTATAATATAAAAAAAATATCTAGAAGATTATTTAAACTACATATTTCAAACACACCATAAACGAACGCTGTAAAATATAAAAGCACAGATCCAGATACAAGTAATTCGATAAATAAATTTATTTAAAATGTTAATTTATTTTGTACTTATATGTATACTTATAATATTTCTTAGTGAGAAAAAAAGAGCGCGTGTTAAAATATATAACCAAACCAGTAAATTAAGGATTTATAATAATATATAGGTACATGTGTTGAAGTAAAAACTCGGTATTAAATGAATGTACAGAAACTATTATAAGAAATATTTTTTGAAAACTTA
This sequence comes from Dryas iulia moderata, assembly GCA_019049465.1. NCBI lineage: Eukaryota > Metazoa > Arthropoda > Insecta > Lepidoptera > Nymphalidae > Dryas > Dryas iulia. The sequence continues at coordinate 13,787,808 of CM032427.1, read as the reverse complement.
TATAAATTTCTTGTCTTAAATATGTGAATAATACTTTAAAGCTGTTAAAATAATAATTAATATAAGAGTAAAATGCTTCTTAAACATTTGAATTACTTGAGATTATAAATTTTATTATTAATGTAATAATTCTGTAGGTTGAATTTTACAAAGATTTAAATAATAATTATTTGACTTATCTATATGTATAATATAAAGTATTAATTGTATATCTACTTAAAAAAAAAACTATACAAATACAGAAATTATAAAAAATAATATTTACCTGACATGATAAAAACCGAATTAGGTTTAAAATTCCTTATAAATTTCGGTACATTTATACACTCTGAGCATTTACCAAAACACATTATACAAAATATACATATTATATAATTACGTATAAGTATAATTACATGTATAATATATCTTTATACAACAAAAGAGTCACTAACTTTGTCTAATGTCCCACAACACTCCACCACCACTAAGTAAGATAGCGACTTAACTTGAAAATTTTGAATAATCCTGTCTTCATTTCAAACTATTCTATTCATGCTATGAAATTTTCTATACTATCGTTAAAAATGACCTGTTTGTTCGCCATGTTGCTTAAAATTAATAATTAATATTTATTTACTAAATAGCTAATTTTATTATTAAAATAACGAATATAAAAAAGAGATTTTACCTTTATTTCAAGGTAAGTTTGTATTATACTGATACAGTATAACCAATACATAAAAAAATAGTAAAATATTTTTTTAACCCTTAAACAGGCAAATATAAGTCAAAATTTTCTAAAGGTCTAAAGTATGTATAGGCAAAGCACGGCGTTGAATTACGTACCATAAAATGCCTTAAATGTGCTTTATTAAAGTTGTTTCCACAACGGACTAGCTATATTCATTTATTTTACAAAATGTCAAATACCCATATAATATTATAATTTTTAAATTATAATTAAAAAAAATCGAAACTGCAATGACGCAATTTCGTTCAGTGTCAGTGATTTTTTTCATAATAAAGTTGTTTACTTGTAACTTATACGTTAATTTGTGTACTTGTACTACAAAACAGTTTAAAACAAATTTTATATAAGAAATATTATTATATGTGGCCAGTCGTGGCCCAGTGGCACGAGCGTGTGACTGTAAACGACTGGTTGTGGGTTTGATTCCCATTCGAGGAGTGGAAATATTTAATATTTCCATTATTTTAGCTCTGGTGCCGAAGTAAAGCGCAGCGTTAAGTTCCGCTACTTAACCGCAATGCCTCCGAATTCGGCGGAAAGTGGGGAACAGAGTGTCTTAACACTAGGTTCCCTCTGCCTACCCTGCTGTGTGCGGGATACAGCGTGATGCTAAAAAATATATATATTTCAAGACAAAATATTGCATTTCAATAAAAAAGAATATTTAAGGATTAAAAAATATTTACACTATTTCGTTCATAAAAAAATAAATTCGCACATTAAAAAAATTAAATACAATCTAAATTCTCATTAAACACATGTACAATTATAATTATTAATATAAATAAACCTAAAAATTATTAATAAAGCAAAAAGTGACAAGCGCAAAACAACATGGCGACTAAACGGTAGTATCAGGATTTGCGTACGTCTGTGCCAGATGTGTTGTCACCTTCATCCTGTTTGGAAAGTGAAGGATTTAAAAAAATATTACAAAAAAATAATAATTTGACACTTGAAAGCAATAAAAATTGCTAAACAATAATTATTTCTATTATCAATATACTAACAAAATATAATATATCGCTTTTGTATGTGAAATACCGCGGAAATGCAGTTTTCAAATACCGCGTAACAGTAAAAAATTGAAATTTCGTGGCTATATATTTCACACGATTTGAATTATTCAATATTTTAGTAAAAACAATATTCTTAAACATTACTTGTGTTACCGAATTATTGAGTTTTTCTTTGTCCTTTTAAAATGCTTAAAATGTAGATACGCCATTTTACGCTTCTGCGGTATTGCAAACGACTACAAGTTACATAACAGGTTGTTTATGTTTAAACTGTAAGAATTATAAGCATAATTTTCTCTTGATATAAGAAAGCAACACGAATTGACATTATTTTTATTATTGTGATTTTTATTTTTATTTCATGTAGGAACCATGTTAAAAAAATGTATTTTTTAATAACATAAAAGTGCAATGAATTCTCTTGTGCAGATTGTTATTAACATTATTAATGATACACCATTTTAAAAGTAACAAATAACGTATTAAACAACTAATTTTAATAATTACAATAGTTATTATGTCGCTGTGGTGCAGTGGTAAAATGTTTAACTGTAATCATGTTTGGTTTTGGGTTCGATTTTTTGAAGAAATGATTATATTGAAATTATTTTTATTGTTCCGCTCTGGTGATAAGACAAACCAAGGGGTTGAGTACAACTTCGGAAAACATGCTATTCGGACGGAAAGCGGAGTGTCTTGACACTGGGTTCTCTCATTATGCTATACTATCCATATGTAGATGGAATTAAAAACAGCATGAATGAACAATTTATTTGGAATTTAAGTATGTGTTCTTAAATTGAAAACTTCGTCGTTTTCTTTGTAACTTCTTACTTCATTAAGATCTTCTAACTTCTTACTTACTTAATAAAGATTAAGATATAATAAAAATATAATAAAAAAAGAGTCTCCACACTCTTTCTTGCACAAAAACAATAGCACAAAGAACTTAAAAGTTCAGTTACTTTGAACTCTACTCCTTTGAAAATCAAATATTTCATATTGCATACAAAGCTTACCATCACACTTAGTCTTACCAGAGCGAAGAAAACAAAACAATTTAAATATAATTCCTCTTCCAAGTGTATGACTTCACAAAAAATAATATAACAGTTACCAAAAAAACAAAACCTAACCAAAAATCCAAACATATCTCCATCTCACTCACACCACACACTCTCTCTTCTCCACTCCTAAATTTCAATACTGACAGCGGAATAATATGACAGTTATCAAAAATGAAACATAACATATTTCCATCTCACTCACACATCCCACCTTTTTTAAAAATGTAAAAAAACATATATTTCCATCTCACTCACAAACCCCATTCTTCCCAAAATAACCAAACATATGTCCATATCACTCACACAATCCACTCTCCTCCCAAAAAAAAAACAAACATATCTCCATCTCACTCACACACCCCACTCTTCCCATCTCCTCCCAAGAAAACAAACGTATCTCCATCTTTCTCACCCACCCCACTCTTCCCATCTCCTCCCAAGAAAACAAACGTATCTCCATCTTTCTCACCCCACCCCACTCTTCCCAAAATAATCAAACATATCTCCATCTCATTCACACACCCTACTCTTCCCAATAACACAAACTTATCTCCATTTCACTCACACACTCCACTCTTCCCATCTCCTCCCAAGAAAACAAACGTATCTCCATCTTTCTCACCCACCCCACTCTTCCCAAAATAATCAAACATATCTCCATCTCATTCACACACCCTACTCTTCCCAATAACACAAACTTATCTCCATTTCACTCACACACTCCACTCTTCCCATCTCCTCCCAAGAAAACAAACGTATCTCCATCTTTCTCACCCACCCCACTCTTCCCATCTCCTCCCAAGAAAACAAACGTATCTCCATCTTTCTCACCCACCCCACTCTTCCCATCTCCTCCCAAGAAAACAAACGTATCTCTATCTTTCTCACCCACCCCACTCTTCCCAAAATAATCAAACATATCTCCATCTCATTCACACACCCTACTCTTCCCAATAACACAAACTTATCTCCATTTCACTCACACACTCCACTCTTCCCATCTCCTCCCGAGAAAACAAACGTATTTCCATCTCTCTCACACTCCCCATTCTTCCCAAAATAATCAAACATATCTCCATATCACTCACACAATCCACTCTCCTCCCAAAAAAAAACAAACATATCTCCATCTCATTCACACACCCTACTCTTCCCAATAACACAAACTTATCTCCATTTCACTCACACACTCCACTCTTCCCATCTCCTCCCAAGAAAACAAACGTATCTCCATCTTTCTCACCCACCCCACTCTTCCCATCTCCTCCCAAGAAAACAAACGTATCTCCATCTTTCTCACCCACCCCACTCTTCCCATCTCCTCCCAAGAAAACAAACGTAGCTCCATCTTTCTCACCCACCCCACTCTTCCCATCTCCTCCCAAGAAAACAAACGTATCTCCATCTTTCTCACCCACCCCACTCTTCCCATCTCCTCCCAAGAAAACAAACGTAGCTCCATCTTTCTCACCCACCCCACTCTTCCCATCTCCTCCCAAGAAAACAAACGTATCTCCATCTTTCTCACCCACCCCACTCTTCCCAAAATAATCAAACATATCTCCATCTCATTCACACACCCTACTCTTCCCAATAACACAAACTTATCTCCATTTCACTCACACACTCCACTCTTCCCATCTCCTCCCGAGAAAACAAACGTATTTCCATCTCTCTCACACTCCCCATTCTTCCCAAAATAATCAAACATATCTCCATATCACTCACACAATCCACTCTCCTCCCAAAAAAAAACAAACATATCTCCATCTCATTCACACACCCTACTCTTCCCAATAACACAAACTTATCTCCATTTCACTCACACACTCCACTCTTCCCATCTCCTCCCAAGAAAACAAACGTATCTCCATCTTTCTCACCCACCCCACTCTTCCCATCTCCTCCCAAGAAAACAAACGTATCTCCATCTTTCTCACCCACCCCACTCTTCCCATCTCCTCCCAAGAAAACAAACGTAGCTCCATCTTTCTCACCCACCCCACTCTTCCCATCTCCTCCCAAGAAAACAAACGTATCTCCATCTTTCTCACCCACCCCACTCTTCCCAAAATAATCAAACATATCTCCATCTCATTCACACACCCTACTCTTCCCAATAACACAAACTTATCTCCATTTCACTCACACACTCCACTCTTCCCATCTCCTCCCGAGAAAACAAACGTATTTCCATCTCTCTCACACTCCCCATTCTTCCCAAAATAATCAAACATATCTCCATATCACTCACACAATCCACTCTCCTCCCAAAAAAAAACAAACATATCTCCATCTCATTCACACACCCTACTCTTCCCAATAACACAAACTTATCTCCATTTCACTCACACACTCCACTCTTCCCATCTCCTCCCGAGAAAACAAACGTATTTCCATCTCTCTCACACTCCCCATTCTTCCCAAAATAAACAAACATATCTCCATCTCACTCCCCCCACTCTCTCTCTCTCTCTATCTCCATCTCCTAGACTGCAATACTCACAGCGGGCTTAGGGCGGTGCGTGTCGACGGCGTCCACAGACAGCTTAATGTGTTCCTCGCGACATCCGTAAGCGACTGGGGTCAGCTTGATGACCGTGTGGAGAGGCACGTGGAGGTATGGCAGCTCTTCTGTAATTGGAGAGATTGTTTTGTTAAATTTTGATAAGGTTTGTTGTTTATAGTGTTAAAAACACTCTGTTTTTCAGTGACTGGTCAGTACTTAGATTTTATGTGTTGCTTGATCGAACTTAAAGTTAGTTTGTTTTATCAAAGCGTAAATGCTTTCAATTTTAGTATATATTTTCTTAAATTTGGTTACTTTTTCAAAATTTAAGTTAGAGTCAAACTCGGGCCAAACTGAATGATTGATTGTAGTGTATTATGTTGCGTGTATGTTTAAGTGCGTGTGTACACACGTACATGCGTGCGTGCTTGTATGACAGTTTGTCACTCACCCGCAGACTTGTGCGTGTGTGTGCGTGTGTGTGCGTGTGTGTGCGTGTGCGCGTGTGCGTATGTGCGTGTGTGACGCACTCACCGGCGGACTTGTCGAGGAAGTAGGCGAGCAGGCAGCGCATGACGGCCTGGTGCGACACGACGAGCACGTTCCCCTGGCGCTCCAGCTCCATGATGACGGGCTCGAGGCGCGCCACCAGGTCCTCGTAGCTCTCGCCGCGCGGGTAGCGGTACGCGAACTTGTGCGCGTCGCGCGCGTTGAAGTCCGACGGGTACTTCTGCTGGATCTCGGCGTACGTCATCTCCTCGCATATGCCCTAAGTGGATGTAGGTATGTTTGTGTTAGCCACGTTATTAAGGAGCATAACCGTAATTGATGGTCATTCGTATTATATAATAACTATTCGTAACCGAGCCCGCTAAACGAAGATTCTTTTGAATTTTTAATATAGCCCTCATAATAATTTTTATCAACGACGTTACGGAGTTATGTAACCGTAACCGTATAGATTACCCATAATAACTATTCATATACGTATCCGATATAAGATTTCGGATATGAGCAGTCTAAATGACAATTTTTAATGATTCCACCGTTTCGATTCGATCGACCGGATCGATTTTGTGGATCCGACTTTAATTCATAAATTACTTACATAGGCGAAATTTACTTACATTTCTACTCTATATATTTAGTTATACACTACGGATAAAAATAATTTACCCTTAACTTAAATTATCCCAAACCAACGAAATCAGATACAATTTTATATTCTTATCTTTTGTTACATAAGATAAACACTTTGGTGATGTTATTGAATGTTATTACGCAACACACTTTTTTTGGGAATTAACTTTATTTTTTGTTGAATAATAAAAAAAATAACTCATCCAATGAATGGTTAGGCATAGTAATTTCATATAGCTTCACGGTTTTTCTCGCATAACGGGGTAGAGAGATCCCATTACGACGTCCGAAATCGACATCGCACGTCAGCGCCGAAAGTGATACATTAAATATTTCAATTCTCCGAGTGGGATTCGAACCCACACTTTATGCTTACGACTGGCCTCTAAGAAGAATATTTTTTTCGAAAAAATAAATGTCCATAGTGTAATAAAGAAATAAAAGATTGAAAAAGACATTTAAAGAAAACGTATAAAAATTTGAACGCAGCGGGATTCGAACCCGCGCCTCCTGAATACCGTCCAGGCGCTCTCACCACTGAGCCATGCGTTCTACTAGCCGCTGCGTCGAAATTCTTATACGCTTTATTACAACTTATTTATGTTGTTAGCATCTCTGTAGCGCAGGTTCGAATCCCGCTGCGTTTAAATTTTTATAAGGTCTTTTTCAATTTTCCTAAGTGTGGAATAACACTTTAAAAATGTTTAAAAGTAAATAAAAGATTTTTTTTTCCGAAGCTCACCGCATCAATCTCATTCAAAGCCTTCCACCTCTCCTGCGGTGCTCTCACATCCTTAACGGTTTGTATGGCGCGTCTCATCCACGAGGTCCACACGCGCAGACCGGGTATGCGTTGTTGTTCTATATAGCTAGCTAGTGCTCCGGCGTATTGCTTTCCTCGTGTAGATAAAGAACTATCTCCCCCGATACGTCCCACCAGATTGTGCATGCTTTCTCCATGCTGGGGAGAAATTGGTGGAGTGTAAGAACTCGCGTCCATGATGTCTTAAATTTATAGTGGAAGCTTAGATAACTGGTATAAAAAAAAAACCTTTAACCCCATAACAAAAAAGCTAGAGAGCCCGAAATTAATGATATTGGGTTTTGATTGGCAGAACACAACGCAGCTAAGTGGTAAAATGTTTTTTTAACATAATCTTTTTTGCATGGAAATCGAATGCACAACTACGACGGACTCAACCATCACAAGCACAACAAGTTTAAACTAAAATTTGAAGTTGTTGTTGTTCTATATAGCTAGCTAGTGCTCCGGCGTATTACTTTCCTCGTGTAGATAAAGCACTATCTCCCCCGATACGTCCCACCAGATTGTGCATGCTTTCTCCATGCTGGGGAGACATTTGTAGTGTGTAAACACTCGCGTCCATGATGTCTTAAATTTAAGGTGGAAGTCAAGTTAACTAGTATATAAAAAAGCCTTGTCCCATAACAGAGTAGGTAGAGAGGGCCTAAAATTAATGATATTGGGCTTTAAGTGGCGGAACACACAACAACTTTGGTGCCAGAGATAAATTCGGGTCGGGTATTGTCACTCGCATCCATAATGTCAAAAAAATATGGTGGAAGTCAAGTTAATATAAAGGCAGCTTCACGTTTTTTTACTCAAAGCAGAGTAGCCAGAGAGAACCTAGTGCAAAGATTCTCCGTTTTTAATTTTTTGACAGAAATCGAGATTGTATGTTGAATGGCGGAACTAAACCCTGCATTTATGCATGCGTCTTTTTGTAATATTAAAATAACCGCTTTTAATTAAATGTAAGTACACATAATACCAAAATAACATTTTAATTAATTTTTATTAGTTTGTTTGTTCCAGCTAATCTCCAGAACGGCTAAACCCAAGAAAACGAAGCTTTAACTACCATATAGCTAACATAACAAAGACTAACTAACCAATACTTAAAATTTAGTATTCAAACATGTTTGCAACCACCGCACAGACTAACCAATAAAAAAACAATTAAAAAAAAAGCTCACCCTAGTCAAATATATAGTCCTCGGCACAATATGAATATTCATCAAGTAATAAACGATTCTACTCTGTATATGACCCTCATGTTTGTGTACCACCACCTTCTCCCCAGTGTCGTAGATCTTCATGAAGCTGCATTCTGACTCTAACGCCTCGTCCAGGGGTTCATATTTCTCCTTGTAATGCTCTATCCGAAGGAGGAAGTCGTTTAAAACGTTGTCAGTGTTCTGAATGTTGGTATAGTCGGGGCTGCTCACTTTCACTTCCTGTTGAAAAAATGTATATAAATTAAAAAATACAGATTAAAAATAACTAGGAACCGCCTCTTTGCTCTGCATGGCGGGAAGAGCTGAGCGAAGTACGTATTAAATGTTATTTTTTTTATTAAATGTTATTATATGTTAAGAAACGTTTGAAAAGCAAACACTTAAAACTAACATAACACTTAACTTAACGTTCCACAACCTAAGTCTATGGGCACTTTTTGACCATTTAATTACCATTTATTCAAAAACCAAAATTACAATTGTCACCAAAAAACTTCACAGCACACAAGACACTGTGCTCGATATCCCTCACTGTGCCAAATTTCAGAGGTCTACTACAAATAGCCAAGGAAGATTTAAACCACAACGAATCACACTTTTGACCAGTAAGGGCTTCACTTCCCTCAGCTCAATAATAGTAGAGTAAGTCCGATAAATCGTAAAGTGAAAAATACTTCAAATTTCAAAAACATTGTGGCCAGTCGTGGCCCAGTGGCACAAGCGTGTGACTGTAAACGACTGGTTGTGGGTTCGATTCCCACTCGAGGAGTGGAAATATTTAATATTTTTCATTTTCTTCGCTCTGGTGTCGAGGTAAAGCGCGGCGTTAAGTTCCGCCACTTAACACGCAAGCCTCCGAATTCGGCGGAAAGTGGGGAACGGAGTATCTTAATACTAGGTTCCCTCTGCCTGCCCGAATGTGTGCGGGATACAGCGTGAAGCTAAAAAAAATATAATTGAAAACATTATATTAAATGGCGGAATTTAATGTGATTTTGTCTTAGCACTCCAGGTAAATGTGGGAATCGAACCCACAATCATTGTTTACAGGTACACTGTTTCATTGCACCTCGACGGTACATATAGTAAAAGCGAAAGAACATATATAGGTATGTTTTAACTTTTTTTTTAGCTTCACGCTATATCCCGCAAACAGCAGGGTAGGCAGAGGGAACCTAATGTTAAGACACTCCGTTCCCCACGCACCGCCAAATTCGGAGGCATTGCGTGTTATGTAAAACTTAACGCCGCGCTTTACCTCTGATACCAGAGCGAAGGAAATGGAAATATTAAATATTTTCACTTCTCGAGTGATTTTTAAAAATAGATTATTCAATTAAATACATATTAAGTTATCTATTACTTTACATTATAATGGCTAAACATAAGCTAATGTCATTAAAACTCTAATGTCTTAACATTAGGTTCCCTCTGCCTACCCTGCTGTTTGCGGGATACAGCGTGAAGCTAAAAAAATAAATAATTGAAAACATTATATTAAATGGCGGAATTTAATGTGATTTTGTCTTAGCACTCCAGGTAAATGTGGGAATCGAACCCACAATCATTGTTTACAGGCTCACTGTTTCATTACAATACAAACGTAGTGATAGCTTAGGAGAGAGAACATATCGTCGACGGAAAACGTATTTGCTGTAAGTAGAAAATATCGAAATTTGGTTTTATATATCATTTGAATCAGAAAAAAAAACTGCGTCGAATGATCTAGGTAGTTTTTTGCTGAGATTAAAAAAAAATTACTTACGCGTTCTCAATTTTGAAAAAATATTCATCCAATTTGTTGTAACTACCCAAAAATCCGGTGCCTTGCTATTTTTTTTAACTTACAGCAATTGTGACGACGTTAAGAATCCATTATTACTTACGCAGTCTGGCCTTATTACCTACCCACTACTTAGAGCTTATTTATGTCAACTTCATTTCAAAAACATATATAAGTCTTTAAGATAATACTTATTTAGTGTTATTTATCGTTTACAGTATTTAAATTCCTTTCAAAAGAATCAGAATCCTCACTCGCCATACAAATTCAGTTCTTACTTACGACATTTTTATATTCCATAAATGGAAAACGAATTGCTGTAAGTAATGAAAAGTCTACTTCCACTTATTTTAGACATATGTAGATATTTTCAGTATATTAGTAATGTTAAAGTTTGTTCACGTACCAAAAATCATGTCTATACTGCTTATATTAACAAAGCTATGATTTTTTTTTCAAATTTAAAAACGTTTTTCGGCTTTATTTCAAATTGTACTTTTTCTACTTACAGCAAATACGTTTTCTGTCGACGATATATAGGTATGTTTTAACTTTTTTTTTAGCTTCACGCTGAATCCCGCAAACAGCAGGGTAGGCAGAGGGAACCTAATGTTAAGACACTCCGTTCCCCACTTTCCGCCGAATTCGGAGGCTTTGAGTGTTATGTGGCGGAACTTAACGCCGCGCTTTACCTCTGATACCAGAGCGAAGGAAATGGAAATATTAAATATTTTCACTTCTCGAGTGATTTTTAAAAATAGATTATTCAATTAAATACATATTAAGTTATCTATTACTTTTTGTATAATGGCTAAATAGAAGCTAATGTCATTAAAAATCAATTAAAAAAATTAAAAAACTATCGAAAAAATATACAAACCAAATTGATAATACATAATTAAATTATAATGTGTTTTTATAAATATAACTAAAAATAGACTGAGGACAGTCGTAGCGCAACGGCAAAATGTGTGACTGTAAAGCGACTAGTTGTGAGTTCGATTCCCACTCAAGGAGTGGAAATATATAATATTTCCATTTCCTTCGCTCTGGTGTCGAGGCAAAGCGCGGCATTAAGTTCCGCCACTTAACACACAATGCCTCCAGAACTCGGCGGAAAATGGGGAACGGAGTGTCCTAACACTTCCATTTGCATACCCTGCTGTGTGCGGGATACAGCGTGAAGCTAAAAAAAAAATAAATAACACAAAGGCTGAAGCCCATAACACCATTACCAAAAACACAAAAAAAAAAAAAAACATAAATAAATGAAAACAAACCATAATATTCTGTTCGATGATCCGCGGATCATCGCAAATGGACTCCACGAAGAACAACTTGAAGCCCATTTTGTGTACAACGATGTCGCGGATCATCCGTCGTCTCTCCATCGTGGAGTTGGTCGCGTCGAACACCTGCAACAAAATGACAATATATGACGAAAAACACTCAATAATTAATTTAAAAAATATATTCATGAATATTAAAAGAAAAAAAACAATAAAATATTAGGCAATGATAACGCAGTGGGTTCGATTCTCACTCGTGAAAATGGTTGTGTTTAAATTGTCATTTATTACTAAAGAGAGCGAATAAATTACTAAAGAGCGGAACTTAACGCCGCAATTTGCCTCGACAAAGCGCGGCATTAAGTTCCGCCTCTTAATACACTGTTTCAATTTCAGGCGGAAAGTGAACGTAATGAGTGTTTTTGTTTTGTTTAAATAAGTTTAAGATTGTTATGACAAATTGCGGGGTTAGATTCCGCAAGTCAACACGCAATGTATTTAAAACTCCACTTCTGGGTCAGAAGTAGCGTCGTGAGAGAGAACGGAGTGTCTTAACACTAGGTTCTCTCTGCTCTAAGCTAAAACTAAAAAGTAACACAAATTTTATATACAGGGGCCAGTCCTGTAAAGCGAGTGGTTGTGGGTTTGATTTCCACTCAAGGAGTGGAAATATTTAATATTTCCATTTTCTTTGCTCTGGTGTCAAGGTAAAGCAATGTCTCCGAATTCGGGGGGAATGGTGTGTCTTAACCTTAGGTTCCCTCTGCCTACCCTGCTGTGACTGGGGTACAGCGTGAAGCTAAAAAAAAATATACGTTGTTTTTAACAAATACATGTTAAATGATAACAAATACATGTTAAATTTGATTCCTTTGTTTTGCTTAATTCTAATTTAAAAAAATACTCTTAAAAATAGTTTAAAACATAGTATACGCCTAAATATTGTTTCACGGTGTAATATTTATGGTTCCACAAGTTATATTTATAACAGCTTCACACCATTTTTCGCATAACAGATTAGCTAAAAGGAATTTAACCTCCAATTCTCTTGAAAAGTTTGAAAATCGAGATATTGCGTATCGAGGAGTTAACACAAAACATTTTTGCTATTTTGTAGGCAGAGAGAGCCCCAGGACACTCCGTTCTCTAGTTTCCCCAAGAATTTGAGACATTACTCCAATTAAGATGCAATGACGAACTGATGGCGCGTTTTGTTTTATCATTAGAGTGGAAAAGGAAAACAATTTAAATATATTCCCATAAAAATTTGAACGCAGCGGGATTCGAACCGCGCCTCCTGAATACCGTTCAGACGCTCTCACCACCGAGCCATGCGTTCTACTAGAACGCATGGCTGCGTTCAAATTTTTATACGTTTTCTAAATGTCTTTTCAATTTTCCTAAGTTGTGGAATAACACTTTATAAATGTTTAAAAGTATATTCCCCTAACCTAAAACTAAACAATAAAAATATGATTAAACGGGAATCGAACCCAAAACAATCTAATTAAAAGCCACTCCCTATTCATGGTACCACGAAGAACTTCGAACTCAACGAAACTTCGAAAACATGGGTTTTGTGTTGTCAACACAGCGAAGAAATGAACATATAATAACAATATGTATAGGAACGGGAATCGGACCTACAACCAATCTAATTTAAAGTCACTTACTGCACCACAAGCTTTTCAAGTACATTGATCCTTACTATAATAAATGCGAAAGTAACTCAGACTGTTTGTATGATACTCAATCACGTCTAATTTAATGAACCGATTTAAATAATATTTATACACACACAGGCACAGATAGTCTAGAGCACTGGTTCCCAACCAGTGGTCCGCAGACCACCAGTGGTCCGCAGGAGGCATAAACTGGTCCGCGAACGATTATAAATTTAGCGGGTGTTGTACCCAGCTCTACCCAAAGTTATACAACTCATCGAACTATAAATAGCTTCACGCTATATCCCGCACACAGCAGGGTAGGCAGAGGGAACCTAGTGTTAAGACACTCCGTTCCCCACGCACCGCCGAATTCGGAGGCTTGCGTGTTAAGTGGCGGAACTTAACGCCGCGCTTTACTTCGACACCAGAGCGAAGAAAAATGGAAATATAATTTCCACTCCTCGAGTGGGAATCGAACCCACAACCAGTCGTTTACAGTCACACGCTTGTGCCACTGGGCCACGACTGGCCATCGAACTACAAAATGACAGAAACTACAAGGATTACATACATAGTGGTCCCTGCTAGCAAGAATCATGTAAAAGTGGTCCTTGATCAAAAAAAGGTTGGGATGAAAGTTTGTATGGAAATAAGGTCATTGTCAAGGTTAGAAGCTTGAGCATTGGCAAAGCCGCGTGTGGGTCGCTAGTCATTAATATAACGTTTTCTTATGTATGTAATTCCACATATTTACTCTAATCCTCTCTACATATTATGTAGCGTAACTCAACGCCGCATTCTCACCGCTACTTCTCCCCCTTTGACCAGCCACTCGCAGACATCGTGCAGGGCGTCCAGGGCACACTGCTGTCGTATGGCCATCGCCTCCTTGTTGTCTGCTCTGAAGAACTCATGACTCGTGTAAGCGGTGGTCGCGTGACGCCTGTATTCACCTAGGTTGAATACTGGAAGGGGGATGAAAATACATGTTATAAATGATTATAGATCAGCCACTTGATACTTCAAAGTCAATGTTAAAAAAACAAATTATTGAGGAAAGTATATTATTATACTCAAAAATATTATATTGGCATAATAATGTGTGAAATATGCATGTGCTAATTAAGAAATTGAATAATGTGTGTAATAAACACTGTTTATGCCCTTTTGAGAAGCTAATCATTTCTGTTACTTTATTATGTAATTATTCGAAACTTATGAATAGAAAAAAGCTCCGTAGCTTTTTTTTAAATCTAGTCGGGGTCTTTTAAGCATAATTGGCTACTGAGCTCACTAGCTCTGCTACATACCACTGTATATATGTGGTAATCTAGAATTGTTTGAAAGTGTCAATATAATAATTTTTAAATGTTAAGGGTAAAATTTCGACACCTTAATAATCGTTTTTAGAAACCAATCACAATATATTTTCACCAAAATCAACCAATCAACAATTGTAACATAATATTGCAATATTATAGACACTCGTTTGTTTGAAAATTACACAAAATCTGTCTGAATCATTATTATATTTTATCATAAACCTGATGTTCCTGTCAGGTCAATCAATTTTAGAATTTCCAAGAAAATATTTTTTATATTATATTTATTTTTACACAATATATTTACTTTTATATCTTAAACTTTGACCAAAATAATATTTTGACCTACAGTAGTATGATAACATCTACCACGTACATTTGTTCACATAATAACAACAAATAAAATTAAATAAATGATTCAAAATATTTCTTACCCCTAGTATTAATTCCTATCCAATTGAGATATCTTGAGAGTTTCTTTGAGATGTAGGTCTTGCCGCGAGCGGGCAGCCCAACCATTGCGATTACATGTGGAATGTTCACATAGTTCGCTCGTTCACCTGTAATTTTATGATTGATTATGACAAATGAAGGTTACTTTTCTTACTTACATCAAGTTATATTATATAAAATATTATACATGTGGACAATAGACAAATTTCTAATTTTAAAAAAACTTAGAAAATACTACTTTCAGTATTTATTACATCATTATATTAATATGTCAAGAAAAGGATATGGACTACTTTTTACAAAAAATATGCAAATGCAAGAGCATGAAATTTGCAAGAAGCCATTATCCTCCATTATAATATATTAGAAATATATTAAATTAATAAAATAAATACTACACATATGTTTGACAAATGCTTTTGTGTAAGTAGTGTAAATAAGGCTATGGTAATGCATGATCTATGTGTCAATAAAGACACTGATATTATTAATTATATTAATAAGCAAGTCGGAACTTAAATGCAGTCTGAAAGAAATCACCGATTGTCTAAGTAAGAGAATATTAACAATATTACGTAGAAGCTGATTTTCAGTGTTTTATTTTTACCAATTCTATAATAAGATTTTATTATGCATTGTATATTTCAAATTAGTGTGTATAAAAAACTTGAAAATTACTAAAATTTTATAGTCAGCTTTGTTTCAAGATAAATTGTAGAATTGTAATAGCATATTCTCATCAGATTACAATTGGTGAAGCTGATAAAAATAGCAACACAAACAATTACTTTAAAATGATATTCAAGGTTATATAGTTTGAGATGAAAGAGGAAATTGTTATTTATACTCAATATAACATTGTTAGAGGTTGTTCATTATATTTTAAACTAATTGTAAACACTTCATCTATCAGAAGGTGATAGGTAAATGCAAATAACCTACAGTCAAAACATAAAGCTGCGAAGATAAATAATGTAGTTCAGCCAGTACTAAATGATCAGCACATGATTAATTAGCAAGTTTATCAAAACAGTAATTATAGATATACTAAAATAAGATGTGATATACCAAAACCGATGGATTAAAACTTGTAGGAGGAAGGACAGTCACCTTATCTACTCTAATTAAAAAAATAATAACATTGTTTTATCATTTTGCAATGTCAAGATATCAGAAATATTATAACAATGCGTTATCGCTCTAGTGACGGTTAAATCTCATTAGAATACGCCTTTCTCCTTTGATCATTAAACTATGAAAATTATACTGACCATCGCCAAAAAATTGTTTATTTAGATACTTCCAGCCTTCTGCGCGGTTGTCCTCGGAATCCATGTTAAATGGACGCCTTATTATATACACGTGTAATAATAGAATATAATTAATTGCCCGTGTATTTTAATTATAACGTTTCTTATCGCGACCACATAAACTGAACAGTAATTCGCAACTGGCGAATGTCACATTTGATCCATCAAATCGATAAAATGTCAGTTATGACATTGACAGTTAAATCAAAAACGGGGGGAGAGGGGCTTTATAGTCGGATACTTTTATTACATAATAATATATACAGATATAATAAGTTCATTATGATTGCTTATCTCTATGTAGAAATGGTAAAATAATGTATATTTTGTAAAGTTATTAAAGTAGTTTACAACATGACCATTGAGTTAAATGTAATGTTATATTTTAAAGTTTAATTTTAAATAACTTTGTTGACTTTTTGAAATTAAACTTGAACTCAAAAACATCGAGTTTTCTAAAAATAAATATTTTCGAATATAAAAAATATACACGAGTCCGGTTAAAAACAGTCTTATTTCATAATATGTAATATATGTAATATCGCGAAAACAAAAGATCTTATTAACTTTGGTATAATTTTTGTTATACACAAAATATTCAGACAAAAACAAACGTCATCGGGGTAATTATTTTTTTAAATATCTCTAAGTCTCTTGCATTATACAAAATTCATTAGCGTTTGCAATATAATGTTATTTTGTTTTTTTTTGAAAATATAATAATAGTTTTAATACGATCTCATACCTTTTAGATGCACTTTATAAAAATCTGTTAATAAGATAAATATTTATGATAATTAAGCGAAACGAAATAGTTTGGATATATAGTCAGTTGACATTACGTTTTCTTATCAGCATTTACTATTTTTACATAGCGTAAAATAAAGTCACTTCTCGCTTCTGTCTGTATGTATATATGCTTAGATTTTCAAAACTACGCAACGGATTTTGATGTGGTTACTTTTAATATATAGAATGATTCAAAAGGAAGGTTTATATGTATAATATATGCATAATGTACTCGTAGTAGAGAAACACTCATAATTTTAGAGGTTTCTAATGCGACGTTAGCGCGACGGCGCGTGCCTATATTGAAGAAGTTTTGTAGTTCATGCAGGTGAAGCCGCAAGCGGGCCACTAGTGTTCTGTATTTATATAAAAAAGATAAGAATTAATCCGTTATATATGATCTTTATTTCTTATATTCATTTTTTTGCTAACGAATAACGACTATACAGTCACAGGAGTTTACTGGGAATTTATTTGGTACGGAAAATTAACAATAATAATTAATTAAACATAAAAGCCAAAGGTACGAACGTTAGATAATTATAGATAAAATGAGATGATATGTAGCCTTTGACCCGCGGTGGCAATAAAGCAGATAATGGTGAATTATTACAAGTTTAATATTACGTCAATATATAAACATGCATATTTTGAAAGCGGTTTTATGTACAGACAGTAAAAGATTATTGATTTTGTCAAGTCAACTTCTAATAATAATAATTATAGCTGTTTGATATTAACTAGCCATGTTTATTTTTTGTAGCTTCACGCTTTTTACCATATAGGAGGCGGAAAAGGGATAACCTAGTGTCAAAACACTACGCTCTCCTGATTTCTAAGATGAGCAAGACATTACGTGATAAATGACGGAACTTAAAGCCGCATTTTGTTTACCACGTTGCTAATATTCATATCGTAATTAACGCGCCAAATTCGAAGGCATAGTATGTTAAATGGCGGAACTTTACGCAGCTCTTTGCCTCGACACCAGAGCGAATAAAATGGAAATAATAAATATTTACTCTCCTCGAGTGGGAATCGAACCTACAACCAGTCGCTTTGCACGCACACCCTGTGCCTCTGCGAAGATATGAAAACAATTGAAATATAATAATTACTCTAGTAAGAATTGAATCTTTACCCATCGGCTGCCAGTCAAACGCTGTTCCACTACACCACAATAGTCTAAATTTATTTTTTGTATTTTAATTTTTTTCCCTAATAACCTACTTGGAAACGATTATAATAAATGAATAATTAAAATTATTAGTAGCATTTTCAATTATTTTCTTTATGCGTTTAAAATTGTCATTGCTATTTTATTTATTATTATTAACAACAGTTATCCCTGATTAACTTCCGGCCATTGTTGATAAGCTAGTGCATATGTACTTAAGTGAGGACGTACTACGTTACTATCTTACTAAGATTGTTTTTTTTAGCTTCACGCGTATCCCGCACACAGCAGGGTAGGCAGAGGGAACCTAGTGTTAAGACACTCCGTTCCCCACTTTTCGCTCAATTTTGGAGGTATTGCGTGTTAAGTGTTAACTTAACGCCGCGCTTTGCCTCGACACCAGAGCGAAGAAAATGGAAATATTAAACATTTCCACTCCTCGAGTGGGAATCGAACTCACAACCAGTTTCAGTCACACGCTTGTGCCACTGCGCCACGACTAATATGTATACGTTCCTAATTATTTATTATTAAACAAATCTTAAACATGTTATTATCTTTTGAACATAAAATGCTCTTTGTAAATAACATAATAACAAATATTGTAGTAAACAAATAAATAATACATTAGAATTTATGTTACAAGTACGCAGATATAATAGAAGGCATTATACGTATTGAGTATTAAGTATTGAGTGTCTTAATTTTTTTATTTTAAATACCACTTAAAATATAATTTTCTTTTTTTTGCTTTTTTTTAGCTTCATGCTGTATCCCGCTCGGAGCAGGGTAGGCAGGGGGAACCTAGTGTTAAGACACTCCGTTCCCCACTTTCCGCCGAATTCGGAGGTATTGCGTGTTAAGTGGCGGAACTAAACGCCGCGCTTTGCCTCGACACCAGAGCGAAGAAAATGAAAATATTAAATATTTCCACTCCTCTCCATTATATTTAATATGTTTTTAATTATACTACTGTTTAAAAAAACATTTCTGTTAAGAAACACAGATTATATCTTGAAGAGTCATTAAATAATGACTTGTTGAACGTAAAGAATACTTAGTAACAGTTAAAAATAAGCGTTCAGTCTTTTAGCGAGGAATTCGCTCCGCCACCTGTTGTGTTCCACTCGAAGTGATTTTATTAATTTCGTCTTTCAAATCAACGAATGGATGAAAATTTTCTAATAATTTTATTTCTTTATACAAAATTTTATATTATATTTGTAAAAAAAGGTATTTATTTATTACTACTAAGTATGTAGAGGTGATAGTAGCGCAGTGGGACAGGTTCTGATTGTAAAGGTGATAGCTGTAGGTTCGATTTCCATTTAGGGCTTATGACATTTAAGCTTCACGCTGTATTCCGCACACAGCAGGGTAGGCAGAGGGAACCTAGTGTTAAGACATTCCGTTCCCCACCTTCTGCCAAATTCGAAGACATTGCGTGTTAAGTGGAACTGAACGCCGGGCTTTGCCTCGGTACCAGAGCGAAGAAAATGGAGTTATTAAAATATTTCCACTCCTCGAGTGGGAATCGAACCCACAATCAGTCGCTTTACAGTAACACGTCTGTGCCACTGCGCCACGACTGGCCTCAACATTACATACGACATTTAAATTATTTTCATTTCTCCATTTCGGTGAAGAAAATAAAATGGGGTGCTGAGGTCCGCCACTCTGTACTCTACCCTGACACTAAATTCTCTCTGCCTACCATATTATGCGAAAATAATTGTAAAGCTGCTATGTATAAAATCTTAGGTTTCTACTTAGATTTTTATCCAAAAATTCAAAACTGCAGGTAAAGCATATCCCGTTGCAAAGAAAGGAATTCGGACTATTGTGCAACTATTCGGACTAGTCGCTTACAGCCCAAATATAGGTTTACAAGGTCCTTTTGAAGTTAAACTCACTTCCATACTTCGATTCGATATTGTCTTGTTTTGGAGAGGCCGCTTTCTTTTATAATATGTTACAAAGCAGGCGAAATGTGTTTTAGAATCTATATATCATTACAAAACTTATTTTTGGCTGTTAGATAAAGCACAGACGGTATGTATCACTGTGCGTAGAAAGAAAGCTAAAATTTGGCTAGTAAGTTTCGTGTTTAATGGTAGAGTAGCACAGAAAGAAAATTATTAGAACATATAAGAACGGACTTCAGCATACGAAGTAGTGAGCTGCCCCTTGCTTTAATATAAGCTTTTAAAATTGAAATGTATCTGTTAGTAATTTATATAACATGTTGTAGGTTAACATTATTTTAATAACAATATTTCATAATCAAAATTCTTTCTAAAAATTTAATAAGGAACGTAGACTCAATAAGTCCCTGAACATCTTATATTTTTTCCAATATTTTTTTTTATTTTTTATAGCTTCACGCTGTATCCCGCACACAGCAGGGTAGGCAGAGGGAACCTAGTATTAAGATACTCCGTTCCCCACTTTCCGTCGAATTCGGAGGCATTGCGTGTTAAGTGGCGGGACTTAACGCCGCGCTTTACCTCGACACCAGAGCGAAGAAAATGGAAATATTAAATATTTCCACTCCTCGAGTGGGAATCGAACCCACAACCAGTCGTTTACAGTCACACACTTGTGCCATTGTGCCACGACTGGTCACAATTTTCTCCAATATAATATAAAAAAGCCTAAAATATATAATAAAACGACGTTAAAACAAATATAGCTTTGGCACCGTTCAGCTTCCCAGTTTGGCAGCCGGCTATTGTTTATCTCCTGATCTTCACCACATGTCCGGCGTGCCTATAGACCAGTCTATACTATCTGACACACCCATACATTACTATCATATTAGTGTGATAGATGTTCATATAGAGGCCAGTCGTGGCGCAGTGGCACAAGCGTGTGACTGAAAACGACTGGTTGTGGGTTCGATTCCCACTCGAGGAGTGGAAATTTTTAATATTTCCATTTTCTTCGCTCTGGTATCGAGGCAAAGAGCGGCGTTAAGTTCCGCCACTTAACACGCAATGTCTCCGAATTCAGCGGAAAGTAGGGAACGGAGTGTCTTAACACTAGGTTTCCTCTGCCTATCCTGCTGTGTGCGGAATACAGCGTAAAGTTAAAAAAAGAAAAAAAAAGAAGAAAGTAGGTATATATACTTTATCGTTCTATTAAGTCTTATTCACAAATATAGAATAAAAAAAAAGTTAAAAAAATAGGAACAGTCTATAGACTGACTACTAACTTACTAACTCTGTACTATAGTACAGAGTTAGTAAGTTAGTAGTTGTAGTAGGTTAGTTGTAGTATTAGTAGTAGTAGTTCTAGTAGTTAAAAAAATACATGGGTACATTCTATACTATCTGACACACCCATACATTACTATCATATTAGCTTAATAGACGTTCTAATAAAAAAATGTACCTGTATTTATTATTCTTTTCAAGCGCTATTCACAAATTAACATAACATTTTTTTTAGAAAAGGTAAAAAATATGGAGATAACGTGTGGTAGTTCACAAATATATGTTTTTATTGAATTTTATTGAATAATTTAAATTTTCAAAATGTAGGTGGTCAACTTTAATGTTACATTTATAATAATAATAATATAAAACCAATTTATAGACGCCGACGACGATTGACTGAAAAGCCGTTGACATTTTTACAATTTTTTTAAATATATCTTATTTCATAATTCAGCAGCATTTTTACAAAATGACAATATGTGTTGGCTATTAAATAAATATAATCAAATATATCAGTTTTAATAAGGAGTTGAAAACGGAAGCATTTATTATTCTTGGCGCAATGAATTAATGGTTAATTGCTACTACTATAATTAGCAATTAATTAATTGTAATTAAGAGTTAATTTAAATGTAGAAATAAATATAGCAAATGTAATAAGATAACTCGCTTAGGTAGTTTAAAACGTCATTTTAGTTTTGAGTAGCATGTCAATGTAATTTAAGAATTTTAATCAAAGAATTAAGAAAAAAAAGGATACGAGACCGGGTGTCTGTAGTGTTTGAGTATTTAATAAAAAATAATAATAGTAATTGTATATTTTTTATTCTATCCTGTAGATTGACGTGGGTAAAAATAAAAAAATAAATAAAAAAAACATCTCAATGAAATTCCATATGAGAATTTGCCCTAACATTCAATTAGGGTAATTTTGGCAAACCTTCATGGCATATAAGCATATAAACTTTATATAGACATTGTACTAGACACGCCCATACATTTGCAAATTAAAGAACATAAATTTGATAGACAAACGCTGCTTTTAGTGGATTTAATATATTTTATAACAAAACATAAACATACATAGTAACTTTTTTTTTAATTTTTAAAGTTATCGTTGCGAAGTGACAAAAGTAAAATAATCCTTCACGAAAATCTAATAATAAATATCGTTGTGGCCAGTCGTGGCCCAGTGGCACAAGAAATTTCTATATTTGTGTGTTTTTTTATGATTTCTTTTGATCACTGCTGTTACCGTAATCGATACGAGACGATATTATTTTTTTTTATTATTTTTTTTTTAGCTTCACGCTGTATCCCGCACACAGCAGGGTAGGCGGAGGGAACCTAGTGGTAAGACACTCCGTTCCCCCCTTTCCGCCGAATTCGGAGGCTTGCGTGTTAAGTGACGGAACTTAACGCCGCGCTTTACCTCGACACCAGAGCGAAGTTCCGTCCCCTACTTAAATAAACAGATGTTTAAAACAAACAAACGTATTCATATCATTGTTGGGACTAAACGTCGCAATTTCTTCATTCAGACAAAACAAAAGAAAACATTTTAAATTTCAACGTGTATCCAAGAAAGTAGGTAGGTACTTGGATTTGGCATAGTCATACAATCACATACGTATGAACTACGTAACACCAACACTGTAATAGTAAACTGTAAAAGTAAATGAGCTAAAAAGATATAAAGAATAAATTCAGGCCAGTCGTGGCTTTGTGCCCACGAGCCAACTGGCTGTGTGGCTGTAAACACGACTGGCTGTGGGTTAGATTACTAATCGAGGAATTGAAATATTTAATATTTTATTTCTTTAACTCTGGTGTTGAGGCAAAGCATGGCGTTGAGTTAAGCCATTTAACACGTAATGAAAGAAGAAGGTAAAAAGAAGAACGTGTCTCCAATGAAGTATGTAGGTACTAGTCATGTCATACAATAGTTCTATTTTTTTTTTTTAGTTTCGTGCTGTATCCCGCACACAGCAGGGTAGGCAGAGCTAACCTAGGGTTAAGACACTCCGTTCTCCAATTTCCGCCGAATTCGGAGGCTTAAACGCCGCGCTTTACCTCGACACCAGAGCGAAGAAAATGGAAATATAATTTCCACTACTCGAGTGGGACTCGAACCCACAACCAGTCGTTTTACAGTCACACACTTGTGCCACTGGGCCACGACTGGCCACATACAATACAATAGTTAGTTAGTAAGTTTCATCTACAATAGTTAAATTAAATCATAAGTTGAAGATAAATAAATTCTTTAAAATGTAAACAATTACAAACATCTTACCTATACATAGGTATTGAGTAATTATATAAGACGTCATTGTCACAAACATGGTATGTGCGTCACGTCGTAAAATGGCCTACATATTGTTCCTCTTTACATAGTATAGTCGCTATAGCAAAGTCGCTTCCCGCTTCTGTCTTTATGTATTTATGCTTAGATCTTTATAAAACTACGCGACGGATTTTGATGCTGTTTCTCTTAATAGATAGAAAAAATCAAAAGGAAAGTTTATATGTATAATACATGCATAATTTAGTAGAGAAACAGTGATAATTTTAGAGGCTTCAATTCCCAATTGGGGACATAAGACAAAGGGCAGCTGTGCAGGCAGATCCTTCCCTTAACACATAATGTTAAAAAAATAGGCGTAAAATAGAGAACGAAGTGTCTTGATTCTAGTTTCCTTTGTTTTATTCGTTCATATTATACCTATTAAGGCAATGTAGTTTTAACGTCCCAATAATAATACGATATCAAATTGTACTTTTTCTTTATTTTTATGTTCATGCTGTATCCCGCACACAGTAGGTTAGGCAGAGGGAACCTAATATTAAGACACTCCGTTCTGCACACACCGCCGAATGCTGGAGGCATTATAAGTTAAGTCGCGAAACTTTGTAATATTAAATATTTCCATACCTTGAGTGGGAATCGAAGGTATGTACAACCAGTAGCGTTTACAGTTACACTTTGTGCCCTTGCATGCTAGTTTTTTGACTTGCATATGGTCAATTTGCGAATGAAACGTGACTTATCACTACAATAATTTTGCTTACTTCGTGAAATGTAGGTTATGCTTAAAGATATAAATTATAACTATAAAAAAATATAATTTCCAAGAAGCTTTTAATACTAAAAGCAAATTAGACGGACATCCTAATCCCTCCAATGTTTTTTATCCTTCCACGAATTCTACAACAGGTTTCATTGTGTTCAAACGTTTCTACAGTTGCTCAAAGTATGTTAGACTATTTCTAAAATTGATTATAAGTTTTCTTTTTTTTTTTTTAAACTACTATGAGAGTCGACGAGTAGTAGATTGTGTATTTAACTCTTACTTAAGGGTGTTAAGAAGGAGTTTCAGTTCAGTTGTTCCTAGTTCCTAGCTAACTACTCTATAGTTATATTTTTAACATACAAAAATGTATCAAAAATTATAATATTAAAAAAAGGAATTATTTTTTGCTATAGCTTTAACTAAGATATTTCCGCTTCCGTTCCGTTCACGTTATGAGATCGAAGAAGTATTTAGCAGAATAAACTATTAAATGACGAGCTATTATCAAGGTTATTCTAGATTTTCATTTCTTCCCTCTGATACAGCTACTTCACATGCAATGCCTCGACTTCGGGCAGAAAGTGGAGGACGGTTTATCTTGACACTAGGTCCTCTCTGACTACTGCCCTTTTTATCAGGCTCAGTCATCAGATAAATCGCGGCGTTAGGATCCGCTCATAGATGTTGAAATAGTTAACGAGCTTTAAACCCACGAAATTCCTGAACAAAGTCCTAATGGATATTGAAATTATACTCCCGAGTAGTATAAATGTGTATGTGTCCTAAAACAATGTAGTGTTTGATAACAGTGCATAAATCGAACTAGTAACTACTTCTCTACGATTTAAAGTACTTTAAACCAACAGGTGTTTGGATTTCACTCGAAATTCCACAGCGACATATCCGGTCAATGTGAATGACGTCTCAATGAACGATAAGTGCAATGAATTGGATCCGAGGGCGCTATCCTATTGTGTGAATATGACTTTGAAGTGGCAACTACTTGCTGTTGAACTACTTGTTATTCTATAGATCTACTCTTTTTCTATATAGCATGGTTGGTTGTGGCCAGTCGTGGCCCAGTGGCACAAGCGTGTGACTATAAACGACTGGTTGTGGGTTAGATTCCCACTCGAGGAGTGGAAATATTTAATATATTTCTATTTTCTTCGCTCTGGTGTCGAGGTGAAGCGCGGCGTTAAGTTCCGCCACTTAACACGCAATGCTTCCGAACTCGGCGGAAAGTGGGGAACAGAGTGTCTTAACATTAGGTTCCCTCTGTCCACCCTGCTGTGTGCGGGATAAAGCGTGAAACTAAAAAAAAAATAAAAAAAATAGTTTATAAAGACAACCTAGTGTTAAGTCACTCTTCTTCTTTTCTTTCCTACCTTTTTAAGATTTCTAAACTGTTATACACACTTCGGAAAATATAAAAATATTTATAGAAAACAGACAAAAGTTTGACCGTATGGTTTAGCGATCTGAATGTTGTGGGCAGTAAGTTATCAGAAAGTGCGGGTTTGAATCCGGCTACGTTCAAATTTTTATACGTTTTAATATATATTTTTTTTATTTTTTATGGTACCTAAGACTGTCCTATCTTTACATATGTGTATTTCTCTTCTAGTATATTTGGAATTGATTGATAGTATATTTGATTGACATTTATTGGATACATGGAGCCTTGATTAGGAATGCGAGGAATTCGTCTAATAAAGATTTAAATATACTATAGTTGAATATATGAAGTTTTTTTTTTTTTATTAAATACTGAAACTCTACAGACACTCGGTCTCGTATCCTTTTTTTCCTTAATTGTTTTTTTGTTACAAATCTTAAATTACATACTACTCAAAACTAAAATTATGTTTTAAATTACCTAAGCGAGTATTACATTTGAATATATGAAGTTAGATATATTATCATTGGCCCATGTATGCTTTTTGTTGAAATTTACTTGTAACATGTTTTACTTTCATCTTTACGCATACAGCTGGGTAAGAAGACGAAACCTAGTGTAAAGACACTCCGTTCTCCACGCACCGCCGAATTCTGGAGGCATTGTGCGTTAAGTGGTTGAACTTAACACCACGCTTTGCCTCTACACCAGAGCGAAGTAAATGGAAATTTTAAATATTTCTACTCGTCGGGTGGGAATCGAACCCACAACCAATTACTATACAGTCGCACTTTGTGCCTCTGCGCCACGACTGGCCCATATTGGTAGTCTGTTGAAAGGAGTAATTTATTATTGAACATTGTTTAACAATACAGGGAAATTACTACGTACGAATATATTTACTAAATATTACTAGAAGCCACGTTGACGCGTAAAATATGTTTTGCCTAAGCGAAGTCTAGGTAAAGGAGACTTTGTACAGAAGTACATGACACATAGAGTAGTGTGAAATGTTTATTTGAATAATTTGATGCACCTCGTCTTCGTCCTAGTCCGTCGTCAGACTGTAAACGACTGGTTGTGGGTTCGATTCCCACTCGATGAGTGGAAATATTTAATGTTTCCATTTCCTTTGCTCTGGTTTCAGAGGTAAAAAGCACGGCGTTAAGTTCGGCCACTTAACACGCAATGCCTCGGAATTCGGGGGAAAGTGGAGAACGGGGTGTCTTAACACTAGATTCCCTCTGCCTACCCTACTGTGTGCAGGATACAGCGTGAAGCTAAAACAGTAAATAAAAAAAAGTATAGCTAGCTTATTATGAATTTACATTAGCTGATCTAGTCTTTAAAATGAATTATAAAAACCTAAGCCTTTGCTTCTTACAAATCCGTCCAGATTTTATGATAATATTCGTAAACATTCCATTTTTATTGTTTTAATATAGCAAACATATTAAACTAATTTATAGTTGTATACTAATTTACACTTGATTTTACAAAGTAAACAAACGTAATATCGATATCGTCTAACATGTGACATCGTCTAACATGTCATACTTTGTTATTAGTGCCTCTTAGGAAATTAGCACTACTGTATTTTCTAAAGAGTATATATATCCACCATTAGTAAATAATTTACTGTTATAAAGAAATTTTTATACGAGTATAAATATGTTTTTAAGGAATAAAGTTATATGAAAAGGTTGTGGGGGCCAGTCGTGGCGCAGAGGCACGAAGTGTGACTGAAAAGCGACTGGTTGTGGATTCGATTCCCACTCGAGGAGTGGAAATATTTGATATTTCAATTTTGTTCAGTCTGGTGTCGACGCAAAGCGCGGCTTTAAAATCCGCCAATAAGCACGCAACGCCTTCAGAATTGCCTCTAAATTCGGCGGAAAATAGGGAACGGAGCGGAGTGGCGCAGTGGCACAAGCGTGTGACTTGTAAAGCGACTGGTTGTGGGTTCGATTCCCACTCGAGGAGTGGAAATATTTAATATTTCAATTTTCTTCGCTCTGGCGCCGAGGTAAAGCGCGGCGTTAACTTCCGCCACTTAACACGCAATACCTCCGAATTCGGCGGTGCGTGGGGAACGGAGTGTCTTAACACTAGGTTCCCTCTGCCTACCCTGCTGTGTGCGGGATACAGCGTGAAGCTAAACAAAAATTAACATATTAATGGAAAATTTTATAACATCATATTAATCTACAGACAGAAACTGGAGCGTAAAGTGCGTCATTGTGCAGATAATAACATAAGTTGGAAAATTGAGCCGATCTCGTTATTTCTATAGAGTCAATATGTTCATATTATCGAGTAAATTGATATTGAAGTTCAATAGAGACGTGGAGGTTTTATTAGATAACTTGAAACACGTGGGTTTCATTTTATAAAAGAATATTAGATTTCTTCTTCGTTTATAAAAGTCTTTGGTTTTGTTAGGTTGATTATACATATAGAATTAAGAAAATGTAGCGTTATGCCTTTTCCCCTTAGCATGATAGAAAATAGTGAGGGTTAGGTTAGGTTAAGATGCGGAACTTAACACCGTGCTATGTCATA
The DNA here is from genome assembly GCA_019049465.1 of Dryas iulia moderata. Lineage (NCBI taxonomy): Eukaryota > Metazoa > Arthropoda > Insecta > Lepidoptera > Nymphalidae > Dryas > Dryas iulia. The sequence continues at coordinate 13,759,257 of CM032427.1, read as the reverse complement.
ATAGAGTAAAATGAAGTATATCATAATTTCGAGCGTATCAACAAGGAATGGTATTTATATTCATACCAATGCAAGATTAGCTCTAAAAAATATATTATTTTATAAAAAAAAATAGCTTCACGCTTTCCCCGCATAGTACAAGTAGATAGTCAGTGAAAAAAACTAGTGTCAAGTCACTCTATTCTTCACTTTCTGCATAAATACGAGACATAGTGTGTTGAGAAACGTTACTCAACGGTGCGTTCTGTCTTTCCAAAGCTATGAAATAAAAACAAATTAAATATAATCATTCCCCCAAGTATTGAACCCACAAGCAATCATATTTACAGCAAAAACACCATTTCAACACGATTATTCTAAAATTTGAAATACCTAAAATTGAAATTCTGTTTAAAAATTCAAAAATATCTACGATTTTCTAGTCCAAATGGATATCACGTTTATTGAAATAGGCCAAGGATTAACGCTGGGCACAATCTGCGAGTTATTTTCAATCTATTCGCTCCTATTATAGACAGTAGGCAGTATAAGATTTAATATGCATAGATCGTTTAAATCATGTTATTCTTGTTGTCCTGGATTCAAATCTTCGGTTGATAGAATTTTATGAAATCATGTTTTTTTAGTGGCCAGTCGTGGCCCAGTGGCACAAGAGTGTGACTGTAAACGACTGGTTGTGGGTTCGATTCCCACTCGAGGAGTGGAAATTATAATTCCATTTTCTTCGCTCTGGTGTCGAGGTAAAGCGCGGCGTTAAGTTCCGCCACTTTACACGCAAGCCTCCGAATTCGGCGGAAAGTGAGGAACGGAGTGTCTTAACACTAGGTTCCCTCTGCCTACCCTGCTGTGTGCGGGATACAGCGTGAAGCTATTTTTTTTATTTTATTTTTTTTTAGCTTCACGCTGTATCTCTTGTGGGTTAGTCTAGCTACGGTCCCTGTATACTTCTTTCGCCTCGTCCACTGTCATCAACCTCTTTAATTAAACACGCCCTCCGGTGGGTCCTCACGCTTTTTACGTGACCTTCCTCCAGTATCGTAGACAGTGTGTTTTCGAAGGTCATTAATTATGTACGATAAATTGTGTGTAGAGTGTGTATAGCGGAACCTAACGCCGCATTGTGTCTTCAAGAGCGGAAACAAAAAAGTGTGTTCAGTGACACGTGTTTTCAGTTATTTATTTTTTTAATATAAAACGTTAACATAAAAAAAATTCTAAAATTACCTACTTAATCAAGCTTCGTTGAAGCATTTCTGTTTATTTTTCATTTAGGTATATTAAAAATTCTGTGTGAAGACGAGTATAAGAAATAAGTAAATAAATTTACAATATGAATTTTGCACGAGGCATTATTATAAGAATTAAGAGTTTGTTCTTTATTAATTACTAGCGGCCCGCTCGCGGCTTCGCCGCGTGAACTGCATAATTGCTTTGTTATATTGTAACCCTCGGGGGTGGGTTTTTGAAAAATAAAGTAGCCTATGTTTAAGCTTAGATTATCAACTATATTTATGGCAAAATTCATTATAATCAGTCAAGCGGTTTAGATTTCTCATATAAACTTTCATCCCCTATTTCAACCCTTTAGAGATTGATTTTAGAAAAAATAAGTAGCCTATGTTAGACCCAGTCACTTTTACTACTTTTACTCTAAATTTCATCCAAATCGGACCGGTAGATTAGCCGTGAAAGCATGACAGACAAACACACAGAATTTTGCATTTATAATATAAGTATGGATACATGACCAAAATGTTATATTTATTACATGAGTTTACAACCAGCATCTTTGTCCCCTAAAACGCTATATATATAAAACATTTAAATTGCAAAAAGCATTTTGTAAGGATTCGTATCCATTGACGTTTCAACCGCGTCATAACGGTGTAAACTATTTGTTTAATTTACACATTTATAACACGACTAAACGCTATCGTTTGTAAAAATATAAAATTCAAGGACATTTTAGATACTGTGGTAAGCTGTAGCCTGTACTGTAGGGTTGCCATCCGTCCGGGTTTCCCCGGATTTAGATGGAGCATAGATAAAATATAGCATAGATAAAGTAAATTATGTTTTCATTAAAATCACAAATAAAAAAGGCGGGTGAAAAAAAAAAGTTTGAAATTGTATCAATATATTAAATAAATATTTTACTATTAGTGAGCCCCGAAATCAGGGGTTTTGACGTTTCTTATCCCAGTTTAAAGATTTAGAGATGGCAACCCTACCGTATTGTAACTAAATGATTATCATAAATTAAATTTATATTGCATTGGCTGCATTCCAATTTGTTTATTTTTTGCATTAGATAATAAAACATCAAATAATCAGGTGGTCTTTTATTGTTTTTTTTTATTTGTTTAAAACTAGCTTTTGATAGTGACTTTGTCTATATGGAATTAATAAATATTGGATTGTAAATTGTGTGGACTATAAAATTATATTTCTGTGACGATGATGTTGTCAGCTAACTGTTTATGCGACGGTTATAGGCTCGATTCTCACTTGGAAATTATTATATATTATTAAATTAAATTAAATTAAATTAAATAGCTTCACGCTATATCCCGCACACAGCAGGGTAGGCAGAGGGAACCTAGTGTTAAGACACGCCGTTCCCCACTTTCCGCCGAATTCGGAGGCATTGCGTGTTAAGTGGCGGAACTTAACGCCGCGCTTTACCTCGACACCAGAGCGAAGAAAATGGAAATATAATTTCCACTCCTCGAGTGGGAATCGAACCCACAACCAGTCGTTTACAGTCACACTCTTGTGCCACTGGGCCACGACTGGCCACTGGTATATTTTATTAATTTAAATTTCTCCACTCTGGTTACAAGACAAAACGGCGCGTTTAATTTTGGCATTCAACAAGCAATGTCATAACACTAGGTGCTCTTATAACATTAAAAAGGAAATATTTTAGAAAATTAGGTATACTTTATTAAATTTTCAATTTAAAACTAAAAAAAGGTTTACATGATAACATTTTTATTTTCGCGATTCTTATACATTTTCAAGTAATACTATTTCGAACCGGATTAATTGCGTATTTTTAGTTTTCCATTTTTGCATAGTTTACTCCAGAAAAAAAAAACATAAATGTCAATGACATATGACTACAAGTATGTACATACACTGTCATATTTTACTTTATCTGGTCGCTATTATATTTAACGTAGATAACATATTTGAGTACCACTGTAGGTATATCTCTTATAAAACCAATATAAGCTTTCCAGAGTTATAGTTCTATATACATATAACCTGTAAATATTTTATCTATGACAAAATTAAAAAAAGAACAAAAAATTAGCAGATTAAGCAGAGGTAGGCAGAGTGACTGGGGTCACTCCGCCTACCATCATGTCAGTTAGATAGTGTCCCACTGCGTTATAACAATTTAAATAATCCTAAGTTTAATAAATTTATAAATAAGAAATCTACCAATATTACCTAATTACCTAAAAAAGTATTTAATTATAAAAATATTATTCTAAGCTTCACGTTTTATTCAGCTTAGCGTGTAGTCTGACAAGACTTAGTGCGTGTTAAATGGCGGAATTCAGGGACGCGCCTTGTCTTACGTACTAAAGCAAAGGAATGTAAATTAAAATTTAGTCGTTCCCCTGAGTGGGAATCGAACCCACAACCAATCGCCCCGTATTTAATATTTCCCCGTGGGGGGACGGGTTAAGAATACAATTCCCCCCCGCCGCTGAGTAGCGTCCCGTAAAAGGCGGGTAACCCAGTAGTTTGGTGGTAGGAGATTCGTTCTCCGACTGGCTCGCGACCACTATCATGTCAAAGACGAACCGCCAAATATCTGATGATGTGTTCCATTTTGATGACATGTAGGCCAGCTCTCCCTATTTCCACCATTCCCATCCTTCTTCTCTCCTTCTGTCCTACATTCCCACGGCTGGCAACGCATCCATAACTTTAATGTTGTGGATGTCTATGAGAAGGTAACCACTTAACACTAGGTGGGCCTTCAGCTCGATTGCCTCCTGTATTCCATAAAAAAAAAAAAAGAATCGAACCCACAACCAATCGTGAATATAGTCAAACATCATCGAACTGCACCACAATGCTTAAAATTATAACATAATCAACTTCTAAACTTTAATCTTTATATAAGAAGTATTATCTGACATGTATATATTATCTGACAAAAAGCTTAATAAAGATCGAAATACTCGTATTCTAGAAAATGAATGGACACGTAAAACCTGTTATTGTACTTGCATCTATTAGGTATAAGTAAGCTACTTACAGACGTAATAATACTATTTACAGCGCAAAATAAACGTTAAGTTACAAGAGTGGATTAAACATTTGATGTACCAATTTTTTTTTTATTATTTTTTTTTTAACTTCACTACACAATCTAGTGTTAAAACACTCCGTTCCCCACTTTCCGCCGAATTCGGAGGCATTGCGTGTTAAGTGGCGGATCTTAACGCCTCGTAACCAAAGCCAAGAGAATAGAAATATTACTACCCCTTGAGTGGGAATCGAACTCACAACAAGTCGTTTACAGTCAGATGCTTGTGCCACTGCGCCACGACTGCGCCCCTAATTATAATTATTTTCAAATTTAATTTAATATTAAGCAGCTTCATGCTTATCTCCTGATAGCAGTATAGTCAAAGAGGACATTTTATCAAGACACTTTTTTCTCCACTTTTCACTTGAATTCGAGAACGGAAAAAAGATTAAAATTAAAATAAAATCAGTTTTCTAGGTGGAAATCGAACCTAAAACCAATCACCATTAGAGACACTTGTTATCCCACTGTTCCACGACTTAGCGTTATGCTTCCTCCAAATAGCAGAGAGAACCTAGGTGCAACAGCCGATAATAACAATACAAAAGATAACGTGGTCCCAAACTTTCTTTTGTATTGTCCCCCAAGTAGGCATCGAACCAAGCCCGGGGTACGCGGAAGATTCGAGTACCTGTGGCCCCGGATTGTGGCGGTCGAGGAGGAGCATCGTGAGGTTTTAGTGGGTATACGGCCGGCTCAGTCTGGGATTCCACATAACCACGTCCGAGTCCCCAATCGGGCTGGTATCCGTTACGGATTTGCTCACGTAAAAAAAAAAAAAACAGGCATCGAACCAACAATCATCAATTGCATGTATATTCAAAAGCTGCCTCTGCACCACGACGGCTTTTCTTTTCACAAAATATATAATATGCATATCTCAGGTGTCCTTTTGTTTATTTTGTTTTGTATATCAGATAGGGAAAAGTGGAGAAATCTCATAATCTCGCTTTCAAATAGGAAAGACATTTTATGTTCACGACAGGAGTGAACGACTTAGAAGAAGAAGAATATCAGCGCATGGGGGGTACTCAAGAGGCGCAGGTTAGAATTTTGCTACGTTCTTATTTTGTACGTTTTCTTAGATTTTTTTATGTATGTTTTTTAAGGTCGATGCCTAACATTATGATAAAAAATATTACATTGTAAACATTTTAAAACGATAAAAGTAAACTTAATGTTGCATGCCTTTGACATATGCATAACTTCTGTGTCACTCATGCAACACAGTATATAGACCGTTTCATACAAATATATTGTTATGCAGGTACTTATTATTTATAGATATTTCTCCATCTTCTACTAGTACATAATATTGTAAAAGTATTTGTATACATTTATTTTTTAACATTTTTATCGAATCAGCAAATTGAAAAAGCACTTTTTTTTTTTTTTAGCTTCACGCTGCATCCTGCACGCGACAGGGTAGGCAGAGGGAACCTAGTGTTAAGACACTCCGTTCCCCACTTTCCGCCGAACTCATTCAAGAAGCATTTTCGGCAAGAAGCATTTTTGAAAGCATTTTCTTCAAAAAAAAGATTCATCTTGCATTCAGAAATTGCTCCTGAGTGTGTTCTTGTATGTGGCTTGACAACGTATGGATTGTGGTCAGAGTGCATGGGAGGTATTCAAGGGGCACGGGTTCGAATTCTGCTACGTTCTAATTTTATATGTTTTCTTAGTTTTTTTTAATCTATATGTCTTTTAAGGTTCATGCTTAACCCGAAAGTAAGAGGAAAAAGAGAGAACCTAGCTAAGGTAAAAGTTAAGCGTTAACGATTTCTGCTTATTTTATAGACATTGTGTATTGGCGGAAAAAAATTAAACATCACATTCATATCAGATTATGTAAATGAAAATGATTTAAATATGTAACATCTAAACTGACATGTAAATGTATTGAAATATAAAAAAAAAATAAAAAATGTGTTAAAAACTTTTAAACATTTTTAAAGTATTATTCCACACATAAGAATTTCGCAGCTAGTAGTAGAATGCATGGCTCAGAGGTGAGGGCGCCTGGACGGTATTCAAGCGGTGCCGGTTCGAATCCAGCTGCGTTCAAATTTTTATACGTTTTCTAAATGCCTTTTTCAATTTTTCTATATGTTAAAAAATCATTATATTACCCCCGAATAGGAATTAAACCCACATCATCACTTAACGCTTGCAAATACACAAACTTACATACATACATACATACACAAAAATAAACATAACAAATTATTATTAAAACATAAAATGTACTACAGTTATCTTCACGTGCGCCGCTCGTGGACTATCGCACTATCGTAGCGGAACGAGTTAAGTATATTGCATATTTGTGTAGCGGGTAAAACACGCTGGATCAGTTCTGTGGGTCAAGGTGAAGTCGGGCTGAAGGATCTACCTTGTTTTATAATTATAAATGATTGCTTGTTTTATATATGAAATTTAATTTTTTTAAGATATTTTTGCAATAGTCAAAGTTTTGGGGACCAGTCGTGGCGAACGTGTGACTGTAAACGGTTAGTTGTGGGTTAGATTCCCACTTGAGGAGTGGAAATATTTAATATTTCCATTTCCGTCGCTCTGGTATCAGAAATTAAGCGCGGCGTTAAGTTCCACCACTTAATGCCTCTGAATTTATCGGAAAGTGGGGAACGGATTGTTTTAATAATAGGTTTACTCTGCCTACCCTGCTGTGTGCAGGATACAGCGTGAAGCAAAAAAAAGGATATATTTTTGCGCTTTTTGGTTAGAAAGGATGTATTCGCTATGTTATTTATGTATAATCTTTACGGAATACCTACAATCTTAAATTTTGCTATAATTTATACATAGGTATCATAAAATGTAATTGATTGATTTACACATGGAAGATATATGAAAAATTGTCATTAGTCAATGTAATAGAGCCAAACAATGATTTTCAATTGTTCGGTTTGTTCCTTCGTTTCGCAGGGTAAGCAGAGGGAACCTAGTGTTAAGACAATCTGTGTTGAGTGGCGAAACATAACGCCGCGCCTTGCCTTGACACCATGGCGACGAAAAGGGAAATGCTAAATATTTCAACTAATCGAGTGGGAATTGAACCCACAATCAGTCTCTTAAAGTCACACTTTGTGCCTCTGCGCCACTACTGACCCCTTATATAATATCTTAATGTTACACGGAAAGGAGGGAGCAGAGACCCTTGATCAGTCAAGGGTCTGTGATTAATCTCCTACGTAAGAAGCGTGAACATAAAGAAAAATATAAATTATTATAAACTAGCGGCCCGCTCGCGGCTCAGCCGCGTGGTCTACGTGGCTCTTTCGTTATATTGCAAACCTCCGTGGTGGATTTTTGAAAAATACAACACATACATACAACAAAGGCTACTTGCCTTTGTTTAACCTTAGATTATCGTTATAGTATATATATATATATATATATATATGCCAAAATTCATTACAATCGGTCAAGCAGTGTAGATTTTTCATATAAACTTTCATCCCCTTTTTCAACCCTTTAGAAGTTAATTCCCCACTTTCCGCCAAATTCGGAGGCTTTGCGTGTTAAGTGGCGGAACTTAACGCGACTATTGACTATAGTATTATGGTAATCTTTTATTAACATTTTGTGTCCATTTTATAATAATTCTTACATAAATAAAATAAATAATTACAAAAATTTGCTTAAAATGTTTATATATATGTTTATATATATACTTTCCTATACACATTTTATGTTGCTGTTAAAATATATGTTAATTTTTGTTATTAATTACTTTGTATTATCTCAGTTTTGTAGTCATTTTGTCTGACACCAAAACAACTTGTTTTCGCGGTAAAACATTTGACATAATTCGTTTTTTTTTAATTTGACATTAGAGTAGTGCCTACACTATCGTTTTAATGATAATTTAAAAAAAAAACTTTAGTATTCTTTACTTTTATTATGAAAACAAAATTGAATTTTACTAAAATAAAGATTTTTTTTCTTAAAAGTCTCACTATAAATATTGTAAATGTTCTTTTTTAAATTTTGATACAAACAGATGTTATACCCAAATCCCAAGAATCTACTTTAAATATTTTAAATTTTATGAATTAGCAATATTGATCCATAAGAATAAAATTATTAAATATTATAATTTACACACAATGGCTTGTCCTTTACTACACGCATTGTTTAACTTCGTAATATTATATCATATAATATTATACAAAGATATTATTTATTATTAATTTAAATACTTGCTATCAGCTTAATAGGACATTTTCCTTGTTTTGATTTTGCTAACATACATTTATAGGATAGGAATATTTATTACTTGCGACCTGTTCGCGGCTTCGCTGTATGCTAATGCTCCTCTTATCCCCTTATTTGAACACCTTTGGTATTCTCTAAATGTTCTGTTCAATCATAATATAATATAGCCTATATAACTCCTGAATGGCGTAGCTTTCAAATTGTGAAAGAATTTTCCTGATCGGTTCAGTATTTCCGAAGATTAGCAGCATTATCTTTTTAATATATTAGTATAAAAGTATAGATTACTAGTCAAGCCGTTGATATGTAAAATACCCGTTGCCATAGTAACGGAAATAATAATTTTTTTATGTTTGATATTCTTTTACACAAAATTTAATATCAAACACATAGTAAAGTGACGTTTATTTATTTATTTTACCTATATCTTTTTTAATAATTAAAAAAAATAACGTCAATTTGTAAAACAAAAACAAATCAATTTGGTGACAAATACCTAGAAACTTTTACATAATCAAGACCAATCTAAAAAATACATTGGAAACTTAATGTTATTAATAGTTTTAGCGGCTATTGTGACAACATTGCAGCAATAGACTGTATACATAGTAGTTGTCGGTTCGACTGCCGCACGTGAAAAGCATGATTATACCTAAATAAAAAAGCTTAAATGCCCTGCTCAGGTTTTTTGAAAGCACGGCGTTTATATTCGTCATTTTTCACGCAATTTATGGATTTCACAGATCACAGATAATCTAAAGAAGAGACGAAAAATAAGAGAGAAAATCCTGATACGGTAACATTACATTTAGCCCATAGCTATAAAATAATTAAAAATTCTACACACATACACTAAACAGAAACAGTACTACAAAAACTAAGAAATGATCTTTATTATAAGGTTATACCATGTATGGAAACAAGTTAGAAGTTTCGACAAAAACTTTACAATGCACGTACGTACGTACATACATACATACGTACATACATACATACATATGTATATATGTATATATAAATATCATGAGAATCTCGCGTGATGAGTCAGAACCACGTGGATATTACGTTTCTTATATATTGAGGCTTGTTGCTAAGCTAAAAATTATTAATTTATCTTGTTCCAGCAAAAAGATGAATATTTATGTTTATTATCGGTTAATCGGGGCCAGACGTGTGACTTCAAACGACTGGTTGTGGGTTCGATTCCCACTCGAGGATTGGAAATATTTAATATTTCCATTTTCTTCATTTGGTACCGAGGCAAAGCGCGGCGTTAAGTTTCGCCACTTACGCCACTGCAATACCTCCGAAATCGGCGGAAAGTGGAGAACGGAGTGTCTTAACACTAGGTTCAATCTGCCTACTCTGCTGTGTGCGGGATAGTTAGTAGTTAGTTCTTAAAAAATACCTGTTTGCTTTTCCTAATTCTCAAACAAATAAATATTTACCCGGAGTGGGAATCGAACCTTCAATCTATTCACATTCTTTATTTTGCAGGGAAATTAAAATAATTTAAATAAAAATGCCGTTATATAAAAACATTTATAGATTCAGCTCATTGGGGCCAGTTGTAGCCCAGTGGCACAGACGTGTGACTTCAAACGACTGGTTGTGGATTCGATTCCCACTCGAGGAGTGGAAATATTTAATATTTCCGTTTTCTTCGCTCTGGTACCGAGGCAAAGCGCGGCGTTAAGTTCCGCCACTTAACACGCAATGCCTCCGAATTTGGCGGAAAGTGGGGAACGGAGTGTCTTAATACTAGGTTCCCTCTGCCTACCCTGCTGTGTGCGGGATATAGCGTGAAGCTAAAAAAAAATTATATTTATATTCATACATAATCATTACCCCAAGTAAGAATCAAACCCATAACCCAATTACAATTCAGTTACTCCTTTCTCCATTTTACACACACTAAGTATTGTTTGGAGGATCAAAACATGACAATTTCTTTAACAAATCCGAGAAAATAAAAAATATTTTAAGCAAAAATCGCCGTAAACACTTTTAGATTTAACAAAAAACGGTCGTAATCACGTTTATCAAGCATGTTAGTTTATTAATACACGCCGAGTATAAAGTGACACTGGTTGTGTATAGACAGTCTACAGACTGTAATGTGACCGCAGCTTTATAAATATACGATATAAATATAAATAATGTATAAGAATTCCGTCGTTTTTAGTATTTGATGCATAAATTAAACGTTTTTTTATTATTTTTTATATAAAGTGCATATATAAAATATAAGAAATCTTCTTCATATTTTTCGCAGATAGTGATTACACAAAGTGATTAGAGAAAATTTAGCGTTAAGACACTTCGTTCTTCGTTTTCTACTCCGTTTCAAAATATTGCGTGTTAATTGTGTGTGTGGCGGGAAAATTGAGTGTATTAAAACATTCTCCCGAGTGGGAGAGAATCTACAACCACCGCATTTAAAGCCTGTTGCTGCTATTGTGCCAATAGGGTTCTATCTGCATATTAATAGCTCATTTTCTGATAGACATGAAGAAATACGCAATAACTCACTGCAGTCAATTTTTAAACTATTTAAAAGATATTGACTGCTGAAGACATGAAAATACACTAGCGGAAATAATTAAAGGATCGGAAAAATTTTCCAAATTTTTTGACGTTTTTTAAGTGTTTGTATTTTCCTCAAAAATGGTCGTATTGAAATAAAAAAACAAGTTTTTTAAAGCCTAAAAGTTCTAGTTTTGAGATCTTAAGATGGAAAATATTTTCAAGCGACGTGTTCCTCTATATCCTGATGATTACCGAGAGAGAAAAAAAAAATCGTAATTTATTCAGTTCATTTGTTTGGTCTAAAAAGTTGAAACTTTTGTTTTCAACTTAAAAACTATATGGATTGGATAGCTTGTTTATCTACCTTCAACTTGCTGCTGTTAAAATTCGACACATATACTTCTCGCTGAGATATCGAACTCTGACTGGAAAAGGATCTTTTTGTCTTTAACCATAAATATCTCAGTAACCGTTGATCGCACAAGAAACATAAGGAGTATTTTGAGATCTTCAGTAAATTTTCCATAAAAACCATTTACGCATTTTTGAAAAAAATATATATCTTCTTACATTAGTTTTAAAAATCATTAAAAAAAGGAAATTTGCTTTTTCGTAATCTTAAAAAGCATTTTTTTATTGTTGTTTTTACAAGTTTAAGTTTGAAAAACAAAATAGTTCTGCATGTGCGTACTCAAATAAAATTTGTCAATCAAAATAGAATTTACCGGGGCCGAAGCCAAGGCCGGGCGCTAGACTACGTAATATAGTACCCGGCAATAAATAATGCACATCGATGCTTAGAATGAAACAGTCGGTTAGCTTCGACTTCGTAGAGCGTTGTCTCGGTCGCTTAAAATAATAACAATGAGAAACGTCACATACCAACTGAGTGACAAAGACAGCGCTCTACGAAACCGAAACTGACCGACTGTTTCATTCCAAGCACGATGTGCATTATTTATTGCCGGTTACTATACATTAAAATGTTTTCTAGGAATATACGAAAGTGGGGTCACTGGTTCAAATACGAGTTGTTCATTTTATATTTCTATACTTTTCTTACTGACTTGTTAAAATACTAAGTCATACTTGCAAAAATGTAAAAAAGTGGGACAATATGTGACTGTAAAGCGACTGGTTGTGGGTTCGATTCCCACTCGAGTAGTGCAAATATTTAATATTCCCATTTTTTTCGCTCTGGTGTCGAGGCAAAACTCGGCATTAAGTTCCGTCATTTAACACGCAATGCCTCCAAATTTGGCGGAATGGGAGGACGGAGTGTCTTAACACCAGGTTCCCTCTGCCTACCCTGCCGTGTGCGGAATATAGCGTGAAGCTAAAAGAAAATAAAAAAAAAGTATTAAGTATTTTCTGTGTATTCACTTAGTAAAATTTCACAAACAAACCCCATTCGGGATTCGAACCTCCACCTAATCTATCTTTATTCATACACTTTATTTTTACCTTCACGCTGTATCCCGCACACAGCAGGGTAGGCGGAGGGAACCTAGTGTTAAGACACTCCATTCCCCACGTTCCGCCGAATTCGGAGGCTTGCGTGTTAAGTGGCGGAACTTAACGCCGCGCTTTACCTCGACACCAGAACGGAGAAAATGGAAATATTAAATATTTCCACTTCTCGAGTGGGAATCGAACCCACAACCAGTCGTTTACAGTCACACGCTTGTGTCACTGGGCTACGACTGGCCACACTTTATTACTAAATAAATGTTTAAATTAACATTAAATTAACATTACAATCGCCAATATTTGCTCTACATCTGCCCCAGACCGGTGGCGGTCAGGTCGTTACCTCGCAAATAATAGATTTTATTGAAGTCGTCATATCACGTCTAGTGCTCATGATGTTTCCGTTCGACCCGGTTTTTATAATAGTATATACATGTAGCTGTATTAAATAACGTATATATTTACCGATATGCTATTAACTGTGGCCAGTCGTGGCCCAGTGGCACAAGCGTGTAACTGTAAACGACTGGTTGTGGGTTCGATTCCCACTCGAGGAGTGGAAATTATATTTCCATTTCCTCCGCTCTGGTGTCGAGGTAAAGCGCGGCGTTAAGTTCCGCCACTTAACACGCAAGCCTCTGAATTCGGCGGAAAGTGAGGAACGGAGTGTCTTAACACTAGGTTCCCTCTGCCTACCCTGCTGTGTGCGGGATACAGCGTGAAGCTATTAACTTTTCAAGTCATTGTACTGCAGTGGGAGTGTAAGACTGTAAATCTGATGGTAGTGGGTTTGATTCCCTCTCGATGTAAAGATGATTATTTGAAACAAAACGTTTTTAGAAAACGTATAAAATTTCTGCGCGCTCTGAATGCTGACCTATGTGTTGATTGCACAGTTTAGTGGTTAGAGCGATTATAACAAAGATTATCATTCTTTATGACATTTTGGTAAAGACTAATTATAATTATATACAAAATAATAGATAAAAAATTTTAAACTAGATCTAGATTTAATTTATCTACTTCATCTATTAATGTTGTGTAAGCATTGAACTGGCTACTATTGCTATTGTCACTGTACTTGCGAAATGGTCTATTTTATAATATAAGGTCCATAATATAATAGCGGCGCAGTGGGACAGAGTTTGACTGTAAAAGCGATAGTTTCTGGGTTCGATTCTTACATGAGGAAATGATTCCTTCGCTCTGGTAAAAAGACAAAGGCGACGTTGAGTTTTAGGATAATATAAAACGGAGTGTCTTGACACTAGGTTTTCTTTGCCTACCCTGCAATACAAAAAAAGGATGAAGCTACTAAAAAATTAGTGAAAATATTATAACAATATAGTTAGGTCAGTGACTTTAAAAAGTAAACATAACTGTCAACCATATTTATTATTAACACGACTATTTTTAGAAAATGTTTATTTTTAAATTTATCAAAAGGTTATGACATACGAGTAAGTCACTTTCTCTTGCGGCCGTTATATTTCAATCATATGTACGGAGCGTGATATTGTTTGCAAGTGGCAGGATTTGAGCACGTGCTATGTATGTACAGTACCTATGTATCTAAATACTTTTTTTTAGCTTCACGCTGTATCCCGCACACAGCAGGGTAGGCAGAGGGAACCTAGTGTTAAGACACTCCGTTCCGCCCTTTCTGTCGAATTTTGAAGGTATTGTGTGTTAAGTGGCGAAACTTAACGCCGCGCTTTGCCTCGACACCAGAGCGAAAATGGATATATCAATTATTTCTACGTCTCGAGTGGGAATCGAACCCACAACCAGCCGTTTACAGTCACACGCTTATGCCACTGGGCCACGACTGACCACAATTGGGGCAATATTGGGGAATGTTTATATGAAAATAATTTAATTTTCATTTTTCTGTATTTTAGTAAAAAACGTATAAGACTTTCTATGCAGTCGGTAGAAGGGACCCCCCCCCCCCCTTTCGCTGAATTTTGGAGACATTGTGTGTTAAGTGGCGGACTTAACGCCGCGCTTTGCCTCGACACCAGAGCGAAAATGGATATATCAATTATTTTCACTCCTCGAGTGGGAATCAAACCCACAACCAGTTACTTTACAGTCACACTTTGTGCCTCTGCTCCATGTCTGGCCTCAAAAGTTTCGTTTTTTAGTACTATAAGTACATAAAATATTATCCTATATATTATATCAACTTCACGTTTTAGCCCATATAGCATGGTAGCCAGGAAGAACCTAGTGGCACAAGAGTGTGACTGTAAACGACTGGTTGTGGGTTCGATTCCCACTCGAGGAGTGGAAATTATATTTCCATTTTCTTCGCTCTGGTGTCGAGGTAAAGCGCGGCGTTAAGTTCCGCCACTTAACACGCAAGCCTCCGAATTCGGCGGAAAGTGGGGAACGGAGTGTCTTAACACTAAGTTCCCTCTGCCTACCCTGCTGTGTGCGGGATATAGCGTGAAGCTATTTAATTTAATTTAAAATAAAAAGAATATTCATTTCTTTGAACAAGGCTTTCTTTTTTAAAAATAATAATATTTATTTTGCGTTTAATCCGTTAGCGAAACATAATACAGTAAATGCAACATATTTTTTATTCAATTAAATGCGCTTTGTTCAAATTATCGCGCGTGAGTCATTAAGTTATCATTTGTATAGGAAAATAGTACAGTAAATAAAATAATACGACGACTGTTGTTGGATTAACATAATATAATATATAACTAGCTTTTGCTTACATCTTTGTCTGCGTGAAATAATAATATTACTTTTTAGCTTCACGCTGTATCCCGCAGACAGCAGGGTAGGCAGAGGGAACCTAGTGTTAAGACACTCCGTTCCCCATTTCCTGTTAAATTCTGTAGGCATTGCGTGTTAAATGGCGAAACTTAACGCCGCGTTTTGCTTTGATACCAGAGCGAAGAAAATGGAAATATGAGTGGAAATCGAACCCACAACCAGTACTATTTACAGTCACACGTTTGTGCCACTGCGCCACGACTGGCCCCAAATACAAAAAGAATAAATACTTGAATATCTTATAGAATACCTCTTTTTTTTTCTAAGACTGCCATACTATGATTTGATTTTGAGATTAAAGCTTTCACGGTAGAGTCGATAAAATTAATCTTGCTAGCAAACTTGAGCATAGCACTTGTGTAACTACAGATAGTATCAGTACTTAAATATATATATATATATATATATATATATATATATATATATATATATATATATATATATATATATATATATATAATAAATGACGTCGAATAAGTCCTAGTGAATTTGAACTCAAAACCATTGCGTTACAGATTACAACTGAGCTAAAATGGTGTATTTAATTATATTTAAATAAATAAGCACCATGGCATTGTGACAGGCACAGACAAGTCAGGTGAAACGTTATATAAGTAGAGTCTGTAGGTCAAGAAGCCGTACGCCAAGGTCGACGCTTATTAAACTACCTAAGTATCGAGATTGCAATGTTATTACGATCTACCAACGTATAAACTGTAAACTAATATTAGTTGACTAGCTGTGCCTGCGGTTTCGTTTGGGTGCAATTTAATAAAGAAGTTATAAATCTAAAATAAAGAAGTCTAATTACTCCTTATTATATCAGCTATCTGCCCACGAAAGCCACGTCACAATCGATTCAGCCGTTCCAGAGATTAACCGAAACAAACAGACGAAAAGTGAAAATATACATATTTTAGTATACGTATCCT
This sequence comes from Dryas iulia moderata, assembly GCA_019049465.1. Lineage (NCBI taxonomy): Eukaryota > Metazoa > Arthropoda > Insecta > Lepidoptera > Nymphalidae > Dryas > Dryas iulia. The sequence continues at coordinate 13,742,964 of CM032427.1, read as the reverse complement.
ATACAAACATACAGTATATTCAATGTAAACAAACAAGTACTTACTGTATATTAAAAAAAACTCCAGTTTAATTTACATATGCATATTAACTCTTATCTTGGACAATACTCTTTTAAGACGCAATATTTAAGATTTTTTCTTTTTTTTTAGCTTCAAGCTGTATCCCGCGCACAGCAGGGTAGGCAGAGGAAACCTAATGTTAAGACACTCCGCTCCCCACTTTACGCCGAATTTGGAGGCATTGCGTGTTAAGTAGCGAAACTTAACGCCGCGCTTGTGCCTCGACACCAGAGCGAAGAAAATGTAAATATTAAATAGTTCCACTCCTCGAGTGGGAATCGAACCCACAACTAGTTGCGTTAACAGTCACACTTGCGTGCCCCTAGGCCACTTCTGTCCCCAAATATTTTAGATATACATTAGTAATCAATCCTAGTGTACTAGACTAACTAATACCATGATGCTGATTAACTAATTGAGCTTCACGTTTCGTAAGTGTCAAGACTCTTCGTTCTCCACTTTCCGCCTAAAATCGAGATAATCGCCCAAAATCGTGTTGAGTGGCGCAACTTAACGCCTTGTTTTAGATCCCAGAAGAGTGAAAAGAAAGGGGTTTCCATATTATCAATCTACCTAGTGGGAATCGAATTCCCAACCAATTGCATTTACAGGCATACGCTATCTCAGTGCGCCACGACGGGACTAATTGACTTTATATATCAAAGAGGAAATTAATTTAAGATCGTGATATAGTAGAAACGTCAGTGCAGTGTGTCAGCACAGGGCTATATAAAAATGTGAGATTTTCAATTTAATTACTTTGTAAATGTGTATTTATGCCAAAATGACGTGGCCACTCCTATTTTTTAATTACACGGATAAAGATTATGTAATGAAAGTATAAAGTACAAAATTGATGTTATTTTTTTTCTTTTCTGCATTTACTTGTATAATATAAAGATATATGTATATTATATAAAATTATTTTTAAGTATATCTAAGTTTAAAAACTTGAAAAAGGCAATGACAATAATTAAACAATTATCAAAGTAATTATGGAGTAGAATCTGGTATAATAAAGACTTATAAAAACGATGCTTTCTATTAAAAATCTGTGAGACTGTGCGACTAATTTAGGTAATATATTATCAATATATAAATTATAAATATACTAGACTATTCAATATAAAAATTTCACGGCGTTGAGTTCCGCCATTGAACACGTACTGTCTCGATTTCAGGTGGAAAGGGGAGAACAGAGTGTCTTAACACTATGTTCTCTCTATCTTGCTATGTGGAAAAAAGAGTGAATCTCTATTTTTTAAGCTACCCCGAGATTAAACATGTAGGTACGTTATTTAGTTAATTCAAATTAATTTACTAATGATATGAACAAATTTTTAATTAAAAACAGTAACGACTACAAATCTTACTGCACTATAAATCAATATGCATGTGTAATTAAGTGCTAAATACATGTTTTTTCTAGAAACTACTATTGGTATTGTAAATAAAATGGTTTTCTTTTTGAGATTTAATCAAATTACGTTTTCACGTTTCGAATTAATTATTTAATGTCTTTTAATGTGACAGATTGAAATTGGCGTTTAATTTTTTTTAATTAAAGTTATTTACACAAACAGAGTTGTTTTTTAAATATATGCATAGGAGTTAGTTTGTCTATATATTCTAGATCTTACCTTTTGATCTTTTCGATAAACATTTCTATGATAGGTAATTGAACCTTTAACTATCCTACAATTGCCCATGATGATGATGGTGTTTTTCTTATTTTAGTTTTTTTCAAATTTCAATCAGAGATAACAAGACAAGGGCTTATCCAAGTGTAGATACAAGAGCCTAGTATCAAGACAACGAGATTGAACCCACGACCAAGACGCTGTCCCTCTGCGCCGTAATGGTCTTTTTTTATTTTTTTTTTATTTACTTGACTTAAAACCTTTGAACACAAATATAATCGATATAAATATATAATTTAACATCTGTAGGTCGTTTCCGTTCCACATAATTACTATGTCGGGATTTCCCCTATAATGCATGGAAGTGTTAATGACAGATAAAATAATAATATGAAAACAATACAACAGATTGACGTTCATTTAAAAAAAAAAAAAAAAAAAAAATTAATCTTTTGTTAATCGTAAAAAGTAAAATTCTTTTATTCCTAAAAGTTAAGTAAATTAACTTGATATTATCTTGAAACAAAAAAAGATGTGTTTTCTTTGTTTTTAAAAATAACCTGAATTACTTATTTAATAATCTACCATTAAAGCATTGAATTTGTAAACAAAAGGAAAGTACCTATTTAAACCTTTTCCCGGAAGGCTTTATTGTTTTATACCTTTGCCTTTTATATCGCTGATACGATTAAAAAAGTAACTGTTCTTACTAATGGTCTTGTTTTTTAAAATATTGTTATCTTTCATAATATATTAATATTTATGTTTGTATTTTAAATATTTAGTTAATACGAATGATATGGTTGTTGATAAGAAAGATATTTTATTTCTTTTAACGTCGTACTTAAAACGTATCGTTTGCTTATTTAATACTGTATTTTAATATTAATTAGAATTATGCAAATTTATATGTAGTTACTGATAGTTTTCGTCTATATTGTTCAATAATATCATGGCCAATTTAAGGTAATATTACAAATATTAGCACCTAATCTAAAAAGACATTTAAAGAAAACATATAAAAAATTGTATAAAAATTTGAACGCAGCGAGATTCGAACCCGCGTCTCCTGAATACCGTCCAGGCGCTCTCACCACTGAGCCACACACTACTATCCACCTAATCTTTTAACATATTAAAAATAAATAATCAATACGTATTAAAAAAACATATTAAAATAACTTACCTTAAATTAACAAAAAACACACAGAAAAATAATATTTAGACACAAACACATCACATTTACCTCGTATTGGGAAAGGCTTGGTCATAATAGTTTCCGATGTTGGCGGCAAAAGTCGTTGGGTTTCCGGTGACATGACGCTGGTACACAGGTTCAGCTCCGTTTTGAGTTCACAACTGCCCGCGCCACGAAGGCGGAGCGACGGCCCGTTTAACACGTCCATACTGTCGCACTACCGCGGCATGACTGAAGTGTAGAGTCGAGTGAACTGGTGGTCTCCTGTTTGTTTTTTTTTATTCGATTTTTTGACAGTAATTCTTTTTAAATTGCACTTTTTTTTTAAAAAGTATTGATATTTTTTTTTTTTTTTTTTAAATTATTTTAATATTAATATGGAGATTAACATATTTTTGGGTATTTAGATGTATTTTAATATTAATTAAATTTTTTATTGCACTTTTTTTTTAAATATTGAGATATAATTTGTTTTTTTTTTTTAAATTATTTTAAAATTGTTGATATAGAGCTTAGCATGTTTTTGTTATTCAGATAATCTATATTGTACTATTTTATTGATTTTAGTTAATAGAATAGATAACGAAATGCACTTGAAACAAACGTAATCGTCAATTTATTTATATAACGATATCGCGAACACGGCGTTTGAGTTTTTATTAATTTTTCACACTAATAAAGTTATTTTCGCGAATATTTTAATCGATTTTAATAATATTTTAATGGAGAAATAGCTTTTGAAAGATAAGAATTTTATAATAAATTCGTAAACGCGGTAGTTTTGGTCCGAAGTGGTAGTGAAACTGTCTCGTATCAGGAATTTTGGGCATGTTGCCATAACGCGTCACGTACGCTCTACCTAGATTTGTTTTACGTCATACGATTTAATATGCACCTCTTTCTATTATTATGAATATATTAATATGCGATGGAAAATATTTAGTTCCCCTTTTTTTTAACGTAAATTATATGGACTGAGAAAGAAATCTATACTTATATTATAAATGGGAATGTCTGTATGTTTGTCTGTCACGGTTTCACGGCTAATCTATTGGACGGATTTGGATGAAATTTAGAATGAAAGTTGTAAAAATGATTGGGTCTAATTAGTTTTGCAAAAATCAACATCTGAAGGGTTGAAATAGGGGATGAAAGTTTATATGAAAAATCTACACCGCTCGACCGATTGTAATAAATTTTGGCATATATATAGTTGATAATCCAAGGTTAAACATAGGCTACTTTATTTTTCAAAAATCCCCCACCGAGGGTTGCAATATACTGAAAGAGCCACATAGATTACGGGGCGAAGCCGCGAGCGGGCCGCTAGTTTATAATAATTTATATTTTTCTTTATGTTGACGCTTCTTACGTAATAGAGTAGTCACAGTTAATCTAGTGTCAAGGCTCTCCGTTCCCTCCTTTCCGTACTACATTAAGATATTATATTAGGGGTCAGTCGTGGCGCAGAGCTAAAAAGTTTGAGTGTAAAGTGACTGGTTGTGAGTTCAACTTCCACGCTAGGAATGGAAATATTTTATGTTTCCATTTTCTTCGCTCCGGTGTCGAGGCAAAGCGCGGCGTTAAGTTCCGCTACTTAACACGCAATTCCTCCGAATTTTTTCGGTGCGTGGGGAACGTAGTGTCTTAACACTAACCTCCCTCTGCCTACTATGATATTACGTGTTGTGGGTGTGAGTTAAGCGGAATTGAACGTCGCTATCTCAAGTACCAGAGCTGGAAAATGACAAATATTTCAAATATAATTTTCATCACGTGGAAATTGAACCTACAACCAATTGCTTTCAAAATTAGACGCAGTCGTACTGCGCAACGATGTTCTCTTTTATATTATACGTTTGCTGTCATTTATAACAATAACCTTGACTCGTAACTTTGTCCACGTGGCCTTTTCATATTTGCTTGACAACTTCTCTAGAAGGTGAAGAATTAATCCATTTAAAATGTCAGTCAGTAAATAGGGAAATTACCTTTCATGTTATAAATTATATATTTATAAATTTTATTAAATTAAAAAAATTAAATAGCTTCACGCTATATCCCGCACACAGCAGGGTAGGCAGAGGGAACCTAGTGTTAAGACACTCCATTCCCCACTTTCCGCCGAATTCGGAGGCATTGCGTGTTAAGTGGCGGAACTTAACGCCGCGTTTTACCTCGGCACCAGAGCGAAGAAAATGGAAATATAATTTCCACTCCTCGAGTGGGAATCGAACCCACAACCAGTCGTTTACAGTCACACTCTTGTGCCACTGGGCCACGACTGGCCATAAATTATATAATTATACGAAATAATATAGAGTAGTGTTTCACGTATAGCATCAGGTTTTCATCTCGCGTAGCCAGATGGGTAAAGAGAATTTTGTATCACGACTCGATTATCTATTTTTTTGATTTGATTACTTATTTATTGACAGAGGAAATCAATTCTGCACTTTGTTTGGAGAAATGAAAGTAATATAAATATATGTATAGTACCCGGCAATAAATAATGCACATCGTGCTTAGAATGAAACAGTCGGTCAGTTTCGGTTTCGTAGAGCGCTGTCTTTATCACTCAGTTGATATGTGACGTTTCTCATTGTTATTATTTTAAGCGACCGAGACAACGCTCTACGAAGTCGAAGCTAACCGATTGTTTCATTCTAAGCATCGATGTGCATTATTTATTGCCGGGTACTATATTTTCTTAAGCGTGGAAAGAACCCACAACCGTCATGTATACAAAAAGACGCTGTCGTACTACACTACACACCACGATGACCTAGATGTATTCCTTTTATTTATTTTTATAGCTTCACGCTGTATCCCGCACACAGCAGGATAGGCAGAGGGAACCTAGTGTTAAGACACTCCTCCATTCCCCACTTTGCGTCGAATTCGAAGGCATTGCGTGCGTAAGTGGAGAAACTTAATGCCGCGCTTTGCCTCGACACCAGAGCGAAGAAAATGGAAATATTAAATACTTCCATTCCTCGAGTGGGAATCGAACCCACAATCATTCCGTTCATCGTTTTTCGCATTTTTTTTTAGTTAATTGCTGCAAACATATTGATCGTCACAATTTTAGTTCAACCTGCCTTTGTAACTTATCAATAAAAAGCAAAATTAAAAATTTTGAAAAAACCCACGACGGTTTAATTGTAATTGTAAAAGGATAAAATAACTATAAATCCCTCGCCTAAAAGAATATATGTAACGAGATGATGGGGACGACTTCGTCGGGGGCTGCCATTACTTTAAGTTTGCAAAAACCTTCTCATAGGTTTTCTTGCTGTTAAAACAGGTTTGGCAAAAAAATTAAATATTAATATGAATTTACAGTTTTGATAACTGGTATTTTAAAGACTTTAAAACGAAATCTATACTGTTAGCTACTATATTTAAAATAGAGGTTGCAACTGGCAGCCCCCGACGAAGTCGTCCCTATCATCTCGTTACATATATTCTTTTAGGCGGGGGATTTATAGTTATTTTATGCTTTTACAATTACAATTAAACCGTCGTGGGTTTTTTCAAAATTTTTAATTTTGCTTTTTATTTTAAACTTTTTAAAGTGAATAGATACACATTATATATTATTACATAATATCGAAATACTTTATATTAATGTTCATGCAAACCAAAAAGAAATTATAAACCCAATGCTTTCTGGTTATCAAATGCTTATTGCAGCGCCCCCTGGTGAGGTGTCGCCATGATACATATACGAGAACACGCGCTAATTAAGTGCTTTGATAACTGCATCCAAATCGGACTTGTAATTTTAGCTTTGCATAATTAAATGTTTAATGCAGCGCCCCCTGGTGAGTTCTTGACGTGAAAAAAAACCTAAAAACTTACACCAAGTAAAGGCAACTCTAATACTAAAAACTCTGCCCAATCGGACTAGTAGTTGTGGTTTTGCATTAAATATTACAAACAAATGTTTACTGCAGCGCCCTCTGGTGAGTTAACACGATAAAACATATCCAAGAACATGCACTAATTAAACTTGAGCTTATCATTGAAACTGCATCCAAATCAAATTCGTCATTTTATCTTTGCACAAACAATATTTTACTGCAGCGCCCCCTGGTGACTTGTCACCGTAATATAAATTTAAAAACATGCTCTAAGTAAAGCTGAATCTAATACTGAAAACTCTTGACAATCGTACTAGTCGTTTTGGTTTTACACAAAAAAATAGAAGCAGCTACTTACTGCAGCGCCCCCTAGAGAGTTGACACATACAAGAAAAAATAAGTAAACATACATGACACATATATTAATATATGCACTAAGTAAACTTGAATCTATCATTGAAAACTGAATTCAAATCGGACTCGTAGTTTTAGTTTTACACAAACAAATGTACTTACTGCAGCGCCCCCTGGTGAGTGGTCACCGTAACGTATATATGAAAAGAAGCACCAATTAAACCTAAATCTATCGTTGAAAGTTTCATCTAAATCGGACTAGTAGTTTTTGCTCTGCATAAACAAATGTTTACTGCAGCGCCCCCTGGTGAATTTTCATCGTAACAAAAAAACAAAAATCTTAAAATATGCAGCAAGCAAAGTTGAATCTAGTTCTGAAAACTCTAGCCAATCGGATAAGTAATTTCGGTTTTAGACAAATAAATACAAGAAAAAATTTGGTTTTACACAAAAAAATACAAGCAAATGCTTACTACAGCACCCCCTGATGAGTGGTCACCATAACATATATATGAAAAGACGCACCAATCAAGCCTGAACCTACCCTTGAAGGTTACATCTAAATTGGACTAGTAGTTTTTGATTTGCATAAACAAATGTTTACTGCAGCGCCCCCTAGTGAGTTTTCCCCGTAACAAAAAAAGAAAAATCTTAAAATATGCATCAAGCAAAGCTGAATCTTTTTCCGAAAACTCTTTTCAATCGGATTAGTAGTTTCGGTTTTAGATAAATAAATACAAAAAAAGTACAGACAAATGCTTACTGCAGCGCCCCCTGGTGGTTTGACACGATAAAACATATCTAAGAACATCCACCAATCAAATCTGAATCTATCACTGAAAATCTATCGAAATCAGACTACTATTTTTTGAGATAATTGAAAACATTCGTTTTCACGTAAAATGCTTATTGCAGCGCCCCCTGGTGAGTTAAGGCAATAAGACATATCTAAGAACATACGCCAATTGAACCTTAACCTATCATAGAAAACCGTATCAAAATCGGACTTATAGTTTTGGAAATAATTGACATAGTAATTTGCACAAACACAAACAAACAAATAAACAACCTCTCACCCCAAACATATATACAGTCGCCGTTCCGTCGCGGGTAATAAAATGAGCAAAATCTTATGATGGAATTTTGACAACCAGTACCACCAGAGTATAAAGTGAGTAATTTATTTATTTTAACTCTTTATTAAACTCTATATTAATTACAAGACTAGAAATATACAAAAAATAAAATGTATGGCGTAGAGGAGGCCTTATATCACAGGTGATCTTTTCCAGGCAATTTCTTCACTATGAAAAAATCAGAAGACGAAAAAAATTAGGTTCGTGTACAAATGATACATAATATTTTTATATAACGTAAGTCTTTCTATTTTTTTTAATGTATATTTTTTCTCGTGCTGACTGTTTCTTTTTGCTTTATTAAGAATTGCGCAGATTTGAATTCCATTTTCAATGCGGGTAAATTCCGCCAAGCAAAACATACTTTGAAACGCACGCTTTTACCGCGGGACGGGTTAAGAATACAATTCCCCTCCGCCGCTGGGTAGCGTCCCGTAAAAGGCGGGTAACCCAGTAGCTTGGTGGTAGGAGATTCGTTCTCCGACTGGCTCGCGACCACTATCATGTCAAAGACGAATCGCCAAACATCTGTTGATGTGTTCCGGTTCGATGACATTTAAGCCCTTCCCCTATTCCCACCATTCCCATCCTTCCTCCCTCCTTCTGTCTTACATCCCCAAGGCTGGCAACGCATCCATAACTCTATTGTTGTGGATGTCTATGGGGGAAGGTACGACTTAACACCAGGTGCGCCTTCTGCTCGTTTGCCTCCTTTATTCCATAAAAAAAATGAAGCACGGAGTTATTTAACACTACGTTCTCTCAGTCTAACCCGTTACCTGCGTGCGTGTATGCGTGCAAACGTGTCTAAAGAAACCAAATTTGTTAAGAGAGATATCGCGTGTAAGTTCTCACGTAACTATCGACCAAGCAAAGTTGCTGAGCTGACACACTTTATTTTGCCTGTGACTACGTGACCTTTGACTCGTATCTTAACTGTTTAAGTGTGAAAGTGTATACTTGGGCTAGAAGTGTAAATATTGAGAAGTGTGTTTTCAATTATCAATTATCAATATTTCTCTAGTGAGTGTTTGAAATCCAATGTACAGTTGAAAACACTGCGCGTAGCAATCTGGTATTTGTGCTGGTTCCTAAGGGAGTGCTGTAGGTTTCTTAAGGAGTATAAGGGAGCATTAAGATAGGATTTACCAAAATTACGGGAAGTAGGGAAAACGGGATTTATTTTAATATACAGTTCAAGCTACGAAATAAAGGAGAGGGAGTCAAGACAATCGAAGGGCCACAATTTGTACTTAAAATGATTATATTTAAATTATTTTCATTTCTCCACTCTGGTACCTAAAAAAATATGATGCGTTGAATTCCGCTACACAGCACACAATATCCCGATTTCGGGTGAAAAATCGGGAACAAGGTTTTTTCTGACTATCCCTCCGTGAGGGAAAAATCCTGAAGGTACTACATAATTATATTATACGGTTTTAAATATCGTAACTACTTGAAGAAAAGCACGTAATGGTGGTCAAGTCAAATGTTGGAGGGAATTCATGGAGGGATGAAGTTAGTATCATGATACTCTGTTCTCTACTTTCCGGATCAAATGCGTCAAATACTGCGTCTTAAGTAGCGGAACTCAACGACGTTACAACTTACAGTCAAGTCAAAGTCAAAGTCTAATAATTTTATTGAAAATAAGCAGTAACATGCTTTATTTTTTAACGTCAAATAGTTTACCACCGGTTCACTAAATTTAATGCCTCAGACCTGAGAAGAACCGGCGCAAGAAACTCAGCGGGACTTCTTTTTTTTTAAAGCAATTATGATATACAGATTTATTGCTGACAGTGATACTTTTGAAATAGCCAGGAGCGAGCATTTCATTTCCAAGGCGTGTTATCATTTATAAAGTCTTTAATTAGGTAATAACATTTAACATACAAACGTCTTTTCACAACTTTTTTTTTTATTGATTAATAATTTTTTTAATAGCTTCACGCTATATCCCGCACACAGCAGGGTAGGCAGAGGGAACCTAGTGTTAAGACACTCCGTTCCCCACTTTCCGCCGAATTCGGAGGCTTGCGTGTTAAGTGGCGGAACTTAACGCCGCGCTTTACCTCGACACCAGAGCGAAGAAAATGGAAACATAATTTCCACTCCTCGAGTGGGAATCGAACCCACAACCAGTCGTTTACAGTCACACTCTTGTGCCACTGAGCCACGACTGGCCACACTTTTTAAAATTGTAATATATTATATTATAAAGTTAACTATATATTAGTATGTTTATTTAACTTCTTATGTGTAATTTTGTAATGAATCACATGATTAAAGCGACCTGTCTTTTCTAGGACACGCGCGGACGGAGTGAACTGTCGCCAGCTAGTTACTTTATTCCTTTGTACGTAATCATTACAACGTTTTCTGGAGCGAAGCGGTTATTACGTGTAGAGGTCGTGACCTTTCGCTTTGAATTATTAGTGCTCCTAGATTTGTTTATTTTTGTATTTGTATATCTCTTGAATTACAGGCGGAGAGAAAATAGTGATTAATCCATTTTTGGACATATTATGTGTAGAATGTCGGAACTTAACGCCATATTTTGTCGAAATCCAGAAAGTACATTTTTTTATACGAACATATGCAACGTTATACTAAATTATTACAATATTTAGTTCTTTTGCTTAGTTTAACTAAAATTGCAATTTATTTTTCTATCTTCATATCCTGTAGGATAGATATAGGTACATCTAACTCCTGCTCTTTCTATTCACAACGTATTAAATCAGTTAGGTCAGAAGAGCCTTGACACTCGTTTTCGTCTTTCCACCCTAATTTGAAGCATTGCGTGTTGAATGACGGTACTCAACGCTGCGCTTTATCTTGGATATTGGAGCAGAGAAATGACAGTAAATAAGACATTTAGAAACCGTATAAATATTTGACGCAGCGGGATTCGAACCCGCGCCTTCTAAAAACCGCTCAAGCGCTTTGACCGCTAAGCCATGCGTTTTATTACCACTTGCATCGAAATTCTTATACGTTTTATTACAATTTATTTTTGTTGTTAGCGTCACTGTAGAAAGATTTTTACAAATTTCTGCTACCCAAAGATTATTCTACGAAAAATCATTTGGCAAGAGAAAATGCTATTTATTAAATACTTTTAACATTTTTAAAGTGTTATTCAAAAATTAAATTGAAAGAGATATTTAGAAAACGTCTCTTTAGCGGTCAAAGCGCCTGAACGGTTTTCAGGAGGCGCGGGTTCAAATCCCGCTGGGTCCAAAATATTATATGTTTTTTTTTTTCATTAAATATCTTTTTATTATATGTTTTCTAAAAGTCATTTTCAATTTCCTAAGTGTTATACACACTTTAAAAATGTTAAAAGAAAGAAAATAAAATATAGTCCCTCTTTCTCTTGATTAGTGTGGTATATGGCGGATAGTGAAGAACTGTGTTCTAACAATTGACATTAGGTTTTCTTTACCAACCGAACAAGCGCAAAGCTGTCAAACATGCGAGTCATATTGCAAATATTAATATTTTCAAAATATATATTTTCAAAATATATATTCTGTATAATATTTTAAATGAAAGTTAAATAAAACATGAAATTATATCAATAATATTTTTACGTCACTATATTGTTACGACCATGTTTGAATTTACGTAAGTAGGCGTTAATAGAAACTGGATTTTGGTTAGTCTGGTCCAGTCACTTTATTCAAGTTAATGCAGATTTTGCAGGTATTTTGACGAGTTTGGGCGCCGATTTTAAATTATTTAGATACTAGTGACCAACTCGTGGCTTCACTCGCAAATATCAATATGAATTCTTCGTATTTTTGACTGCCCGCGTTCTCGCTTGACGGTTAGGTGGTTTATGGTTTTAGCACGAATTTTCATCCCCTATTTCAGCCTCTTCAGAGTTGGTTTTAGAAAAAATAGGTAACCCATATTTGGTTTTGAGTCGGAAACTATTTTTCTTAGGAAATCAGATAAGCGGTTTAGATTTTATATACAATCTTTTATTTCGCTATTTTTCGCCACCTAAGGAATGATTTTGAACAAAAAATAGCCTATATTTGACCCTGGGTCTTCAACTATTTTGATTCTGAATTTCATCCAAATCGATTCAGTAAATTAGCCGTGAAAGTAACAGATAGACAGACTTCCGTAATAATAGGTAACAATTAGTATGGATATTCTAAATCTTAATTTTATATTTAATTTCACTCTCTTTCACTACTTTTAAAATGCAACTTACTTAGGTAAAACGTTTTTAGAAAACGTTTAAAAAATTGAACGTAGCAAGACTCGAACCCTTTCTTCTGGGAAACCATATAACATTATACATAAATTAAGATTTGTGGCCAGTAGTCGCCCAGTGGCACAAGCGTGTGATTGTAAACGACTGGTTGTGGGTTCCATTCCCACTCGAAGAGTGGAAATATTTAATATTTCCATTTTCGCTCTAGTGTCGAGGTAAAGCGCGGCGTTAAGTTCCGCCACTTAACACGCAATGCCTCCGAATTCGGCGGAAAGTGGGAAACGGAGTGTCTTAACACTAGGTTCCCTCTGCCTACCCTGCTATGTGCGGGATACAGCGTGAAGTTAAAAAAAAAAAAAAAAAAAAAAAAGAATTACATTTTCAAGCTAATACTAAAAAAAAATACCTTGCTGCCTTCCTTGGATTACTTGTACTTATTGTAAACAATAAAGGAAGTCAGCCGACTATAAACAAATAAAAGTCTAAAGATGCATTCTAAATGTTTACTCGATGAAATACTTGGAAGTAGTCATATTTATTAAATGATATTTAATAACAGGCAGGCAAAACAACTAAAATTAATTGAGACACGTGTATAAGAACTTCGTCGTGGCGCAGTGGGACAGCGTCTGACTGTAAAGCGATAGTGTTGGTTTCAATTCCCTCTTAGGGAATGATTGTATTTAAATCTTTATTTCTTTGCTCTGGTACCTAAAATAAAGTAAGGCATTGAGTTACGCCACTCGCAATTGTCTCCATTTCATATGGTGAAAAACGTGAAGCTGATAAAAAAATTAAATTTAATGTAGCTGGATTGACCGCATGACTTAGTGGTCGGAGCACTTGAATGGGTTCCAAGAGGCATAGGTTCAAGTCCCATATCTAGCCTAATATCATTAAATAAATCTACAGACTAATAAATAAATTGGAGTGTCTATTTGTGTTATTAAAACAACTGCCTTCTATGCATTTAGTTTACGGTACATATACCAAAATAACAAGTATTACATTTTTTGTCTGTCTGCTTGTTTGCCTGTTGGCTGGACCTATTTTGATGGGACTTTCGCTGGCAGATAGCTAATTTAACAAAAAGCAACTTAGGCTATATTTATAAAAGAATTAAATTTAAAAAAATCACGCAGACGAAGCCGTGGGCACAATTAGTTCGAAATAACCATGTACCGTTCCGTCCTCGAGAATGTCCCCAAAATAAGATCTCAACTCGTAAACGAATTGGAAATACCTGAAGTTCCCCTCACTCCTTGTGTCTGGTGTGAAGATGACTTGGAAGACAGCATCCCTTCAGTCAGCGAGGACTTGGAGGTGAAGACGGCAGTCACCACCAGCTCGGACTCTAGCCTGGCCCTGTCCAGAGCTATGACCGACTCGGAAATCGATTATGAAAGGTATAGACGTGTAAGTATTTTTCTATTTGTAAGTTAAAGAATGAAGCAGTTAGAATATTGCCATTTCTTATAAGTTACAGGCAATAGAAACTAGGAAAGCGTTTGCTATTATTATTGATCAGGCCAGTCGGGGCGCAGTGGCACAAGCGTGTGACTGTAAACGACTTAATATTTCCATATTTAATATTTCCATTTTCTGCGCTCTGGTGTCGAGGTAAAGCGCGGCGTTAAGTTCCGCCACTTAAGTGTGAGAGTGTCTTAACACTAAGTTCCCTCTGCCTACCCTGCTGTGTGCGGGATACAGCGTGAAGATAAAAAAAAATGATCAGGAGTTGGTAATAAGTATTTTACTTTTATATCGTAAGGTTTATTAAAATCTTATGTTAAATTAATAACGATTTATGGGATTAAGAAGTAATTAGTGAATTTGTTTGTCATTCGTCTTTCTACCAAATGTATGTTAAGAAGTATTGCCGCATTCTGTTTGACATTTGACTGAGTGTAGGGGATTTTTTTAGTAGCTTCACGTTTTTTCCCGTAGGCTAGAGAGAGGTACCTAGTGTAAAGATACTCCATCCCACAAAAATTTAATATTATTAAAAAATATTTACGTAGTTTATTTAATATAATTAATCATTGCGTGTAGTTTAACATATCTAAGCTGCAGTTTCAACGATAATCTTTTTCATATGTGTAAGAGTCTTCCTGGGCTTTGGTTTTTTTGGCGTTGGCAAATAATAGTATTTTTTATAGCTTCACGCTGTATCCCGCACACAGCAGGGTAGGCAGAGGGAACCTAGTGTTAAGACACTCCGTTCCCCACGCACCGCCGAATTCGGAGGCTTTGCGTGTTACGTGGCGAGACTTAAAGCCGCGCTTTACCTCGACACTAGAGCGAAGAAAATGGAAATATTAAATATTTCCACTCCTCGAGTGGCAATCGAACCCGCAACCAGTCCTTTACAGTCACACCCTTGTGCCACTGGGCCACGACTACCACACACAAATGAATGTATAAATAAAAATATAGTAACAAATAAATATAGTAACAAATAAATACATTTTTCTTTATATTATAGTTGAAAAGCAGAAGTCTGAGCGACCCGTGGGTGCACATGAGATCGGCCATAGCAGCGTTTCCTCCCGGTTATCTAGATTCTTTGAATAGGTAACTATGAAAAAGAAGAATTTTTTTTTTTTTTTTTAGCTTCACGCTGTATCCCGCACACAGCAGGGTAGGCAGAGGGAACCTAGTCTTAAGATACTCCGTTCCCCACTTTCCGCCGAATTCGGAGGCATTGCGTGTTAAGTGGCGGAACTTAACGCCGCGCTTTACCTCGACACCAGAGCGAAGAAAATGGAAATAATAAATATTTCCACTCCTCGAGTGGGAATCGAACCCACAACCAGTCGTTTTACAGTCACACGCTTGTGCCACTGGGCCACGACTGGCCAAATGGTAATATATAGCGCGTTATGTCGCGATGGGACAGGATGTGACTGTAAACACGATTGGTAGAGGGTTCAAATCTCAATCGGGGGCATGGTTATATCTTTATTATTTTTTATTACTTTTTTTAATCGCAAAAAGGTGCAGCATTAAGTTTCGCCGGTAACTAGAAAAAGTATGGTTTACGTCGACGCTCGTTGTCGACTCTCTGCCTACCTTTCTGATCGTTGCGCACAGGTGATCCGAAATTTCCTTACATATTTCTGACTTTATGATTCATTTTTATGATGTAAAAATACATTTTTATTAATACATAATACATTTTCGGTTGAGAGTTAAAAAGTAAGATATACTTTTTTTTTTCATACTTAAGTAAGTCTGCCCTAACCTAGTTTTTTGTCCGACTATATTACTACATATTATTTTTTTTAAATAATCATTTTTAGCTTCACGCTGTATCTTGCACACAGCAGGGTAGGCAGTGAGAATCTAGTGTTAAGACACTCCGTTCTTCACGTACCGCACGAATTCTGGAGGCATTCCGCGAACTCTTGCGTGTTAAGTGACGAAACTTAACCGGCGCTTTGCCTCAACATCAGAGCGAAGAAACTGGAAATATCAAATATATCCTTACCTCGAGTAGGAATCGAACCCCCAACTAGTCGCTTTGAAGTCACACTTATGCCTCTGCGCCACGACTGGCCTCATATGTATTATTTAGTACAATATAGTATTTACTCTACTTTTAATAAAGTATTATTTTTCATTAGTTTTCAAGATACACCATCAGAGAGTACTGAGGAGCTGATCTTAGAAAAGCACAGGTACAATGAGGAATTGAAGCTGAAGATGGAACGTTTCTTCGAGGAGGAGTGTCGTGTCTTTACTCCTGACGATCCCGGCTTGATAGTTCTAGAAGATGCTTTGAAGAATATGGATTTAAAGGTATCACTGTCTGTTGTTAAAGAAATCTTGATATAGTCTATATAGTTACTTGATATAGACTATATACTCGTAGTTGGTGGCCAGTCGTGGCCCAGTGGCACAAGAGTGTGACTGTAAACGACTGGTTGTGGGTTCGATTCCCACTCGAGGAGTGGAAATTATATTTCCATTTTCTTCGCTCTGGTGTCGAGGTAAAGCGCGGCGTTAAGTTCCGCCACTTAACACGCAAGCCTCCGAATTCGGCGGAAAGTGGGGAACGGAGTGTCTTAACACTAGGTTCCCTCTGCCTACCCTGCTGTGTGCGGGATATAGCGTGAAGCTATTTAATTTTTTCTAGAGTATCTTAGTGCAGTGAGACAGCGTCTGAATGCAAATGAGATATTTGTGAGTTCGATTCTTAATAGGGGGAACGATTATATCTAAGTTATTTTCAAATCTCCGCCTTATTTATAGACTAGGCGCGGCGTTGAGTTCCACAAAATAAAAAGAAATGAGTTGTTCTACTATCCTTCTATTCCGAAAAAAGCGTGGACTGATTATATATTTTATTTTTCATTTTTCTGCTTTGGTGAAAAGGCTAAGCGCGGTATTGAGTTCCGCCACCCAACACAAAATTAAAAAAATTAAATAGCTTCACGCTATATCCCGCACACAGCAGGGTAGGCAGAGGGAACCTAGTGTTAAGACACTCCGTTCCCCACTTTCCGCCGAATTCGGAGGCATTACGTGTTAAGTGGCGGAACTTAACGCCGCGCTTAACCTCGACACCAGAGCGAAGAAAATGGAAATATTAAATATTTCCACTCCTCGAGTGGGAATCGAACCCACAGCCAGTCGTTTACAGTCACACGCTTGTGCCACTGGGCCACGACTGGCATGTTTTAAATTCGGGCGGTAAGTGGAGAACGATGTGTGATAACACCAGGTTCTCTCGAACTAGTCTTCTAGGAATATATTACACAGAAGTAATTTAAAAGAAACAAATTAAACATTTATATGAAAACGATCGTTATTATGTGGCCAGTCGTGGCCCAGTGGCACAAGGGTGTGACTGTAAACGACTGGTTGTGGGTTCGATTCCCACTCGAGGAGTGAAAATATTTAATATTTCCATTTTCTTCGCTCTGGTGTCGGCAAATCGCGGCTTTAAGTTCCGCCACTTAACACGCAATGCCTCCGAATTTGGCGGTGCGTGGGGAACGGAGTGTCTTAACACTAGGTTACCGTCTGCCTATCCTGCTATGTGCGGGATACAGCGTGAAGCTAAAAAAAAAATCGTTATCATTAAGTTGAAATTTGAGAAAGGCTTGAATGAATAATCTTAGTAATTTATATTTTGTAACGCTTTTTATACTCTTTATACTTTAGTTTTTTTTGTTTGTACTGTAACACTACTTATATTTCTTTTTAGGATACTGACTCGGATGAAGCTCCATAATAAGAATAATTATCACGAAACTTTAGAAAGTTGAAACGTAGACTTAGAAGACAGAAGAAATATCCGTTATTTATTAACATCTATATTGTGATGTCTAGTTATAGTGTATTAGTATATTTATATAATTGTTTTAAATAGAAGTCCCCCTTTATATATTACTATGACAAACTAGTGTGGCCAGTCGTGGCCCAGTGGCACAAGCGTGTGACTGTAAACGACTGGTTGTGGGTTCGATTCCCACTCATGGAAATATTTAATATTTCCATTTTCTACGCTCTGGTGTCGAGGTGAAGCGTGGCGTTAAGTTCCGGCATTTAACACGCAATGCCTCCGAATTCGGCGGAAAGTGGGGAACGGAGTATCTTAATACTAGGTTCCCTCTGTTTACCCTGCTGTGTGCGGGATACAGCGTGAAGCTAAAAAAAAACGACAAACTAGGACAAAAGAAAAATGACTAACCTGATTGACATATAAAATGAGATTGCTGTGGTAACGTGAATGTCAATCATATTAAATTTGACATATAGTTAAAGATGTAACAGTGAATATATTTATTTTATTAATTTAATATATTTTAGAATATTCGAGGCAAGTACAAGTTTTTTCTTGAGGTGTCAATAAAATAAGTAAATATGTAGCTTTTCAGTTTTCCGCATTTTTTTTTTATTGAATAAAGGAGGCAAACGAGCAAAAGGCCCACCTGGTGTTAAGTGGTTACCTTCGCCCATAGACATCCACAACATTAGAGTTATGGATGCGTTGCCAACCTCGGGGATGTAGAGAAGAAGGAGGGAGAAAGGATGGGAATGGTGGGAATAGGGAGAGCTGGCTTACATGCCATCGAACTGGAACACATCATCAGATGTTTGGCGGTTCGTCTTTGACACGATAGTGGTCGCGAGCCAGTCGGAGAACGAATCTCCTACCACCAAACTAAACTACTGGGTTACCCGCCTTTTACAGGACGCTACCCAGCGGCGGGAGGGAATTGTATTCTTGACTCGTCCCCCCGCGGGTTAATATAGGCATAGATAGGACCTGGTGTCAAGGCACGCGGTCCTCCACTGTCTGCCCGAAATCGGGATAATTGCGTGTTGAGTGGTTTAACTCAATTTCTATAGTATCAGAGCGGAATAATTAAAATTCAAATACACTCATTCCCCTGAGCAGGAATCGAACTTACATAACTCGTTTATAGTCAGAAAATTAATTATCTTTGCAAAATTTCAAGCATAATCGTTAACTTTACCTATATAGAGTATATGTAATATGTAATAAATAAAACGAAACTTACTTACTTACCTTCACGCTGTGTCCCGCACACAGTAAGTTAGGCAGAGGGAACCTAGTGTTAAGACACTCCGTTCCTTACTTTCCGTCGAATTCGGAGGCATTGCATGTTAAGTGGCGGAACTTAACGCCGCCTTAACTTAAGTATAACTTTATTAGAGAAATAGGGTCAAATAAAACAAAATGCTTGTGTAAAATGTATTTTTAATGGGAATGATTTCCAACATCACAACAACTGGTAAAAACTATTGTATCGTCCGCATTTTAGTTCACAATAGTAATAAGCCAGCAAAATGTTATTATTCAAAGTAACAGAATTTTTATGGCAAGCGTTAAGCTTCTTAATTTTATAATAACTAACAAAAGATAATAAATGACATAATTTAAAAAATATATAATCTTGTCATATATAGATAAAATGAAATAAAGAAATTTAAAAATAAACTATTTTTTTTTAATTTCAATACCAATAGTTAGAATTAATATTTGTAAGGCATAAAAATAATTAAATGAAACTATTTTTAACCGGATTAATCGAGTATATTTTTGGTATTCGAAAATCCATTTTTATAAAGCCCGACGTTTCGAACACTTTACAGTAGTCCGTGGTCACATGTAGACTGAGGTGGCATTCGTCTGTCAGTTGATACATTATTATGTCAAACTGTGCTGTGCACTGTGGTGCTGCTATCAAGCAGACTTTAAACACAAATGTCGAAGATCGATTCTGGGCATTAAATGGCAGGACCGAGTTCCAAACTCTGAAGTATTACGTCAGTCCGGCTTAGTGGGTATAGGGGCGCTTATTATGAAACTGCAGCTAAAGTGGGGGGTCACGTTTTACGTATGGGAGACAATATATTGCCTAAAGCTATCTTTTACTCCGAACTTGCGCTCGGAAAACGAAGGCGAGGTGGTCAATACCTGCGCTATAAAGATGTTTTCAAGCGTAACCTGTTAGCTTGCAAAATACCGCACATACCTAAGTCGCCATCGTCGAAATCGGCATGGAAGAAGAGAGATATCAAACTACCGCCAACGCTTTTTTAATTGGGTTTGAGACTTCAAAGTTTTTAGAATTGGGTCCCAGGTGGTAGTAAGTTTCTTCGAATACCAAAAATATACGTGATTAATTCGGTTAAAAATAGTTTTATTTCAAGATGTGTAACAATTGTATTATGAGACAGTTAAGTCTATGCCTTTATTTTGCTTATTAAACTTATATATTTTTTTGTTTGAAAAATATTATTTTGCTGGTACTAAAAAAAATAAACATTTATTGCACACAAAAATTTGGAATGAGATTCTTTATTAAATAAATTATAAAAACACAATAATTATTCGTTTTCGTTGAATCACATTTTAAATCTGTCATTGACATTGACATTGACAAATACCAGATAATAAAAAAATATCACTTATCCGTTGGAAATATGTTATAATATTCATTGCAAATATTTATAATATGTTTAAAACATATATTTAATCATTATTTAAAACTAACCGCCCGCTCGCGGCTACGCCGCTTGAACTACTCTGAGGGTTGCAATATAGCTGTTTCGCTATATTGCAACCCTCGGAGATGGATTTTAAAAAAAAAAGTTAACCTATGTTAGACCCATACTGGGTCTATTTTTACTACTTTCATTCTAAATTTCATCCAAATCGGAACGGTAGATTAGCCGTGAAAGCGTGACAGATAAACACACAGACTTTCGCATTTATAATATAAGTATGGATTAGCGTTTGGTTTCTAAGCAAAATTTAATATATAAAAAATATGTTTTATTTATGTGTTTATCATTCGAGATTTTCAGAGATAATCTAGTGTTAATTCACTCCGTCCTCCACTTTCCGTTGGAAACCGAGACATTGTATGTTAAGTAGCGGAACTCAACGCCACACCTTGTCTTTGGTATCATAGCAAAGAATTGAAAATTTAAATATAATTGAAATTCCTTTAGTTGGAATCGTATTCACAACCATTGCTTCACAGTCAGACGCTGTCCCACTGCGCCACGACGGCTTCAATATATGGGAAGAGCCCTCTGTCTGCTTTCACTAATCACATCACATACTCGTGGCTAATTAATTAAATTTAATCGGTCCGGTAAAGACAAACTGTTTTTTATCAAGTTTACGTATTTTCGCCACAATTTTAAAATTCAAAATTAGTTGTTAAATGTAATATTTAAAATAACATTCTTTTTTATGTTTAGTTACAAATTAACAAAAAAAATCTCATAGCTTACAATGAGTAAACAAGCCTTAGCGTATTTATAATATTTGCAATGAATATTATCATTAATGATTTAACATTGTATGAAAACCGTGACAATATAATTTTATACTTATTTTAACATGTAAAGCGTTTTCTTTTAAACTACACTCGCTGCTCGCATACTGCCGGTTACTGTTTCACTTAACTTAGGATAGGACGATCAGATGAAGAAAGACAGTTATAACAATATTATATTATTTATTCCTTGAATTCTTTAAGTTAAATGAATAAAACATATTATTACATAAACCAAGGAAAATTTATTTAATTATCACATATAGAATTAACTTAATTAAACTGAATATTTAAACAATAATTTAAAAAAATCAAATATTCTCTTAAAAAACACCAAATGTCAATCACTAAATGACATTGACATTGTTTTTTTTTTAAAATTTTCACCAAGGATCCAAAAACATTCTGTCTTTCCTCTCAGACCCAATTAATTAATGCTAATCTTAAAATTACTTAATATAGAAAAATATTGCCAATCAATAAAATATATTGGTAACACATCTTAAATACAAAGATACATTGGCAAATTAACCAGATTCGCTGCCCTACACCATGGACGTGCTTTCAAAGGCGATCTTAACCTATAAAATTACTTTAATATAAAGTAAATGATTTCTATTTAACGTGGGCTTAGTGAAAATTATTGTGGACATAATATGGATAGAGTAAAAAAACAAGATGGACGTTTTTTCTTTTTTTAATCTTCGTTTGATTTGTACCTATTTATAATATGTCCACAGATAATATAGCTGCATCTTAACATACAAATATAAATATATGTTTAAACTAATATTAGATATAATATCATGAAATTTAAGTTATTGCTTTAAAAATATGTAATTATAATTATATTTTTACACTCATCAACCCAAATTATTAAAACAAAAAACATAATAAAAAAACAAAAACACACACAGATAAAATAAACACATTTTGACGTGCATTTACAACAGACAAAACAACATCGAGAAATTAAATGAGACAGGATAACGTGTAATATATTTTTCTGTAAATAAAAAAAATAACTTCAATAATAACATACATATATTTATGAATATAAAAATAATTGTCTCTGGTTGAATATTTTTTTTTTTAAAAAAAAAAGCAAAATTAACATGCAAAAGCATTACCAAGCGTTAATCTGAGCTACATCTAACTACACATCCAAGCTGTACTTACCTGTTAAAACAAAACACATTGACCATAGAAAAAAAACACGAAAACTTTAAGAATAAAATTCGAACAAAACAAAACCCCTTGAAAACATAACAATAGAAACACAAATTAATAAAATTATTGCACTTCAATTTAATTATACAATAAATAAATAATTATTAATATAAAAATAAATAAATATAAAGCAAAGCTTCCATACATATATTCCACCTTTACCCCCATATAGTCAATCGATACCACGCTTACCCCAGTCTTGATTCTCGATCTGTCTAGCCTACCCGCTACAGCTAGCGTACATCATCTAACCTAGTACAACCCTACTATCACTAAAATTTCATTAACTCGCTACCAACATTGTAAAAATAAACTGCAATACGCTATTCTGTAGCAAACAGTATTTATTTAATCATTTTAATTCGATTTTTATTATTATTTTGAGTTAAGAATAACCAAAAACAACTTTTACAAAGTTACAGCAATTAAACATTAGTATTTGGTTATATTAAAGAGACATTAAGTGAAATATATTAGAGGTCAGTTTAACTGGAAGCAAATACAGATTGGCAAGACTAATAAATATATACAAATAACATATATATACGAAGGAACTGTCTAAATACACTAAAATGGCTACACAGAACTGACTTACTTTATCATAAGAATTTGCATAAACGTTTAGAAGCGCGTTGTCGTTTTGAATATTCGAATTTCGTCAAAACTTTTCAGTTTAAGGAAGATCGTGAAATACTTATACATTATGTTAACTGTTAACTACAAAAGACGTGAGACTCAGTAAGCTGTGCACACACACGACAAGGACCAACACATATAATACATATAATTGACATAGCACGATATACATCACGCGAGACGGACAGATAATTGCATTAGTCTATTCGATCCAAGAGCAAGCCTAGCGGAGAGAACCGGAGAGATGGGTACGTTTGGAAAAGTGACTTTTTTTAGCAAAGACTGATGCCATTTGGAGAGTTGTTCGAATTAGATATAAGATACAGAATACACAACACAACAAATTTAAACATTTTAAATTAGCAATGTCTTTAAATAAAATAATTAATTAAATTTTAAGCTGATGGCATCAATCATAAAATCTTATTTTAAAAGGAAAGCAGAGAAGAAGGCGAGCACACGAAAAGGCAATGAGCAAGGATAAGGGAAAGAGAACATTTGCGCCATTACGTGACTAATAAATAACAATATTGTTAAAAATTTTGTTTAAAGTTTATGATATACAAAATATTTTTTTTTAAATTTATACATGACTAAATAGGTTAAACGTTAAAATGGCGCAAAATTGAAGGTGAAAAAGGTTAAAACACATAGTTATATATACTCTTTCATTCTAAGGCGTTACTGATATGCATACACCATGTATACAAAAATAAACTGCTCTTCAATTGATAACAATATTATAATCGATTTGCTTTACTTATAATTAATTTAATAAAATTTATGAATATACTGATTTATCAGGTAAAGTATAATTGTTTTTGAAAAAGGCATTTAGAAAACGTATAAAAAATTTAACGCAGCGGGATTGAACCCGCGCCTCCTGAACACCGTCCAAGAGGCGCGGGTTCAAATCGTTGTGTTCAAAATTTTTATATGTATTCTAAATACCTTTTCCAGTTTTCTTAAGTGTGGAATAACACTTTAAAAATGTTTACAAAGTATAATTGCTTTTGTACGTAATGATATGTGAAAGGATGTTTGACAAGTGATCTTTGACTATAGTGCGATTTTGGATCTCTTTTTTTTTAAAATATTTGACAAATTATTGCCATATTAATAGTTTAATTTGGACCAAGTTTATTATACAATAAAACCTCCGAAAGTCTCAGTAACAGTAATTTTAGTAGCTGACAATTTCATATTTCCATACTTTACATGACAAATCAGTACACGATCACAAAACTTGTATCATACGCTTCATTGCCTTCGAGTGTCTTAATTAATCTATTTGCAACGTTTATCTATTTACTACCATATTGTCATTTGGTAATATCGCGTTAGCTTTTCGTAAGCTGTGCTCCTTAGGCTAGTACACACTGGGCAGAGGAAGCTCGTCCTAAGCGCCCTTAGAGAACACGAATAAAAATCTATGTCTAAATTACCCTAAGCTTTATATGATACTCGTGTAACAGTCTCAACAGACCTATGTATATTAAAAAAATTAAGCATATTTCAGATATCGTTATATATCTACCATTTACACGAAAAACAAGCGTGAACGCAACGAGCCATACCATAAGATTGGAAGAAAATAATCACAGTATAAAAATCACAATTGAAAATAAAAATAATAATGTGTCTTTTCGATTACCTTAAACATTATCTGAGATCTATTTACAAATATATGATACATATACAATATATTATTGCAAAAATAAATAGTTAAATTACGATTTATTATAGCTAGTAACATTAACAATTCAATTTGAACAGTAAGCAATATTATTCAAAATTACATAGGTATTGGCGGTGCCACTATCAAAATCGATAAAGCCAGTGTCAGCCTTGGACGCCGTAACGGTGTAAAAGTCTTTATCAAAAGTAAATGCAAGCATTAGTTCTTGTAAAGAAATTGTGTATAACATAACAGAGCAGAAACTGCCAATTGTAGCGTTTTGCAGTGGCAATGCCAATACTTAAAACTCGAAATTCTTATTCACTAAATGTGATCTCTCTCTGTAGTTAGAGCTACTCTTAATAGTCTATTTTTTCAAAATTTCCTTTCCCCAATAATTTTTGGCAAAAAAGTTAACTTTGAAGAAATATCGTTTAATTCATAATTCGATCATACGTCGAGCGCAATAGCTAATTGTTACAAACTATAGAATATTCTATCGCTTCCATTCGATATTACAAAATAATCTTTACGTAGCACTTGATATGTCCACGGTTACCCTTGGGCCAGTTGCTTGTCACATTGTTAGGACATACTATGATATTACCATCGTTCATATTAAAATTTCTAAAATTTGCGTATATATTGGTATATTGCAAGTAACGTTTAAGATGGAATCGAGTTTCCGAACGACCCAAGCCACTAGTCTATTACTGATACGTATTTAGATTTGAGCACGTTTTTTAAAAATTTAAGCGTCATGGCCTTGCGAAGCTTAGCTCTCAAACCTTTGCCGGTACATTTACGATCATGATAATAGCCCCGAATCGGTGAGATAGAATATTCTAAGGTTGAGTATAGACGAGAATCAGACACGCCGAGGTTTCCCCGGACCCGGACACTCCGTTGACTTGATGATGGACGCGGCGTAAGTCTCTCGTGGTCTCACCGGATCCGACTCCATGAATCCCGGATTTAAAATTATATTAGGCACTAATTCTATAACATCTTGCTCCTCTGTATATTCTATTATTCGCAAGACATTATATTGTTAATAAAGGTACAGAACAGACAAATGGGTAAATTTGGTCAAAAGGGGGTAAAAGTGGTTAATAAAATGTTGTCGGATTAATACATACCATCACCATGTGTATATGTGTTTGTTTGTTAGTGTGCGGCCCCGCAGTCCAAGCGTGCGTTCCAAGCGAGTGCGATAGAAGGGAAAGAAGAAAAATTTCGAATGAATAAAAATGGATAAATACAGCTTAATAATAAATATTACCTTTAGAGATTATGCAAACCATGCGAGTATATAAAATACTTTGACAACTCACTCTTAGTTGTTTCGTGAACCTCCACTTTGTAGTTGGCCAATACAGTTTTGTACTAAAAATGTTAGAACTAAGGCGATGAAGCAAGATTTTCTAAGAGCAAGTTTCAATTACATTAATTTAAGAAGTATAAGATTTTTAAACATTTTTTTTAAAGTGTTATTCCACACTTAGGAAAATTGAAAACGACATTTAGAAACAAATAAAAATTTGATCGCAGCGGGATTCGAACCCACGCCTCCTGAATACCGTCCAGGCGCACTCACCACTGAGCCATGCGTGCGAACTTAAGTAAAAAACAAGCATTTTGGCAAGCATTGCCCAGTGGTGAGAGCGCCTGGACGGTATTCGGGAGGCGCGGGTTCGAATCCCGCTGCATTCAAATATTTATACGTTTTCTAAATGTCTTTTTCAAGTATAAGATTATAAATTTATAAATATTATAAATTTTCAAACTGCCTTAACATGCCACAATTGATTAGGCGAGTGGCTCCAAAATCTTATTTCTATAGCATTCCTTATGTTATTTGTACTGTTAAATATATTATGATCAATGTACTATAATTAAAGATTAATTGAAAACGTATGAAAGACATATTAATAAATTAGTAATAGGCAGAGCATTTTAATGTATTAGTCTTACTTTAAATACATTCTATACTTGTTAAATATACCCAAATACCTTTTAAACAGTCGTACTACAGAAACATGCATGACGACAATATCTTTTTAAGCCCCGAAGCAAAGGTGGAAGCAGTAAAAATTGAGACATTTTTACCAACTTCTAAGTCTTGGGCAAACTTTAAAATTTAGTTATATTTGAGGAGGCCCTTAAAATAAGGGTTAAAAGAAATTTTACTACCAGCTATTAGAAATATAAATGTACAAATTTAAGTAATACAATTTAATTTGCACGTTATTCTGTCTCTATAATGACGTTTAAAACATTGTTTTAATATACTTATGATATATTAATACTACACTATTGTTATTTTAGCCTAATTTTATTTTAATAGTCTCTATAATATTTGCATTATTTGCATTCTTTGGTTTAACCACTAAAAGATTACGATTTATTGTGCGAAGTAGAAAAGCCTAGTGTTATAAGTGGTCCAAGTTTATGAAGTGGTCCTAATTCATAAGAATATATACGCGAAGATATTCTATTTAATATGGAAATAGTAAATTTGAGTTGAGAAATACTTAATAACAAATAATCACTTAAAAAACGTAAGGGGTCACCTTGAACAACATATAATTTTACAGCATAAAATCAACAATTTGGAATGTATTTTTTGGGGAATCATTTTTAAGGAAATCAAACAGCCAAAGACGCAAAAGAAGGAATAAAAACAAGCATTTTGGCAAGAATTAATCGTATACGTAATAAGAAAAGCTATCACTAACTCTACTAAAAGTCAGAATTAATAGCAACATTTTTTTTAACTTTAAAAGCTACTTATACTATCACCGTTCTTAGCTTTAAGCCTCTAAAACTAATCTATAAGAATATATCCCTTATGGTAACTATTGAGATAAATCCTTCAACTACTTATTTCTACTAATTATTTCAAATCCAAGTGAGATAATTGACACCAAGTATTTTGCTTTGGTCCGTTAACATAATAGTAAAGTCTAAAGATGTTAGACATGTATATAAACAATTGTTTAAAATGTCTTTGAAAAACAAAACAATATAATAAAAATTATAAAACAAACAATTAAATATTGTTGTTTTTGTTAAAATTAGTAAAAATATAATTCTTTAGACTTTATTATATATATTATGTACAATTAATTACCTGATAAATTATAACGTTGTGTATTGCTTTTGGTATTTACTTATATTTAATAATAACACATAGCACCTCTTTCACAATAGCGCAACAAAGCTAGTTAAACCTCTTTTTATAAAAACTTTTTTTAAATTTTATACAAACTCTACTTAGTTCTACGTAAAAATTGTCTTTTTGTATTTTTTATTGGCACTTCGATTAATTTTTTTTAAAATTTAAATTAGAAGATATAAGATTGTAAATTGACAAATTTTATATTTATTATAATTATAGTCGTATTAAAGCAGAGTGTTAATTACGTGTTTTAAAGTTTACTATATAATATCAATTAATGATGTTATATTGTATTAAGATATCTAATAAGGCTCTAATATTCCTAATAAAAATATTGCTTTCAATTTGCAAGAAAATATCTAAGTTTGCGCTAAAGCATCACTAACCTATGAAATTTAGAAAGATTTTTTTTTATAATAATAAAATTGCGCAGAAAAGAAATGAGAATTTATCAAAACATTGAAAAAGACATTTAAAGAAAACGTATAAAAATTTGAACGGAGCGGAATTCGAACCCGCGCCTCCTGAATACCGTTCAGGCGCTCTCACCACTGAGCCATGCGTTCTACTATCCGCTGCGTCGAAATTCTTATACGCTTTATTACAACTTATTTATGTTCATTCATTCATTTATCAAAACATTGTTTAAAATGATTATTTTATAAGTATATTTAATTGAATTTGATAATCTACCTGTTAGCTAGTAGTAGTAGTTTATTTTTTTGTATGAAATTTTATTTGTTATACAAAAATTAGTTAGGCCATTTTGCTCTAATGTTCTAATTAGTAATATCAATATAGTAATAATATCTTTAGTTTTACAAGGCCCATTTCAACAGTACATTATAAACTCGAATATCCGGCGTTCAGTTGCACGGGTTCGTGATTATTCGGACTATAACTCCGGAATCTCTAACTTCAAAGGTCGAAACTTAGCTACAAATACATATAATTGATATGTATTTGTTATTTTTAATAAACATATAACATTATGTACCTATTACATATGTACAAAATCCGACTTTTTTCGTACATTCAATTATCCGGATAGCTTACAACAATCAATCCGGTTAATCGAGTTTCTACTGTACTTTGTTTTGCAATAATGCTAATAAGAGGTAATGGTTATTCAAACTGACATGTGTCATGATAATCATTGGAAGAACAGAAGACAGACCACGTAAATATTCATAGTAAATTTGACTTCCATATCTTCGTAATACGCTGTATAATTAGTAAAGACAAAGCTATATTTGAATAGATCTTCTTGTCTTTGTTAACACATTTTTCTATATAATATAACTATTTATGCATACGAAGACAAAATTATTGTGCTATACTTGAGCTTAAATTAATGTTATCCACGAGTTTACTTTAAATTGCAAATATTATATTTATATCTAATATCCAATCGAATTTCCTTTTAGTAATGGAAAAATCACAGATACCCCTATAAGTTGATCGGCATTACCCCATCCCTTGTAAGGGTATCTGTCTAGTTACCCAACACAAAAATATAGTTACTAACATTACCATCTGCAATCTAAGCAAAGCCCAGAGTTACAATACAATTTTAAAGTAGGGTACAAGTGAAATATATTAAGGGGTACATTTTCATATTAGTACAATTAAACAGTTTTTCTTATAAAAACATCATACATAACGTTTTATTATCTCCTTCCACGGTCCACAATCCCACCCGTCAGTGAAATAGAAAGTATAGACGGGGTAAAGTGGGCCGTGTGGTCGGTAGCTAGGGCTCACCTGATCTCCTCCACTCTCTGCACAGGACGGCGCAAGTGCCAGCCGCGAGTACCGCGAGAGTGCCCATCACTACGCACACCGCCGCCACCCACGTGCGAGTGTCAAAAGTCTCCGCACCTTCTAGGAAGTGCTTGTATAACTCTGCGGACGTTTATTTGGGGTTCATGATGAGAATAGTATAAATTTAGGTAAAAATATATATTTATGTATAGGGAAAATATGTATTTATATTGCTTTTTATGTTAAATTAAAACTACGTATATTAGGCAAAAAATTAGTGATGGAAAAGGTAATACTTTGAAATTGTTGCCTTTTATCAATTGAATGTATTCAAATCTATACAAATATATAAAATTAAAGTGTCAATTTGTAATATTAGAGTGACTGTTTTTTATTAAATGCATATATTCGGTACACATGTATACCAAAATAGTTTTTTTTACAATCTTTGTCTGTCGGTCTCTTTGTTCCGGCAAATATGGATCGGCTTTTTACTGGGAGATAGCACAGCTGGCATATAACTGGTTGTGAATATCTTCGTAATGTTATTCAGGTCCTCGTATTTAGCTTCACGTTAGAGAGAACCCAGTCAAGATATTCTGTTTTCCACTTTCCACCCGAATGCGATAAATTGTGTATGATACGGAACTTAACACTCTCCGCACTTTGTCTTGACGACAGAGCGGAGAAATGAATCTAATTCACAACTATTGCGCCACAGTCAGTGTGCCACTATGTCATGATAACTTCTAAGGTCAGTCTTTATATTCTGTAAAATGCTCAATTGCAATAATAATAAAAAAACAACATAACATAGTACAACAGTATCTCAACAAAAGATTCTATTCTAGAGTCTATTCTAGACATTTCAATGGACCTGATTGGACAATGCAAACAAACGTCGGTAATCGAGTTCAACTGCTACACGAGTGACCGAAGCCAGCTAACATAATACGCTTAGTGAATCGCAATCCGCTCTTATTGTTAAGAAGATCAGTTACTGTATAGTTTAGATCTATGTGTATTATGTAAGTGTTATGTTTAATTGACACGTTTAGATGTTAAAAAAAATAGAAAACGTATCAAAGTTTAAACGCAGACGGATTCAAACCCGCGCCCCTTGGAAATATGCTAAGCTTATCTAAGCTTCTTATGTTAATAAATATACACGATTTCCTATAAGTGTGGCCAGTCGTGACCCAGTGGCACAAGCGTGTGACTGTAAACAACTGGTTGTGGGTTCGATTCCCACTCGAGGAGTGGAAATTATATTTCCATTTTCTTCACTCTGGTGACGAGGCAAAGCGCGGCGTTAAGTTCCGCCACTTAACACGCAAGCCTCCGAATTCGGCGGAAAGTGGGGAACGGAGTGTCTTAACACTAGGTTCCCTCTGCCTACCCTGCTAAGAAGTATTCCTATAAGAAGTTATATAATGGCCCCCAGTATGGTTTGGAAAGCCCTTTCTAGAAGCCAGCTTAATAATATGTTTAGGAGGCCAAAGAGTGACTAAAATTATTTTTTTAAAACGGTAAAATATCCTTCTCATACAAATATTCACATGGGGTAGAATTAATTTACGAATGACCCTACACTAAAAGTAGCAGTGTATTTGTCTTCTTTTGATAAATTGTTTCATATAAGAGGAAGGTATAGAATGACCTGCGTTGTACATCATTTCTACTGATGAAGCGAGAGAAGCCGTGGGTAAGAGCTATTATGTTAAATATATAAGAGGCCATCATGGTAAGTGAGACACTGTCCGACAGTAAACACGATGATTGTGGGCTTCAGCCCCACTCGGTATAACGATGTATTTAAGTTATTCTTAATTCTCAGTTTTGGTAGGACAAAGCACACGTTGAGTTCCAGTGCGTAACATGTAGTGTCTCAAATTCATGTAGAACGAACTGTCTTGACACTAGATTCTCCCTATTTATGCAGGGTAAGTAAGGAGGGGAAAATACGGAATATAGCGTGAAGCTGTCATTCAAACATACATATATATTGGCTTAAAAATATATTTTTGTAATATATGTGTACTAAATGTGTTTAATAACTGCGTCAATTTCGAAAAAAATTGCCGTGTTTTGTCTTGCCACTAAAGCCAAGAAATCACAATAATTTAAATGTCAAAAAAATCACTCTTCTGAAATACAGTCATTTTTTGAATTTTTATATTTCCTTAATAATTTAAATAATACACATAGTTTTAAAACATAACACACCTGCTTCCTGATCACTGTACAGTGTAGTGGCAAGCACCTCCACGGGGGGTCCGGGCCCGAGGACGTTGTTCGCCCACACTCTGAACCAGTATGACGCGTTCGGCTCCAGGTGGTAGACGTCGATCTGCCTCTGTAATATATGAGAGGATGTTATATTGAAAAAAATATATTAAAAAAATCTATTATATACATATGTATAAAATATATACGTCACGATAATAAAAGTGGGAATGACTGGAAGACTTAACTTTGGTGGCAGATTATATTTGAATTGCATTCATTTTCTTGTTCAGGTCAGACAGCATGAAATTGGGTATATATTAATAGAGGACTATTAAGCACGCAATGTCTTCAAATTGACTGGAAGGAGGAGAACGGCGTTTTTTAAGACTAGATATTCTCTGCCTACCTATCTATATATGTATAAATATTGGGCTGTAGCCTTTGGCAATTCGTTCTCTTAGGTAACAAGGTATAAACCATGTAGGTAAAATATAAAGAAACATATTTTTTCTCTTCTGATTTTATGCTTTTATAGAATTTTGTTGCGAAAATGTTGGATACAATTCCCACTCGCGGAATATACATAGGTCTAAATTTCAATTATTTTAAATTCCCAACCCGGCGAGGCAAACCAAGACGTTGAATTCGTGGCGATGGCGGAATTCCCTCTATTCTCTCTGTCTTTCTCCACCTCCCAAAATCCAAAATAAAAATCAGTAATCAAAAAGTATTAAATAATAAAAGCACACGCAAAACCGAGTTACAAATGAAAAACAAAACAAAGCCAGCCTCTTACTAACTAACGAACGTTAGTCACTAACGACTCACGTACTCCGGAACTACGCCGCGGACTTTGCTAAGTAAAAACTCTTTCATTCTACAATGACGGAACAAGAAAAACATAATGCTACTTTATGTTTTCTTTCGATGGAACTAAATTAATAGATAGTTATACAATTTACAAAACAAGTTACAGACGAAATCCTTTTTTACGGTTCATCGCTTTTCCGCATAACCGGGTAGTCAATAAAAGTTATTTTACATTAGAAAGAACCATATTTTCTACAGATTTCTCGGTTATATCGTTTTTTTGCCGTTTTTTCGATACAATTTCCACTCAGTGATATGTATATATAAGTTTCCCGAACTGGTTATACAAAGAAGCATATTGCAATCCGACATCGCCACAATAGAAGTCTACAACGATATGAAATTTAGGGAAAATGTGCGTTCAATTCGATTCTCTCTGTCTTTCTCTCTCTTTAGACTACATAATAACTATTTAAAATAATAAAAACACACGCAAAACCAAATTACAAATGAAAAACAAAACAAAGCCAGCCTCTTACTAACTAACGAACGTTAGTCACTAACGACTCACGTACTCCGGAACTACGCCGCGGACTTTGCTAAGTAAAAACTCTCTCATTCTACAATGACGGAACAACAAAAACATGATGCTACTTTATATTTCTTTAAATGGAACTAAATTAATAGATAGTTATACAATTTACAAAACAAGTTACAGACGAAATCCTTTTTTACGGTTCATCGCTTTTCCGCGTAACCGGGGAGTCAACAAGAGTTATTTTACAATAAAAAGAAACATTTTTCTACTGATTTCTCGGTTATATCGTTTATTTCCCCTATGATATGTATTATATGATATAAGTCTAAATTTGAATGATTTTCAGTTTTCCGATCCAATAAGACAGAGTAGAGTATTGGATTTCGACATCGCCACAACCTACCCAATATAATAAAATGTAGGTCTGTCTTAACGATCTATTCTCTCTGTCTTTCTTCACCTCCCAAAGTCCAAAATAAAAATCTACACAATAACTATTTAAAATAATAAAAGCACACGCAAAACCGAGTTACAAATGAGAAACAAAACAAAGCCAGCCTCTTACTAACTAACGAACGTTAGTCACTAACGACTCACGTACTCCGGAACTACGCCGCGGACTTTGCTAAGTAAAAACTCTTTCATTCTACAATGACGGAACAACAACAACATAATGCTACATTATGTTTTGTTACTTTAAATTTATTTATTGTATTTATATTGATAAAGAATTATATCTTTTACAAAACAAGTCAAAGACGACGAAATTGTTTTTTACAGCTTAACGCTTTTCCGCATAACAGAATAGTAAACGAGAGCTTTTTATTAGTACACACTTTGTTGTGCATTTTCCGCCCGAATTTGAAATATTCCGGGTGGAGTGACGGATCTCAACGCAGCGCTACTCTTGTGAACCAGAATGGTAAATGATCCCGCCCCGGGGGTACGCGGAAGATTGGGGTACCTGTGGCCCCTGATAGCGGCAGTCGAGGAGAAGCACCGTGAGGTTTTAGTGGGTATACGGACGGCTCAGCCTGGAATCCCACATAGCCCCGTCCAAGTCCCCAATCGGGCTCGTATCCGTAAAGGATTTCCTCACGTAAAAAAAAATAAGAGTGTGAAATGATAATAATAACGATAGTTCGGAGTGTGTCAATAAGACGGAGTAAGAATCGAATACACAACCAATAGCCATTATAACCACATACCTATGGCACCGTAATTGCCTGAATTTTCTTAATAGGAGGGACAGTTTCCAAGAGGCGTGGGTTCGAGTCCCGCTGCGTTCAAATTTTTATATGTACGTTTTCTAAATGTCTATTTCAATTCCCAAAGAGTGTGAATACCACTTTAAAATATTAAAAGTGAAATAATCTAAATTTAGTATTTTATTTAAAAAAACTTTTTTCACAAACAAGAATTCAACAGTAATAAAAAGAATTGTTCTTTTTGTGAGTCTGTTCAAGTTTCACAATAGTTAGTATTTGCGTGGCATATGGCAGCGACAAAACTTATTTCACTTGCTATCATCACGCAAGTTTTACTTTGACAAATTTATGTGTCTGTGAAGTTATTTCGAATGACAATAGTTAAATAATTTTAGAAAATGTATACTAAAGTGATGCTAGCAAGATTTTTGAAAATTAAGTTTTAACAGGCGTAGAAGAATTTCGACGTTGCTGGGTAAAAAGTATGGCTTAGTGATCAGAGCGCTTAGAGGGTTTCTACTAGACGCGGAATCGAGGGCAATTTTTAATTCATTTCAGACCGAAATATATCAGTAAATATCAGTGCTTCGGCCAAATATGTGTACATTTTTATCGAGCTCAGGAGTTATAAGCCTCCGGGCTTCCAGGGTACCATTGACAGGTGCAGCAAAGCGGTATTGTGCCGTGAAGTCCATTAAATCCTCTAAATCAGGCTTAAAGAGAACAGAGTGTCTTAACACTAGATTCTCTCCTGCATTGTAGAAAAAAACTTAAAACTAAAAAAAAAACACGAAAAAAGAACATTACCGAATTAGGACTAATATGATTAGGACTGATGGGCTTCCACGCTTCCAGGGTACCGTTGACAGGCGCAGCAGAGCGGTACTGCGCCGTGAAGTCCATGATGGGGTGACCGCCGTCCCCCGCCACGTTCCACAGGATGATGGCCAGGATTGTGGACGCGTGGACCGTCACGTTCACTAATGGAGGAGGTTCCGCTGTGGGCAAGGACAAGGAAATATTAATAAAATAATTATAACCATTATTCATAAAATATATATTCATATTCATAGATATATCATATTAATCTAACTAATATTCCTTTAAACAGGCCAATCGCGGCGCAGGTGCATAAATTGTGATTGTTAAAACGACGGGATGAGGATTGGATTTCAATTCAAATAGTGGAAATAGTTAATATTTCCATTTCTTTAGCTCTGGTGTCGACAAGTGCGGCGTTAAGTTCCGCTTATTCACTCGACACGCAATTCATCCAGAAATCGGCGGAATCGGAAAAGAGTATCTTAAACGACACTACACCACAACGACCTTTAAAATATTATATAAACAAAAAAAAACATTAAAATAATTTACTGTTTTTTTTATAGCTTCACGCTGTATCCGGCACACAGCAGGGTAGGCAGAGGGAACCTAGTGTTAAGACACTCCGTTCCCCACTTTCCGCCGTATTCGGAGGCATTGCGTGTTAATTAGCGGTACTTAACGCCGCGCTTTACCTCGATATCAGGCGAAGAAAATAGAAATATTAAATATTTCCACCCCTCGAGTGGGAATCGAAATCACAACCAGTCGCTTAGCAGTCGCACTTTGTGCCTTTGCGCCACGACTGGCCCATGAAAAATTAAACCATAAGAAATTTCTATTAAAACATGACAAACTAGCGTAAGTAGGTACAAAACAAAATATTGGGTCACTGAAACCCCGCCGGAACGAGGTCGCGTCTCCAGCGCTTAAGTAACAATAATGTTTGTGATTCATTTTCTTTTTATTGGGATGTTTCTATTTGATAAATTAAATTGGTTCTTGTGTATTTAAAAAAAAATGTTATATATTTTTTTTCAGCTTCAACTTATTTCCTGTTTAAGCAGGATAGGCAGAGACCCTAGTGTCAATGACATTCTATTCCCTCTGCCTGGCATGCTGTGTAAAAAAAAGGAATCCATACTTATATTATAAATGCGAATGTCTTTCTGTTTGTCTGTCACGCTTTCACGGATAATATACCGCTCCGATTTGGATCTAATTTAGATTGACATTAGTAAAAATTACTGGGTCAAACATAGGCTACTTATATTTGCAAAAAATCAACCGCTAAAGGGTTGAAATAGGGGATGAAAGTTTATACGAAAAATCTAAACCGCTTGACCGATTACAATGAATTTTGGCATAAATATAGTTAATAATCTAAGCTTAAACATAGGCTGCTTTATTTTTAAAAAACTCACCCCCGAGGGTTGCAATATAACGAAGCAGTTATGTAGTTCATGCGGCGAAGCCGTGAGCGGGCCCCTAGTTAGTATACAAATAATTCTTTTCTCAAGTCCTAACTGTGGTACTATAACATCAAATGAAAACAGGCAAACCACCTTACTTAATGTAAGAACCAAAGCGACCATTAATTAAAATTATTTAAAAATATGAGAGCTTTGGAAATTAAGTTTAGGAAAATCTCGTTAGATAGCTTCGTATGTGCATTATATAAATAACTATTTTGTATAAAATATATAAATGCCTTAATGTCACTTCATATTAATCTAAATTTAGCTGTAAATAATTTCAGGTAAGCTCTGACCTTTATTTTTTTATGTTTATTTTAATCAATTATGGCCAGTCGTGGCCCAGTGTGACTGTAAACGACTGGTTGTGGGTTCGATTCCCACTCGAGGAGTGGAAATATTTAATATTTCCATTTTCTTCGCTCTGATGTCGAGGTAAAGCGCGGCGTTAAGTTCCGCCTCTTAACACGCAATGCCTCCGAATTCGGCGGAAAGTGGGGAACGGAGTGTCTTAAGACTAGGTGCCTACCCTCTGCCTACCCTGCTGGGTGCGGGATACAGCGTGAAGCTAAAAAAAAAGAAGAAAAAAAAAATAATAAAGTTATCTTGTAATTCCTAGACGTTCCCATAATAACGTCGATGTATATAGATTTCAACCTACACTTATAGGTATTTTTAAATGCATAAAGGAGGCAGATGAGCAGAAGGACCACATGATGTTAAGTGGTTATCTTCGCCCATGGACATATACAATATAAAATGTTATATACGTATAAATATAATGGAGTTGTGCATGCGCTGCCGGCCTTGAGGGTGAAGGACGGGTGGGAATACGGAATAGGCAGACCTGGCTTACAAGCTACGAACCAGAACACATCATTAAATATTTGGCGATTGGTTTTTGACATGATAATTGCCGCGAGCCTGTCGGAAAAATCTCCTAACACTAACTTACTGGTTTACCTTTAACGGGTTGCTACTCAACAGAGGAGAGGAATTGTATTCTTTTTTTTTTTTTTATTGAATAAAGGTGGCAAACGAGCTGAAGGCCCACCTGGTGTTAAGTGGTTACCTTCGCCCATAGACATCCACAACATTAGAGTTATGGATGCGTTGCCAGCCTCGGGGATGTAGGACAGAAGGAGGGAGGAAGGATGGGAATGGTGGGAATAGGGAGAGCTGGCTTACATGCCATCGAACCGGAACACATCATAAGATATTTGGCGGTTCGTCTTTGACATGATAGTGGTCGCGAGCCAGTCGGAGAACGAATCTCCTACCACCAAACTACTGGGTTACCCGCCTTTTACGGGACGCTACCCAGCGGCGGGGGGGAATTGTATTCTTAACCCGTCCCCCCACGGGATAAAACAGATCCTGTATATTTAAATGTAGCGTTTTATTTTTTTCGTATAACATTGTAAGCAGAAAGAACGTGATGAAGTGGAGAGAATGGAGAGTTTTACCACAAGGTGGTAAAACTCTTCGTTCGTTTTTTGTTTTTTAACATAAGAGCTTACAATATGCATAATTTATTTAATAAACATTAAAAAGAAATATCTACAATGATTTTTGTGTGTATTTACTATATATAGGTGTAGGTTTTTACTAATAACGACAATTTATTATGATTATTTTGCATCTAATAACATCTATCTACATCTTGTAAAAAATCTACTTCCACAAAAACTTTAACTAAGCCCAAATTTCCTAGTCTTCGATCCGCAAGATTTCAGTTTAAAAATGATCAACTAAAAAGACATTCGTTCCCACGTTCCTAAATTTTGATGACTACCACATTGTTATTATTAATTATTTTGTCACTGTTATTTTAGTGCGCAGATTTTGCGGTCGTTCTCGTTAGCTTTAATTGCTGCTTGCCTCAAAACATGTGCCTGTACAATTGAATTACTACCAAAAAAATTACCCTCTTAACGCAGATGTGACTAATTGTTGTTTATTTTATAAGTACACTAGTAACCTACTTGCAATTTTTCCCCGCGTGAACTATACAACTATAAAAAAATACTTTTTTTTAGCTTCTAGCTATATCCTGCATACAGCAGGGTAGGCAGAGAGAACCTAGTGTTAAGACACTCCGTTCCCCACTTTCCACTGAATTCGGAGGCGTTGCGTGTTAAGTGGCGGAACTTAACGCCGCGCTTTACCTCTGATACCAGAACGAAAAAGATGGAAATATTAAATATTTCCACTCCTCGAGTGGAAATCGAACCCACAACCAGTCGTTTATAGTCTCACGCTTGTGCCACTACGCCACGACTGGCCCCTATAATTAAGAAAAAACAGTGACTTTATTTAAATTTTTAAAAATCACAAACAACAAACATTGCAAATTGTAAACATTTAGGTTTCATTCATTGCACATCAATTCGAAGACCTTGCCTCGTTACACAACAATCACGAGCGGAATCTGCCTACAACAAAAACCAATGACAGTCATTACGCATCAATTCCCACGTTGAGGCCATCTTGGCGCAGTGGTTATAACGTCTGACTGCAAACGTGATAGGTTATGTGTTCGATTTCCTCTCATTTTAAGTTTTCCGCTTTGGTATCGAAGACTAAGCGCACTATTAACTCATCGTATACCAGAAGAAAATTTATTGTTTATAGTCTGAAGTATGTTTAGATTAAAATGAAAAGTATTTTCAACTGTATTTTAAGTGACTTTCGATATATTATGATCTCTGTCGTTTACGGATACATACATACGTCCTTTGGTTCCTAGCATGGCGGATAGATCTGGGCTAAGGCTTACGAGGGGTTAAGTTTCGTCACTCAACAGCAATTGGCAATGGTTAGATTTCGAGCGGAGAGTGAATAACGGAGGATTACGACACTAAGGTCTCTCTGACTACTGTGCTATACGGAAGTTTTTTTCCGTATAGCACAGTAGTATTTGCAGCTTTATACAACGCTGCAAACAAAAATCCCATGAAACCACGCTATTAAAAAATATACACATTTAAGTAAATACTCTTAATTAGTCAAGGCGTAATGAGACTAAACTGTGCAGTGTTAAAAATTCTAATACTTAGAATGGCTTTAATTCTACAACATTTACTTATTTTTTTATAGTAATACGAACTGTATTACCAGTCAAATTGGTTAAAATGTTTGTTACATAGTCTGTTATAAAATGTATTATAAATATTTCGTGTTAATACACATTTAGTTAATTGAAAAAGACATTTTTAGAAAACGTATAAAAAATATTATACACTTATTACTCGTATTACAACTAAGTTTACTGACTAACTGACTGAAAAAGTTGTCTATTTCAAATTATATATTTGGCGTTCAGAAGTAAATAATTTGTACCTATTCGTAAACTATATTACATTTTATAAGTATGTTAATTATTTACCGTAATATTTAACCTGCTTCTTAATAATTTTGCGTGGAAAAGTGACTATAATAGTTATTAGAAAAGATTTACTTTTGTATAGAGCGTGGCGTAAGTTACAACAATACAGTATCTATACGTAGCTAATAAAATACTGTTTATTTCCTATTCAACGATCTAACAATATATATGTCTTTGTAAGTAAATTTTATTTTCTTTAGCAGGCTCTTTATTATTTTCATAAATCATCGTAAAATAACTAAAAAAATCTTCCAAAAGTGTTAATCTCGGTAAGATTATACGCTTCAACGTGTTTTTTTTTTAGCTTCACTCTGTGTCCCGCTCACATCAGGGTAGGTAGAGGGGACTTAGTGTTAAGACATTCCGTTCCCCATTTTCCGAAAATTTTTGAAGGCATTGCGTGTTAAGTGGCGAGAGAGCGAAGAAAACGGAAATACTAAAATATTTCCACTCCTCGAGTGTGAATCGAACGCACAACC
The DNA here is from genome assembly GCA_019049465.1 of Dryas iulia moderata. NCBI lineage: Eukaryota > Metazoa > Arthropoda > Insecta > Lepidoptera > Nymphalidae > Dryas > Dryas iulia. Next base: position 13,702,210 of record CM032427.1, on the reverse strand, counting down.
AGTCGTTGACAGTCACACGTTTGTGTCACTGCGCCACGGCTGGCCGCTATCAAAAAATAAAACTAGAATAGGTTAAAATGCATATATACATATACTTCTTTCTATATTGCAAGTGCTCTCTAATTAAATATCAAAGTAGGGGCAGCTAACTAGATTTTTTTTTTTCAGCTTCACGCTGTATCCCGCACACAACAGAGTAGGCAGAGGGAACCTAGTGTTAAGACACTCCGTTCTCCACCTTCCGCCGAATTCGGGGGCGTTGCATGTGTGGCGGAACTTACCGCCGCGCTTTACCTCAGCACCAGAGCGAAGAAAATGAAAATATTGAATATTTCCCCTCCTCGAGTGGCAATCGAACCCACAACCAGTCGTTTACAGTCACACGTTTGTGCTACTACGCCACGACTGGCCCCTATCAAAAAAAATAAACTAGAATAAGTTAAAATTCATCTTATATATAGGTATATATTATAAATGCGAAAGTTTGTACGGATCTGTGTGAGTTTGTTACTCTTTCACGCAAAAACTACTGAACGGATTTTCATGAAACTTTGCAGTAAAGTAGGTTTGATATCAGAATAACATAATAAGTTAAAATTTATAGGGATTTTTAACCGACATAAAAAAGGAGGTTCTTATGTGTGTTTCCCGATTACTCGAAGATGGGTGGACCGATTTTCAAAATTATTTTTTTGTTCGAGAGGGTATATTTCACAATTGGTTTCATGGTAAGGAGATCAGGATCTGATGATGGAATCCTGAAGAAATCCAGGGCAACCCTCAAATTTGAAAGGTATAGATGCGGTTTTTTTCGTATAATAACGCAATTGGGAGATCTGTATCTGACTATCATCTCATTTTATTAACCGACTCCAAAAAAAGAGGAGGTTCTTAATACGTATGTTCCTCAGATTACTCGAAGATGGGAAAACCGGATCGAAACTCAATGAAGATGTTTCTTGGTTCACGCGGACGAAGTCGCGGGTAACAGCTGGTATACACCTATACATATACTTCTTTCTATACTGCAAGTGGTCACTAATTAAATATCGAAATAGGGACGGCTAACTAGAAAATCAGTACATACATATGTAACACGCAGCTAACGGCTTCCGGAAATTGGAAAGGAAATAGATTAACTGCGACTCGTACTCGCTGATAATATATAGATAGATGCTCATCGTTTATTTACATACATTCTAGCGTGGGTAGTATGTAGATAGTAACATTGATATGTCAATTTGACGTCTACTTTTAGCCAACTGGGAAACCTTAGGGAACTGTAATGTAAATAAGAAATAAAAATATTTAAGTCGACAATTATTACAATTGTATTAAGTGGAAATTTATATAATATTACAAAAAAAAGTACGAGGCCATCATGGTGTAGCGTGATAATGGCTGATTGTAAACACGTTTGGTTGTGGGTTCGATACCCACTCAGGGTAACGACAATATTTAAATTATTTTCATTTTACGTTTTGGTACCTAAGGTAAAGCGCGCGGTGAGTTCCGTCTCTCAACACGTGTCTTGATGTGTGACGACAGGTCGAAAGCGGAGTGTCTGGACACTGGGTTCTGTCTGACTACAATAATAAGCGGTATAAAGCGTAAAGCTGAAAAAAAATTGCATGCAAGTAAACTCTACATTATTATTACGTAGTTCGAGATGAACAGTGCAAATTCGAGTCTTTATATTGTTTTTTTTTATAATTCTATTTTATTACTCTACGGACATAAGGTCCGTACCTTTGTTGACATTATTCTTCCTTTACCATATGCAATATATATTTTTTTTACAATTTCAGTACTTACTTAAAACTAAGGCGTCTTTATAATGTTTTTTTTTACCTTCACGCTGTATCCCGCACACAGCAGGGTAGGCAGAGGGAACCTAGTGTTAAGACACTCCGTTCCCCACTTTCCGCCGAATTCGGAGGCTTGCGTTTATATTGTTTATAAGATTATATCTGATAATTTTAAACTTGTCAATCTTTATTAACTCTTTGTAATTTCCAATTTGTCGTTTTACTACATATATAAATATAAGAAAACAATTTAACATACAAAAAAAAGTTAATAACCACTAACTAAAACTGCAAAATACAGTAAACTCAAATGCAGTGTATCCGAAACCGCAGACGAGTGCAATTTTTAAAGCTTCAGCATCAAATATTTACTGAAACCAACGCGATACAAATCCCTTCAAATAGGTTTTATTTAATGCCAGTATTTGCGAGTCGGATTTTTACATTTTCACTTTAGAGTTATCAGGATTTGCTAGTACAAAATATAGATTCAGAACAACTGGGATAAAATTTTTGCTTTAAAAATCAATCTGTATCGTAAAAAAATAGTAAAAATATAATGTTTGTACGTGTTTTCGAAACTGCTGGACTGATTTGAATGATACTTTTTTCGTGGTATAGCTTTTAAGTTTAGGTAAGGCTTAGGCTATATATAATTTTATAGAGAGAAATATTTGATGTAGAATCATAATAGTTCCACGCTGTATCCCGCACACAGCAAGGTAGTCAGAGGGAACCTAGTGTTAAGACACTCCGTTCCCCACGCACCGCCGAATTCGGAGGCTTGCGTGTTAATCATAATAAATCAAGTAAATTTTGCTTTTACAATAGTTTTTTAACGTGACATGTATTATAATATTAATAGTCGTGCAAAACAAACTTCCGGGCTAGAATTTTTTACCCGCGACGGAACGGCGACTGTATATGTGTTTGGGGTGAGAGGTTGTTTGTTTGTTTGTTTGTTTGTTTGTTTGTTTGTTTGTTTGTGTGTTTGTGCAAATTACTATGTCAATTATTTCCAAAACTATAAGTCCGATTTTGATACGGTTTTTTATGATAGGTTAAGGTTCAATTGGCGTATGTTCTTATGTATGTCTTATTGCCTTAACTCACCAGGGGGCGCTGCAGTAAGCATTTTACGTGAAAACGAATGTTTTCAATTATCTCAAAAAATAATAGTCTGATTTCAATAGATTTTCAGTGGTAGATTCAGGTTTAATTGGTGGATGTTCTTGGATATGTTTTATCGTGTCAAACCACCAGGGGGCGCTGCAGTAAGCATTTGTTTGTACTTTTTTTGTATTTATTTGTCTAAAACCGAAACTACTGCTCCGATTAAAAAGAGTTTTCATAAAAAGATTTATCTTTGCTTGGTGCATATTTTACGATTTTTCTTTTTTTGTTACGGGGAAAACTCACCAGGGGGCGCTGCACTAAACATTTGTTTATGCAGAGCAAAAACTACTTGTCCAATTTAGATGAAACTTTCAAGGATGGGTTCAGGCTTAATTGGTGCGTCTTTCCATATATATGTTATGGTGACCACTCATCAGGGGGCGCTGTAATAAGCATTTGTTTGAGTTTTTTTGTGTAAAACCAAAATTTTTCTTATATTTATTTGTCTAAAACCGAAATTACTTATCCGATTGGCTAGAGTTTTCAGAACTAGATTAAGCTTTACTTCGTACATATTTTAAAATTTTTGTTTTTACGTTACGGTGAAAATTCACCAGGGGGCGCTGCAGTAAACATTTGTTTATGTAGAGTAAAAACTACTAGTCCGATTTAGATGAAACTTTCAACGATAGGTTCAAGTTTAATTGGTGCATCTTTTCATATATGTGTTACGGTGATCACTCACCAGGGGGCGCTGCAGTAAGTACATTTGTTTGTGCAAAACTAAAACTACGAGTCCGATTTAAATGCAGTTTTCAATGATAGATTCAAGTTTACTTAGTGCATATTTTCATATATGTGTCATGTATGTGTCATGTATGTTTACTTAGTGCATATTTTCAAGTATGTGTCAACTCTCTAGGGGGCGCTGCAGTAAGTAGCTGCTTCCATTTTTTGTGTATAACAAAAACGACTAGTACGATCGGAAAGAGTTTTCAGTATTAGATTCCGCTTTGTTTAGTACATGTTTTTAAATTTATATTACGGTGACAAGTATTGTTTGTGCAAAGCTAAAATGACGAATTCGATTTAGATGCAGTTTCAGTGATAAGCTCAAGTTTTAGTTTTTTTTTACGTTAAGAACTCACCAGGGGGCGCTTCATTAAACATTTGATGGTACAATGTTAAAACTACGAGTCTGAATTTGATGCAGTTTTCAACGATAGGATCAGGCTCAATTAGCGCGTGTTCTCGTATATGTGTCGTGGTGACACCTCACCAGGGACGCTGTAGTAAGCAAATGCTTGTATTTTTGTGTGAAACTTATTTAGATGCGGTTTTCTGTGATAGGTTCAGGTTTAATTGTTGCGTGTTTTTATATGCCATATCACAAACTACCACGGGGCGCTCCAGTATAAATTAATTTGTTCCAAATCAAAACTACTAGTGGGTTTTGTGATTTTCACTGATTTGGTTAAACTTAAGTTTCCTAAAAATGTTGCGGTGACAATCTGCCAGGCGCTGCAATAGGCATTTGATAACCAGAAAGCATTGGGCTTATAATTTTTTTTGGATTTGCATGAAGATTAATATAAAGTATTTCGAAATTATGTAATAATATATAATGTGTACACTTTAAAAAGTTTAAAATAAAAAACAAAATTAAAAATTTTGAAAATACCCACGACGGTTTAATTGTAATTGAAAAAGGATAAAATAACTAGAAATCCCCCGCCTAAAAGAATATATGTAACGAGATGATGGGGACAACTTCGTCGGGGGCTGCCAGTTGCAACCTCTATTTTAAATATAGTAGCTAACAGTATAGATTTCGTTCTTAAAGTTTTTAAAAGGAATACCAGTTATCAAAACTGTAAATTCATATTAATATTTTAATTTTTTCCTAAACCTGTTTTAACAGCATGAAAACCTAGGAGAAGTTAGCAAACTTAAAGTAATGGCAGCTCCGACGAAGTCGTCCCCATCATCTCGTTACATATATTCTTTTAGGCGGGGGATTTCTAGTTATTTTATCCTTTTTCAATTACAATTAAACCGTCGTGGGTATTTTCAAAATTTTTAATTTTGTTTTTTTTTTAAGCTTTAAAGCCCTTTTCGATTCATACATTACACTTAAACTTCTCTTGAACTAGCGGCATAACCACACCACAATAATTTGTTAATATATAGTAGATATTATGACGATAATTATAATATTTGACCCTTAGATGTACATACGTCTAACCGCAATGATCGCGGGATAATATCTTATGTGAGATAATATTTACATTTATCAGTGTAGTCCATTTGACGTGTAAATTACGTGTCGTCTAGTAATGCGGGCCTTATTTTATAGAGAAACATGAAATTTAAAAAAGATTAAAAATATGTATTTCTAATTTACTTTTACTAATTTTATAAAAAACAGTGTATAATTAATCTTTCACAAATTGTTAATACTAATTAATCAAGTTTTCCTTCATCTAATTAGACATAGTGCGATGTTTGCTTACACTACTAAAAAAGAACCAATGTCATTGAAGATAATAAAATAAATTAAAGAGTGACTTATCACTTTGCAATATACCGAAAAAGAGTGAAAAAGTATCTTCACGCTTTTTCCCGCATAACAGAGTAGGTATATTATAATATTAAGAGACTATTATCCATTTTCTTCCTGAAATCGAGACAATGCCTGTTGAGGGGCGGAACTCAACACCGAGTTTTGACAATTGCCAAACATAATATGTTACGCGCTATTGCCTCGACGCCAGAGCGAAGAAAATGAAATCTTAAATATTCCACTTCCGCGAATGGGAATCGAACCTACAACCAATTGCGTTTACAATGACACTTTGCGTCCCTGCGCCACGACAGGCTTATATGTTGAATATTTTTTATTTTTTTTTTAATTGTGGCCAGTCGTGGCCCAGTGGCACAAGCGTGTGACTGTAAACGACTGGTTGTGGGTTTGATTCCCACTCGAGGAGTGGAAATATTTAATATTTCCATTTTCTTCGCTCTGGTGTCGAGGTAAAGCGCGGCGTTAAGTTCCGCCACTTAACACGCAATGCCTCCGAATTCGGCGGAAGGTGGGGAACGGAGTGTCTTAACACTAGGTTCCCTCTGCTGTGTGCGGGATACAGCGAGAAGCTAAAAAAAAAAGATTTTTTTTTAATATCCACACAAAACTAAATAAAAACTCACTATAAGTCCATCAAATTCAAGTTCCATTCAAGTTCATAATGCAGCTAGAACATTTTCCCATGGTTTTCTACACAACGCTATAGAGTGTCTTGGTATTCAATGGGAGTCATTTATCTTCCTTGTGACACACAACGAGTCCCTCCCTAAAGGCTCCATGATTGCCAAGGGGTTGGAGATAAGACGTGTATATTAACAGCGATTTCGAAACGAGAAGTTTTTGCTCATTCCTCTGGATTACTGGTGTAATTTTTTACATATATCCTACTTTATTATTGGAGTCGTATTTTTTAGTTATAAAGATGTTTAAATGTCTTTTTCAATTTTCCTTAGTGTGGAATAACACTTTAAAAATGTTTAAAAAGTATTTAAATAAATAGCATTCTATCTTGCCAAATGATTGTTCGTAGAATAATCTTTGGGTAGCAGAAATTTGTAAAAATCTCTCTACAGAGATGCTAACAACATAAATAAGTTGTAATAAAGCGTATAAGAATTTCGACGCAGCGGATAGTAGAACGCATGGCTCAGTGGTGAGGGCGCCTGAACGGTATTTAGGAGGCGCGGGTTCGAATCCCGCTGCGTGCAAATTTTTATACGTTTTATTTAAATGTCTTTTTCAATTTTCCTTAGTGTGGAATAACACTTTAAAAATGTTTAAAAAGTTATAAAGATGTATTTAACCACGAAAATTGGTATGTTAAACGTATTTAACAATAAAAATAGGTAGTGATAATGTGGTCCTATCTGTTCATAATATAAATGTAGTGGAGAGTGGAGTGTCTTGACACTAAGGTCTCTTAATTATCATGGCTTGCGAAAAAAAAGACGAAGGCTTCTTTGTAGGAACCTAAATACATGAAATTTAAAATTTTGAAAATATAAAATAGAATAAGTAAGTACCAATGTCTTTTCCTTAGGTATTAAGATTCAGAATTTTTAAAAGTAATGCAGACTTTCATAGTGAAATATATCCTGCTTTCCCAGTAAAAGCTGTAGAAGATGCATTAATAATGTAGACAGCTTAAAATACGAATAAGATATGTTAGTAAATAAATATGTGTCAAATATGTTACTGTAAAACAAGTAAGACTTAAGATTTTCCATTGAATCTTAAGATATACCAATAATACTTTTAAATAAATTTAAAAAAATACTAATCTAAGCCATGAGATGGTTGCGGGTTCGATTCCCACTTACAGAAATGATTATATTTAAATTATTTTCCCGCACACAGCAGAGTAGGCAGAGGGAACCTAGTGTTAAGACACACCGTTCCCCACTTTCCGCCAATTTCGGAGGCATTACGTGTTAAGTGGCGGAACTTAACGCCGCGCTTTACCTCGACACCAGAGCGAAGAAAAAGGAAATATTATTTCCGCCCTTCGAGTGAGGATCGAACCCACAACCAGTCTTTTACAGTCACACGCTTGTGCAACTGCGCCACGACTGGCCCCACTGTAAAATTATGGGATATATATATATATTGAATAGAGAAAAAGGTCAGTCGTGGCTTGTGACGTACAAAGTGTGACTGTAAACGCGACCGATTTTAGGTTCGACTCCCACTTGAAAACTCCAAATATTTAATATTCCCTTTTTTGACTCTTGTACACCACTTAACATGCAATACCTTCAAAATTCAGAGGAAAGTGGAGAATGGAGTGTCTTAACGATAGACTCCCTCTGCTGCCCCGTTACCCCGTTTTGAGCGGAATACAGCGTGAAGCTATTGTAAACCTATATTATTAATAATAGTACAATCCTTTTTAACCAAGACATAATCTTCCTCCATTCTTAACCACGAAAACATAACACAATAGCGTATAACATTTAAAAACTAATTTAATTTCGTTGAATACCCACGTTGTATGAATACATATTGCATACAACGGAACTCTGGCATCTCCATATAACTCATGCCGTAAACAAAATGTTATTGCATGTACAAGTACCTACTACGTACCTACCTACATTTGCTCATATTGTTCATTTCGCAACAATGCACGAGAACAAACACTGTACGTAAAAATATGTCTTGTTGTAACATTTGGAATAAAAGATATGAATTTTTATAAATTTTTCGTAAAAGAAACAGAAACATTAAGTTAAATTTAAGTAAGTTTTGAGGCCAGTCGACTGGTTGTGGGTTCGATTCTCACTCGAGGAATGGAAATATTTAAAATTTCCATTTTCTTCGCTCTGGTGTCGAGGCAAAGGGTTAAGTTCCGACACTTAACACGCAATGCCTCCAGAATCTCTCGTTCTGCCTACCCTGTCATGGCGTAGGGTGATAGTGTCTGACTGCATACACGAATGATTTCCACGAGGCGGAATGAGTCTCCCACTGTTACTTAGCACGTAATTTGTCGATTTCGTCTAAAGTGGAGAACCGAATATCTTGACACTAGGCTCTCAATGCATACACTGCCGTGCAGGGAAAGCGAGAAGCTACTGTGATAGATTTTAATGTCAAAACATATAAATTTAGTATTATATATCGCGGCTTCTTATGTAACACGCTCAAGAATTCGTTGGTTAGCAAAACTTTTCAAAAATCTTATATCGAGCACAACAAAGGGAAACTGTATAAAATTTTAAAATTTAATTATTATAGCGTGTATTTTAACAATTGTAAAGTATTATTCTCACATTTAGACCAAGAAAATCAATTTTAGAAAAACTATAAAATTCTGAACGCATTGGGATTTACTAAATATTCGCTTCTCTTCTCTTCTTCGATATATTCTAAATATTCGCTTCTTGGTAACCGAATCCGACTAAGTTCAAATTTTGATATGTTTTCTAACAATATACTTTTTAAAACGTAAGGTTTAGTTAGCAAAAATGGTTAGCCATCTTATTTAAATTCGCACCAAGTTGAAAACTTTTCAAACTCTTCGTATATCATTTGAATATATCTACTTAAAGTAATAAAGATATCGAAGCCGATTCGCTTTACCACTGTACATATATATTTATAGTCTAGATTTTTTTTTTTTTTTCTATCTAGTTAGACAAAGCTTCCTAGGACCCGCAGCCAACGTCTCTAACATAATCAAAAAATTGAGAAAAACAGAGTGTCTAAACACTACATACTCTCTACCTACTTTTCCAAGCACCGAAAATTAAAAAAGACCTCTATATAAAACCGGAAATGGCAATAGAAAAACAATATACAGGAATTACACAGGTAGACAGACAGTACGGCGCCGCAGCTGTAAATTATTCGGCCACAAGATATGTATTATTCATCCCTAAAGCTTGGGATGGCTTCTGTGGGGAATTATGAATACCTCATTAAAACCCCTAATTGGCTGGTTGGGATTAGTGCAATTAACGTTCATAACATGATTTAATTCGTACATAGTATGCTCTTTGGGGAATTAGGTTGTAGAATTTAAAATTTTACAAATTAGGCCTGTTCTATTGTCAGTAATTTTTTCAAATGCGAGAATAGTAGGCTTGAAAGAGCTCAGTTTTTTTCTGATATTATGCTTATTTAAGACTAATATTGAAAGTAATATAAAAAATAGCAAATAAAGTATTAAAAATAGGAGTTTTACGCTTTATTCTGCATAGCAGGGTAGACAGAGAAAACCTAGTGTCAAGACACTCCGTTCCCCACTTTCCGTCCGAAGTTGAGAAAATAAATTATGAATACCTCATTAAAACCCCTAATTGGCTGGTTGGGATTAGTGCAATTAACGTTCATAACATGATTTAATTCGTACATAGTATGCTCTTTGGGGAATTAGGTTGTGAAATTTAAAATTTTACAAATTAAGCCTGTTCTATTGTTAGGTATTTTTCTAAATGCGGGAGGCGTTTCTCGTAGGCTTGAAAGATCTTAGATTTCTGTTATTATATTTATTTAAGAATAATATCAAAAGTAATGTAAAAAAGATATTAAATAAATAAATAAATAGCAGTGTTACGTTTTTTTCCGCAAGCAGGGTAGACAGAGACAACCTAGTGTCAAGACACTCCGTTCCCCACTTTCCGTCCGAAATTGAGAAAATGAATTATGAATACTTCATTAAAACCGAAATGTTGTGTGCGGAGTCAGCATAGCTGATCAAATACGCAATGAAGAGATACACAGAATGGCAGGTATTAGCGAGAACGTCATAGTAAGAATGAAGAAGGGCGTGCTCAGGTGATTTGGGCACGTCGAGAGGATGAGTGATGGAAGAATGGTAAGTAAGATTTATGAAGCATAAGTGAGTGGTAAGAGAGGCAGGGGGAGACCTTGGTTGACCTTCGAAAACACAGTATCGACGATACTGGAGGAAGGTCATGTAAAAAGTATGAGGACCCACCCGGCGTATATGAAGAGGTTGATGACAGTGGACGATGCGAAAGAAGTATGCAGGGACCGTAGCGTTTGGCGCTCCGTTCTCTCTGACTACCCCGCAAGGGATACAGTGTCATTAAAACCTCTAATTGACTGGCTGGGATCAGTGCAAGTAACGTTCACAACATGATTCTTGTACATTGTAAGCTCTTTAGGGAATTAGGTTGTAAAGTTTTAAATTAAGCTAGTGCTATTGTCAGTAATTTTTCCAAATGCCAGAAACGTAGTCTTGAAAGAACTCTGTTTTACGTGGCTAGCTTCTTTCTGACAATATTTCTATTTACTTTTTTAACTTCACGCTATATCGCATGCGTGTTTAGTGGCGAAACTTAAAAACGAACTTGGAAATAGAATGGTAATCAAACCCACATCCAGTCGCGTTTGTAATCATATTTGTGCCTTTGCGACTAGCCTTTATGTAGATGTTTATGTAAAATTAATTTATATAAAAAAGCCCGTATACTCGTACAGCGTGGGCAGAGAAAACCTAGCGTCAAAATACTCCGTTTCCCACTTCCTGTCCCAAATCGAGAAATAGCGTCTTATAGGGAGCAAGTAAGAGTCGCGCGTGTTATAAATGAAACCTTTTAAAATAGTAATTAAAAATATGAAATGTCTTTATTCTTTAAAATATTCTTAATATTGTGAACCGCCGAACCGGGAAAGGTGTACAATTTTTCAAGCAAATAGGAAGGAAAGGGTTAGGTTGAAATGGTTTTGTCATATGAAAGAAGTATACATAGATTCTCTCTGCCTACCCTGCTAAAATGGAAAAACTGTAAAGCTTTTGTATAGAAATTTTTGGATGCTCTAAATTGTTAAATTCTAGCTGTCTACGTCCAGAATTTTCAGCTGTGTGTTATCTATCAGAATGTTTTGGTTGATTTTTTTGTACCTTATGCTTGGCTGACGTTTCATCCCTAGTGAGGTAGCCAGAAAGAACAGAGCACCAAACGCTACGATCCCTATATACTTCTTTCGCCCCGACTGCCATCAATCTTTTCAAACACGTACGAATCTGATGAATTTTACATTTATGTAAATACATATACGTGGCCAGTCTTGACGCAAAGGCACAAAATGTTATTATAAATTCGAGAGGTTGTGGATTCGATTCCCATTGGAAAAATTAAAATATTTAACATTTCATTTCCTTAACTCTGTTAAGCGCGGTAAAGCGCGGCGTTGAATTCTGCTACTTTACACGCAATGCCACCAGAATTGGACGGAAAATGGGGATCCGTGTGTCTTAACAGTGGGTGCCCTCTGCTTACCCTGCTGTTTGTGGGTTATAGAGGGACGTGATATACGAGTACACAAATAATTATTTCATTTATAGTTCTTACATAAGCATATCCGGTACAATATGTCTTCAGAACATGTCGAGATGGAGGTTGTAATCACTATAATTCAAGAAATAGCTATTATTAGTAGTAGTAGTAGAAGTCGGTTTTCCTGTTCATATCACAAGTTTGTATAATTGTTTGTAATTATTTTACTTTAAGTGTGTATTAAATTAAATCTTAGATCTTTTTTTTTTTTTTTTTTCTTCACGCTGTATCCCGCACACAGCAGGGTAGGCAGAGGGAACCTAGTATTAAGATACTCCGTTCCCCACTTTCCGCCAAATTCGGAGGCATTGCGTGTTCAGTGGCGGAACTTAACGCCGCGCTTTACCTCGACACCAGAGGTATCCATACATTTCCACTCCTCGAGTGGGAATCGAACCCACAATCAGTCGTTTACAGTCACACGCTTGTGCCACTGGGCCACGACTGGCCACAATCTTAGATCTTAGATCTATTCTTCGTGATATCTGTAATTAAATATAACAATATCGCTGTAGAGTGGTCAGGAGGGCAGAAGACGCGGCGTTAAGTCTAACTCCATGAGAAAAGTTGCAGCGTTAAGTTCCGTCAGTACAAGTAACAAGTTAAATTTCTGTTTCTATGAAAAGTGGATGACAGAAACAACTTTTCCGGAAACAGTTCTTATGGGTCTACACAATGGTGAAATATTGGTATAATTTTAGTCATAATTTCATTACCCTTTTTTATTTTTTACATTTTTTAAGTTTTATTTTTATTGCCATACTAAAATAATTTATAATCATTTTTATATTTAATTGTTGTAACATTAAATAAATAGCATTCTCTCTCGCCAAACGATTATTCATAAAATAATCTTTGGTCAGCACAAAATTGTCTAAATCTCTCTACAGAAATGATAACAATTTCGACGCAGCTGGATGTTGAATGCATTATTAAGGCTTATTCAGAGGGCTTGAACGTTTTCCACATGATGGGGATTCTAATCCAGCTGCGTAATTTTTTTATAAAATTAGTATTAAGCCTTTTTGTTTTCATTTCACATAGTTTCAAATTATAACCATTTTAAGGAGATTTTACATAAAAATACACGGAAATTAGTAAAGTAATTTGTTTAAAATAGACACGCCCTACTTCAAAGATAATTTAAGTTAAACTAAAATTAGGTAAGTGAAGTATTATCGTTTCCGGTTAACAAAAGCAAAGAGCTGAGGTACTTAGTAATTTTAGATGCGGGCAGCTTTCCTTATCTATAAGCATTGTTATCTATTCTATTACAAATTGTGGAGAAATTTTGTAATTATAGAATAAGGAAAATATACATAGCTTGTTTAAATAGAAGTAACTAAGAAATTAAGGGACCAGTCGTGGCGCAGAGGCACAAAGTGTGACTGTAAAGCGACTGGTTGTGGGTTCGAATCTCATTCGAGGAGTGGAAATAGTTAATATTCCATTTTTTTTGCTCTGGTTTCGGGGCAAAAGCGCGGCGTCAAGTTTCGCTACTTAACACACAATGCCCCTGAATTCGGCGGAAAGTGGGGAATGGAACACACGGTGTCCTATGCCTACCCTGCTGTGTGCGGGATACAGCGTGAAGCTAAAATAAAAAATAATAAGATACTTTAGGCTCATGTTTTTAAACATACCTATAAATACTTCACGCTTTTCCCGCATAGCAAGTCTAAGTTAATATAATCATTTCTTCAAGTGGAAATCGAACCAAAACCAATTGCATATACAGTTCCACTGAGCCCACGATGATCCATATAATGTATTACGAATAATATCTATTATAATGTCATGATCATATTTTGGTAATTAATTATCTAATGTAGAAGTGAAAACCGCAAATATTGTGGTCTATATGTGTTTGTTGCGGTTTACATGTACATATATAATTTAACTGTTTCACTATTTCAAATCGCTTAAAAGCTATACATCAAAATAGGGTAGTTTTAGCTGACTAACTCTGGTAAGGGCAGTAAAGTAAAATGGAAATATAATACATTTTAGAAATTGCATAAAAATTTTTATGTTATATGTATTTCTCAAAAAGAGAATTTTTATGTTATATGTATTTCTAAAAATGTTTTTAACAAAAAAGGGTTTCATTCAAATTCGTCCAGGATATGTGCGATACAAAATATTATTTTACTGTACATATTATAGAGATATATACAGTAAAATATAGATTTACATATTATAATAAACAGCAGTTTATTAACTACAAAATAAGTATAATAATGACACTATAGAATTCTTTTTAAATTAGATTTTTTGAAAAAAAAAAACATGTTTATTAATTCAATTAAATATATAGCATTCTCTTTTACCAAACGAATGTTCGTAGAATAATCATTGGGTAGCAGAAGTTTCTACAGAAATTAACTAGCATTTCTACCAAAAAAAAACATTTTTAAGCAGCCTACGTAGCTGGTACCCATTGATTAGCGGTCAGAGCGCAAGGACGATCTCCAACAGGCGCAGGTTCGAATCCGAAAAATTGTACATAATGATGTACAATTTTTATATCTAAAAATATCTTTTTCTATTATCCAAGTATGCGAATAACACTTGAAAACTTAACATTAGAAGTACAGAAAATTCAGTTTAAAATAATAATTAAGTAAACTATTAAAAAAAAAACACAGCTAAAGTAGTTTAAAACTGTTGAACCGCCATAAATAGACTCCTATTAAGTCGAGAGTACGTTGTTAGGGTCAAGCGAGGCGTTTTCTTGGAACTAAAGCAGTATTTACGTGTAACAATATAAATATGAGGCTATTAAAAATATAAAGCTACTTATATTATGATAATTTATGCACAATGCTACTTATGCATGACTTATAAGAATATACTCTTATAAGAAAATGTCGAGAAAAACGACGAGTATATTATAAAATGGCTTGTCGTGATTCACTGACTGACTGATTCATCATCGCCGAGCCGAAACTATAGACCTTTTTTTTGTAGCTTCAACCTGTATCCCGCACACAGCAGGGTAGGCAGAGGGAATCTAGTGTTAAAACACTCCGTTCTCCACGCACCGCCGAATTCGAAGGCACTGTCTTTGCTTATTTCGGATAACATAGTAGGGGGTCTAGATGATGATTACATCATGGGTAATCATTAAGTTTTCTACACAAAACAATGCATTAACTGAAAAATGTTTACGTAAGCTTTTGGGAGGGGGGTAAGAGCTTTGCTTACTTTTGGTGACAAGGGAGACTAATTGTAATAAATCTGTTTACATAATACTTGAACGGGAAATAAAATTTTAAAAATGATAAAAATAGCAATTTAATTCCTTCATATACAGAATAAAACGTGCACTAGTCAGTAGTCTCTTCTACACAAAAACCTCTACAATAGTTTAAAATTTAAAATATATTACATTGGTGCGGCGCTCACATAAATTTTCAAGCGAACGAGTAGTAATTTAACTCTTGTGTTTCTACACTTTTATACATTTAATATGAATTTAAAAAATATTTAAACTGCTGCTGCTTCTTTCTATAACCGTGACAGATATCACAAGTCATTTATTTAGAGTCAGTTATTATAGTTACTTTTTACAATTTTTAGCTTCACGCTGTATCCCACACACAGCAGGGTAGGCAGAGGGAACCTAGTGACACTTCATTCCCTGCTTTGCCTCGACACCAGAGCGAAGAAAATGGAAATATTACATATATTCACTCCCCGAGTGGGAATCGAACCCACAGGCACACTCGCTTTACAGGCACACTATGTGCCTCTTCGCCACGACTGGCCTCCTAAAATAATTTTATCTCCTTATTAATTATGCAGGCAGCATTATTTTTTAAAAACCTTACCCTATACACTACGTTCTCTCAGACGACCATGTTATGCGGAAAATATTGTAATAAAAAAATCCATATGCAAAATAAAAAGTTTTATTTAATTTAGTTTAGTCACATTACATGTCCGTCAAGGACAGCTGGGCTATAGGAAGCTTAGTCGTCACAAACTTTTTACTATGTTAAAAAGCTTTTAATCCTAGCACATAGAAGAATGTAATGTTGCACCAACTTTACAACAGTGCAGCTTAAAAACTTTTTTAATAAAAAACTTCATATAGAAAACTTAGTTTAAAAAAACTGAATTGTTGAAGTAAATATAAAAGTATTGACAATTTTCTTTAATATCTCGAGTGGGTTACAATCCCACTTGAGGAGTAGAAGTATTTCATATTTCCATGTTCTTCGCTCTGGTGTCAAGGCAACGCGGCGCTAAGTTCCGCCACCACGCAATGCCTCCGAATTCGACGGAAAGTGGGCAACGGAGTGTCTTAACACTAGATTCCCTAGGTTCCCTCTGCATGCCCTGCTGTGTGCGGGATACAGCGTGAAGCTAAAAGAAGACTAAACTATAGAACGCTCTTATCCTAGCACATACAGGGATGTAATATTTGACAAACTTTGCAACAGTGCAGCTTAAAAAACTTTTTTAATAAAAAACTTATGGAAAACGCAGTCTGAAAAAACTAATTTTTTGAAGTAAATATAAAAGTCTGGACACTTTTCTTTAATATCGCGCCGAAACTGCCGTGATTTGTAAAGTGGACAAAGAACACCTATTATTGATACTAGGTTTTATTATGGTTTTTGCTAATTTTTCATAACATAAAATTGTGTTGGCCAGTCGTGGCCCAGTGGCACAAGCGTGTGACTGTAAACGACTGGTTGTGGGTTCGATTCCCACTCGAGGAGTGGAAATTATATTTCCACTTTCTTCGCTCTGGTGTCGAGGTAAAGCGCGGCGTTAAGTTCCACCACTTAACACGCAAGCTTCCGAATTCGGCGGAAAGTGGGTAACGGAGTGTCTTGACACTAGGTTCCCTCTACCTGAAGCTAAAAAAAAAATAAAAAAAATAAAATGTGTTTGTTTGTCTAAAAACATGTTTTTGCATATAGAGTTGGCAGTGACAGCTCAGTGTCAAGACCGAAACAGAATTCTCTATTTTTCGCATGAAATAGAGACATTACGTGGTGGTTGGTACATGAGTATTATGTGGTGATAATCAGCGTCGCGCTTTATTACAGAAATTTAACAAAAAAACATAAATAATTTAAATATAATCCTTCCCAAACGTGGGATCGTATCCATAATCAATTCGTTAATCATGAATTCACGGAGGTTTTACTACAATACATAATTACAAAAGGAATGACTATAAGAGTATAGATATGTCATGTGCAGGTGAGTATTTCAATAAATCAATGTTTAAAATATACATCACAAGAAACATTTTGTCCCATTTACATAACTGAATGTAGCGCGCAACCTAACACCGTACTTTTGTTTGGCGGTTCGTCTTTGACATGATAGTGCTCGCGAGCCAGTCAGAGAACGAATCTCCTATTACCCAGCTACTGTTGTACTCGGTTTTTACGGGACGCTACCCAGCTGCGGAGGGGAATTGTATTCTTATCCCGTCCCCCCACGGGTTAAAACCCATAAAGGGCAATTTTAAATGCCTCGAATCGAACCCACAACCGACGCGTATATAATCGACGGAAGACACCTTCCGTCTGTATGAAACCTAAATCTCTTTGTAAATTTACGAAATCAGGCCATCTCATTATTTTGAAGATTGTACGGAAATTGTATCTCATTTTGTCGATCTCGCGACAAGCAAGTTTGAAGATGCCGCTTTTAAGCTCCAAATTTCGCAGCTTTTCTTAAAGCCTTTCATGTGACCGAAAGTCTTTACCAAAGTAAATACCGAGTTCCGCACACAAATTTTTCAAATCGTTCTATTTCTTACGAGCTGTACCTGCGACTTCGTCGTCATTAAATTTAATAGAAAAGTATAATTATAAATAAAAGTAGCCTAAGTTAATCCGTATACATCAGCTATCAGCTAGTGAAAGTCTTGCGAATATTGGTCCAGCAGTTCTAGATATTAACAGGAATAAACAGACAGACAGACAGACAAAGATGGTAAAAAAAGTTATTACAGTATGTATATATAAATGTTTTTATGTAGCATGTAGTAAAAAGTGATTATTTTAATATTACAAACAGACATTTTAATTTTTTTTATATAGATAGCAACATATTTACTACAATAAAGTATGTAGAGATGGTATTTTACTTAAGGAATAGACGTTCCTTGTAAAAGGGGCTCAGAATAAAAGTATGTCTTTATAATTTAAGCTTTATTGCTCCGCTTTCTAGAACGTCAAACTAAATGTCAAATTTAAAATACTTCATAAGAAGATTTAAAAATAAGAGACCCATCTATCGTCTCCAGCATCTTAAAAGTCAAAGTGGTATAGCATACTCAATAAGGAAGCAATGGTTGTGAGTTCGATTCCAGTCGAGGTATTTTTTTTTATAGCTTCACGTTGTATCCCGCACACAGCAGGGTAGGCAGAGGGAACCTAGTGTTAAGACACTCCGTTCCCCACTAATGATTTGATGATGATTGATTGAGTCGAGGTAATGATTGATGATATTCAAATTATTTTCAAAAATATATTTTTAGAAAACGTATAAAAATTTGAACGCAGCGGGATTCGGACCCGCTCCTTTTGGGAACCGCCCAAGAACCCGTATGCTTTGTAATGTACTTTTTAATTGCCACAGTCATAACCTTTAAAATGTTAGAAATAAATGATTCTATTATCATTTATTCGCTTTATTAAGAACTAGCGCGGCGTTCAACTCCGCTACTTAACACACTTAAAAATATAAATTCTAAGAATCTCATCACATTTACATAACGCTTTGAAATATAAAAAGAATTTAAATAAACTCAAGATTATGTTTTGTCGATTCATTGAATTCTAATGATATTTTGATACTTGTATACAGATTTTTTTTTTCAGTTTCACGCTATGGTTCGCATAGCGCAGTAGTCAGCAGGGACTTCTTCCTCCACTTTTCACCCGAAATTGAGACATTCCGTGTTGAGTGGCTGAACTCAACGCTGCACTTTGTCTTAGGCCGCCGGGTATTCCCCGGGTATAAAGATTCCCCCGGGTAGGAATCGAACCCACATCACTTTACAATCACACGCCGCCATAGCGGCCTCAAGAAGATGAAAATATGAGATAAATAGGGGTTCAAATCTGCTCCAATGGTATATTATTACGGGGTATATTAAATACTAGTTCATAGTTTATAGTTAAAATAGATTTCTGCTATGTAGTCGGATTCGACAAAGGGAATTATTAAAATTTCAGTATATGTCATATTCAATATTCAGAAATTTTAATCAGGTCCTTTTAATAATTATAAAATTTAGGACAAGTTAGGGATGTCTATGGTCGAGTGAGACTCAAACCTTTAACCATCGCATTGACTGTTAAGTCAACCACTGCGCCACGACAATCTCATATCTATTTTGTTTTAAACTTCACGCTGTACACAGCAAGGTAGGCAGGGGGAATCTAGTGCTAAGACACTCCGTTTCCCACTTTCCGCCGAAATCGGAGGCATCGCGTGTTAGATGTCGGAACTAACTTTTTGCCTCTGACTATAGATAGGTAGAGGCAAAAAGTTAGTATAGTATGTATCTTATTTATATAGTATATATCTTATTTTATATCTTATATTATATCTGTATAGTACATATCTTATTTAACTTTATTTTTTTCAAAAACATTTCAGCATATGCCATAGGTTATCTATTTAAAGCGACATTGTGATGTACAGTAGACGCAGAGGATGCAGTGGACGTGAATAATGACAGTCATTACGCGACCTTCAGGCGTGCGACGCGCGGCGACTCGACGCTACTACGGGCGGCTAGAGTGACTACGTTTATGTTCTCTTAGATATGCAACCTAGATTGGTGAAATAGTAGTTAAAAGATTATAATTTAAAGTTATTCCGAGCAGCATATGAATTTGAAGTAAATTTGTGAGATAAAAGCCGCGTTGAGTTTCACCGATCATTTCGTGTGAATATTCATTGTTATAAGTTTGGACGGAATGTAGAGAGGGGAGAGTCTTGACACTAGATAATGTATTTACTAACTGCTACGCGTCAAATTGATAAAAAAGGAATAATTTTAAATAAAACCTATTGTGATAGCTTCGAACTTCAAATATGCAAAAATATTTATGTTTTAAATGTTGTATTTAGTTCCGTTCCGTATTTAACTCCCTGCACATTTTTGAGATATTGCGAGTTGCGCCGTGGAACTCAACGCTGCACTCAGTCTAGTCACGAGAACGGACCAATAAAAATAATGTAAACATTATTATTCCGCCGAGTGGAAATCGAATCCACAACCAGTCACGTTTAGACACTAACACTGCCCCACTGGACTACGAAGTCCTCTTCTTTCCATTTAATTATGCGGAACTTAACACCGCACATTGTTCAAAGTTGAGCAATAAATAATAAATCTTGTCTCGTCCTTACACAGCCGTGTAGAGTTCCCATACTGAATTATGAAACCAATTTAACAGATTGCTCCTAGAGTCACGTCGGGATTATTGTGTCGAATGTCATTAAATTGTTTGTTCAAATTGATTTTACGTGCCGTATTACGTGTAATGAGTATAACGCGAAACCGCTGTTATTTCATTTTCTATACGTAATTAGTGCTTAGATAAATTGTAAAATTTTTATTTTTTTTAGATTCAAGCCTTTTCTTCATTATTTTATCCTTTTTAGGTAAAGATAACTTAGTGCCAAGACTCTCTGTGATAAGATACATTTTATTTTTTTATTCCAACTTCACGTTTTATTCCTGTATTTTATTCCTGTTGCAGCGGTATAAGCGGACAGACATTTTTTTAATCAGAGATTTTTGTCATCTAGCGTTTACTTCAATTTCCCAGAAATTGTATAAAATATATGCTAATAGTAATTTTAATTTTAATTTTTGACAAGAGTAAATTAAGTAGTGTTAAAATCTTCCGTGACGGCTAGTTAAAGTAGCCAATTTTTTCGTTTCAAAATTCTCGTCTTTATTTGTTTCTTTCAACTACTTTTTTTGCTACAGAAATTTATAAACATCTTTCTACTTTCCTTGTTTCTAAGTAGTGTGCTGAAGTTCTTTAATTTTAATTTTCATTGCCAGCTCTTGCTCAGTCTGGGCAGACAGATCTTAGTGTTAAGATACTTCGTTCTCCGTTTTTTTACACGAACTTGAGACATTGCGTGTTAAGTAGCAAATGGGGAACGGAGTGTCTTAACACTAGGTTCCCTCTGCCTACCCTGCTGTGCGCGGGATACAGCGTGAAGCTAAAAAAAATAGCAAAAGCGGAACCCGAGCTGTCTTACTCTACATTGCTTTAATTAACGGTATAAAGCGTAAAGTTTTTAAATAAATTAAAAGTTGACATTTATATGATACTAGCGGCCCGCTCGCGGCTATGCCGCGTGATCTATTTCGTTATATAGCAACCCTCGGGGACGTATTTTTAAAAAATAAAGAAGCCTATGTTAAAGCTTAGATTATCAACTATATTTATGCCAAAATTCACTACAATTAATCAAGCGGTTTAGATTTTTCATATAAACTTTCATCCCCTATTTTAACCCTTTAAAGGTTGATTTTTGAAAAAATAAGTAGCCTATGTTATACCCAGTCACTTTTACTACTTTCATTCTAAATTTCATCCAAATCGAATCGGTAGATTAGCCGTGAAAGCGTGACAGACAAACACACAGACTTTCGCATTTATAATATAAGTATGGATTGGGTCTCTCTACCCTCTACCAGATAATGTATAAGTAAAAATAACAAAAACTTAAATTTTATCCCCACTTGCATAAGTAAATATATATTTAAAACCATTACCATTCTGGACTTCCTTGGAAAAATAAAGTGTAAATATAGGTTTCAAGAAATAAAATACGAATAAAATTTCTATACGAATTTTATAAGTAAGAGGTTGACTTACAGTAATTTATCACACATATGCTTTTTTTTATTTTTTCCACATTTTTTTTTTTAGCTTTACGCTGTATCCCGCACACAGCAGGGTAGGCAGAGGGAACCTAGTGTTAAGACACTCCGTTCCCCACTTTTTTCCACATTTTAGTTAAATATATCGCACGAAAATACACGTATTAAATTTTTAGAAAGCCTAACATAAAAATTAAACGTAGCAAGATTCAAAATAAACAATAACGTTATCATAACGTTTAAAAAAGTCAAAAATAATATATTATTTGGTAGATACTTCCACTTTGCATTATATCAGCAATCTGACCGTAGCTTTCAGAGATTAGAGCCATGTAGGTGAAGGTGAAGGTACAATACGATTACGTAATAAAGGAACACAATAGGTATCGCTTGTTCTCGCAAATAGAGTATAGTCTAAATATGGTAGTTATATTACCTTATCATTTCCATATAAGGGCCAGTCGTGGTGCAGTGGCACGAACGTGTGACTGTAAACGACTGGTTGTGGGTTCGATTCCCACTCGAGGAGTGGAAATATTTAATAATTCCATTATTCTTCGCTCTGGTGTCGAGGTAAAGCGCGGCGTTAAGTTCCGCCACTCAACACGTTTCAGATTTATTTACACAGATTTCAGGCGAAAAATGGAAAACGGAGTGTCCTGACACTAAGTACACTCTACGTACTCTGATATGTGAAAAAAAGTAAAACAGGTCATTAAAGTACTTTATTCACATAACGAATAACAAATTTTCAACAACACCTATGTAATGCAGAGGTACATATTTCAGATTTATTAACCGAGTCGAATAGCACTTTTGAGTGTTAAAAATTCAAGTTGGCATTTTTGGCGGAACCCGCTTCGTTTCAGTTTCATGAAAACAAAATAACTTTTATTACGAAATTTTGCAAATATGTCTGAAAATTTAAGGAAAAATTATTACTTAATAACGTTTTTAAAATCGCTTTTTATACGTTTAACATTTTAAAGTGTTACTCACACACTTAGGGAATTAAAAAAGACATTTAGAAACGTATAAAAATTGTGGCCAGTCGTGGCCCAGTGGCACAAGAGTGTGACTGTAAACGACTGGTTGTGGGTTCGATTCCCACTCGAGGAGTGGAAATTATATTTCCATTTTCTTCGCTCTGGTGTCGAGGTAAAGCGCGGCGTTATGTTCCGCCACTTAACACGCAAGCCTCCGAATTCGGCGGAAAGTGGGGAACGGAGTGTCTTAACACTAGGTTCCCTCTGCCTACCCTGCTGTGTGCGGGATATAGCGTGAAGCTATTTTTTTTTTTTTTAATAAAAATTCAATCTAGCATTAACTCCTCCGAATTTTGGAGGCATTTCGTAATAGGCGGCGGAATTTAACGCCGCGGACACCAGAGCGAAGAAAATGGATATACTACGTATTTCCACTCTTCGTGTGGGAATCAAGTAAACAACCAGTCGCGTTTACAGTCAAACTTATGTGGCCACAAGCCACGACTGACCAGGTATCTCCATTATCAATTTATTTCAATTATTATAGTTCTATTATAATTAATTTATAAAATTATTCACATATCATTTTTTCTTTACTGTAAAATAGCCAAAGCTTCGCATCCGCATCAAATATTTAATTTAATAAACAATTATTTCAAAAAATTGGCTCAAATTTAAACAGAAAATGGAGAACGCAAACACTAAATACTAAATACCTGTTAAAAGATAAAATGGCATGAAACTACAAAAAAAACAATAACAAATTATAAAAACTACTCACTTCTTACTGTGAGATTGACTCTATCGACGTACGCTGTTTCGTTCTCCACGCTACACTCGTACAGGCCCTCGTCGTCTACGTCCACTTGTTTCAGAAGTAAGCCGCCGTCCGACTGCAAATAAATATTTAACTGTGAAGATATTATTTGCGTTACTCTATTAATACTAAAAAAATAATATATTAATAAAATAAACATTTCTTTTTACTTACAGTGAGTTAAAGCCCTAAATTATTTTTTTCTTTACATGGTATTTAAATCAAAAAGTTATATTTCTATTCAAAATCGCTATGAAAAGGCACATTTTGGCGTTTAAATGCAAAAAATGTTTAAAATACCCATTGCTTACAATTAACATATTGAATCTCAATACGTTCCAAAAACATTATTTATACGTCGTCCAATAGTTTAAAATAATTTTACTAAATAATAAATATACCTGCATATAATAATGATGTAATGGAATAACACAGCTAATACGTATTAACTGTAAGCTTATTATTATACTACTAGCGACCCGCTCGCGGCTTCGCCACGTGAACTACCACTTTCATCCTCTATTGCCTCTTGGGACTGTTTTTTTTTTATGAAAGGTAGTAGTCAATGTTTGACCTTGCCTCATTAACTATTTTCCTGAGAAAATTCATTAATTTTAGTCAAGGAGTTCAGATCTTTCATTCTCACTATATACTAAACATACATAAGTTTCATCCACTGTTTCAACCTCATAGGGTTTGATTTTTTAAAAAGTAGCCTATATTTGACCCTGCGTCTTCAACAATCTTCTTTACGAATTCCATCTTAATCGGGCCAGTAGATTACCCGTGAAAACATAACAGATAGAAGAGATACAGATTTTTGCATTTTTATAATAATAATATTAATGAGTACGGATATATCTAGTACAATGTTAACTAATAGCGCTACCCGTTCTAGAAAACGTAGTGACATCTGCTGTCATATAAATTATATAAAGTTTTATAGACCGGTCAAGTGTATCTTTAATTAATGTTATGCTTATTTTATTTTATAATTATTTAATTTAGTGATATTGAAACAAATTTAGCTTCACTTGTGAACTATCGACATAATTTGAATGTTTTTTTTTTTATTTTATTTTTCTGCGAGAAATTTTAATTAACACCTTTAAGTAACACCATACAAAAATTCATCAATTTCTACCCGGTAGATATCATTATACAAATGATTTACTTATATCGGTTTTTTATTTTTTACAAAAAAACTACATGGAAAACCGGGATAAAAACTATCCTATATGTACCTTTGGACTATAAGCTACCACCATGCTAAATTTCATTCATTTCCATCCAGTACTTTTTGCGTGATTGGCGAACAAATTAACAGACAGACAGACAGACAGACAGACAGACAGACAAAAATTCTACTGAGTGGATTTTTGGGCTCTGTTATCGATATATTAACGCACCCAATTAAAATTTTTCTGAAATTTTTCATGTACAGAATTGACTTTTCTACTCTTTTATTATATATATAGATATAAACACTACAAAGGAAGTCTTATTGTAATTGCAATTGATCGTGGGTTCGATTCTCACTCAATAAAATGATCATAAAATAAAATAGCTTCACGCTATATCCCGCACACAGCAGGGTAGGCAGAGGGAACCTAGTGTTAAGACACTCCGTTCCCCACTTTCCGCCGAATTCGGAGGCTTGCGTGTTAAGTGGCGGAACTTAACGCCGCGCTTTACCTCGACACCAGAGCGAAGAAAATGGAAATATAATTTCCACTCCTCGAGTGGGAATCGAACCCATAACCAGTCGTTTACAGTCACACGCTTGTGCCACAAAAATCATTTCATAATTTAATCATTTTAATTTCGTCACCCTGGTGAACAACACAGCGCGGCGTTAAAGTCCGCAATGACTAAAACCCGTCTGGAAAGTAGAAAACTGGTTATGATACAGTTTCGACAATCTTTGATTAAAGCAATGATTAAAAAATAAATATTCATAAAACATATAAAATTGAATTAACATGTATATATGTGTACAAATATAATTAATGACGATTGTTATTTCAATATGTTATTTGGCGGAATAAATATGACATAAAGCATGCCGTAGAGTCCTGCTACGCTTATACGCCGTTACGCCTCTAAGCGGAAACTCAGTTAGATCAATTCTTTTATCATTGTCGATTTTTAACATATTTTCTACTTCTCGTACGAATAAGTAGAGCAATTATCGCTTCGACAATATCAGAATCGCAAAGTCGACAACGTAAGTCGTAGATTATGCCTTGTATACAATTTGCAGTGACTAATCTTGCATTAACTGTCTTTATTATTTTAATAATCGTTATTGTCGAGGAGTGGAAATGTTTAATATTTCCATTTCCTTCGCTCGACGCAATGCCGCCAAAGTCGGCGTAAAGAGTGGAACGAAATGTCTTAACACTAGGTTCCTCCACCTTGCTGTGTGCGGGATACAGCGTGAAGCTCAAAAAAATAATCGTTATATTCTTAAACGCTATAAATAACAAATTTAATTTCCTAGTAAATAATTTACTGACAGCTGTCTGTATATAAAATTACGTATATAGGCATCGGCCTTGCGGTGGCGTTGCCTTGAACGTCGATCAATATGGTCGACTCTAGTAGCTGAAACTACTCCAAAACTATGACTTCTGGCATTTCGCAGGTAAAGTCTGAATTGGTAAGTCATTTAAACATTTTTTTAAAGTGTTATTCCACACTTAGGAAAATTGAAAAAGGCATTTAGAAAACGTACAAAAATTTGAACGCAGCGGGATTCGAACCCGCGCCTCCTGAATCCGTCCGTTCAGGCGCTCTCACTACTGAGCCATGCGTTCTACTACACGCTGCGTCGAAATTCTTATAGGTTTTATGACCCTTTATTTTTGTTGTTAGCATGTCTGTCTGTACGCTTTGTTTGTGGGTTCATTTCCCAATTAGGGGAAGTAGTAGGGGTTTATTTTATATCTCCAATTCACATTTAGTCGGGTAAGAAGAAAAAAAGGCATACCATTTTTTTTCACAAAAAGTTCAAATAAGACAAAGTGCAGCGTTGGGTTCCGCAATATTCTTAAATATCAGTATCTAGAAGACGATATGCTTTATCCACCAGGTTATAACTGCCTACACTGCGTAAATGAGTAAATACGGACATAGGACGTGACGACTAACCAGTAAATTAGTTTTAGATTGTTACAAAAGTTAATTGGCCTAAAGTTTTTATAGATAATTGTTTGGATTTTTTGGTGTAAGTTGAATTAACACATAAACACTTCGAGGCGTAGTTTTAAGATGTCTGATTGATTGTAAAAGTCAAAATCAAATAATTTAATATAAAATAAGAAGTTACATGCTTCACTTTTTAAACCACAAATAATTTTTCACTGGTTCACTAAATATATTGCTTCAGATCTGAGAAGAACCTTTAGGAAAAATCTTCTAACTGGAATGAGATGTCGCCTTTAACTTCGCCGTAAAAATGCCGATTTCTCCGTTCCCGCGAGAATTTCAGTAATTGGTCTTCCAAAACTTCTCTACATTGCCAAAGGAACCTAGCGTACAAATATCATATTTCTTTATTCCGTACAAAAAACACTACCGATACATGTTTTTTTGTATACATTTCTTGCATTCGTTCGTTGTCTGTCTCTGTCTGTACATATAAGATAAATAGGAAAAAATATTATTATCACTTTACACATATATTACAAAACAATTATTCTTATTATTTTTCTGTTTGTACGTTTGTACACGCTAATCTAGAGTTAAACGAGTCTAAAGTAACAAAAATTTAAATTTGGTTAAACAAAATTGCTATAAAACAATTATTTTATTAAATTTGCCCCATTATGAAAGAAATCAGATACATTTATATTATATGACTGGAAGAGATCTCATTATGAGATAAGTCCACCTTTTGCTAACATTAATTAACTTTTGTAATTAACCATGTTTGTTTTTCTTTTTTTTTAAGTGCAATAAAGAATATATGCACATTTCTTCTATCAAGTGCACTTTTGGTTTACACAACCTAACCTAAACCAAAATTACACTAAGGCTTAAGCTATTCAATTCAAAGCCCTCAATAAACAATCATTTCACTCCAATCGTAGACGGCGTCACGTCAAAAAGGGACGCAACAGCCTATTTACGTGGCAGGACAAAGGGTTCTCGTTATAAGTACGCTTGAAATGCTCAACCCGGCTGGAACATGAATCCTGAGGGATTTCTGTGTAGGGAAATTTTTGGTTAACGTAAGCAAATAGTTTGCTTAGTTCCGCTTCCGGTGTTTAAGAGCTTTTATATGTTGTTTTTAGTAGAATAAAATGTCATTTTGATATATATTTTAGTGTTTAGTTAGCTTTTTTTGCAGCTTACGAGTATCCCGCACACAGCAGGTTGGAGAGAACCTAGTCAAGACACCCTGTTCCCCACTTTCCAAATCATATCCAAATTCTGGAGGCATTGAGTGTTCAGTGGAGGAACTTTACGACGCGTTTTGCATCGACACCAGAGCGAAGAAAATGGAAATATTAAATATTTCACTTGCTCGAGTAGGAATCAAACACACAACCAGTCACGTTTACGGGTATACTTTGTGCTCCTACTCCACAATTAGTCTCAATGTCACGGCTAAAAATATATATAACTTTAATGCAATTATTGCATCAAGCGGGAATTCAACCCACAACTATTACGCTTTCAGTATGACAGTCACACTGCGCCACATTGACCTCTCTAAGATTATTTATTGTACTATCTTATACCCACAAAAGCTAATATTAGCCACAAAAGAATAGGAATGAAATAAAACAAAAAAGAAACAAAGAAGAACTAACAGCTACCGGTCTTTAGCACTAGAACAACTTGACAAATTACATATCGATTCTACGGTTAAAAGACACGGATAGTTTCTTCCATTGAGCAAGAACAATGCCTTGAATGTTAAGTTATACTATTAAGGTATGGCTATATTTAGATATATATTAAAAAGGCTTTTAAACTTTATAAATTTAGTGCATTAAGCGAAGTGAGAATAGAAAATCTATCGACAAGTTATGAAACCGCTAATAAAACCAAATTTAATTGTTTTTTTTGTGAAATTTCCTTTCTCGTAAACGAGATAAAACAGAGAAAAACTAGAATTAAGACACTCCGATCCTTATTTTCAGACCGAAATTGTGACAAAGCGTGTTGAATGAAGGAAGTTAACACTGTTTTTTGTCTTCTACCTTTAGTAAGAGAAATGAGAAATAAAAACAGCTAAAACTGAAAAATAATTATATTCGAAATTAAATTCCTCAGAGCAGAAATCGAACCCTTTACCAACATAGCGCAAACAGCCAGACTCAACTGTGCTTCTACATAATCTAACAACAAGAAAGTGATTACTTAAAGTGGAAGCGAAGTTCTAAACAATATATTATATTCATTGCCTTAATAAGTTTACGTCACGCTTTTGAAGACAGCAGATGTATTTAAAGACGAACAATTATTAAACTTTTTACTGTAATTTATATAAGTAAGTATATATTGTTTACGCAATAAAGAACAGTGTCTTGACACTTTAATCTCTATGTCTCTCGGGTAGAAGAGAAAAAGTTTTTTTTTTTTTAGCTTCACCCTGTATCCCACACACAGCAGGGTAGGCAGAGCTGTATTAAGATACTCCGTTCCCCACGCACCGCCGAATTCGGAGGCATTGCTTGTTAAGTGGCGGAACTTAACGCCGCGCAAAGAAAATGGAAATATTAAATACTTCCACTCCTTGAATGGGAATCAAACCCACAACCAGTCGTTTACAGTCACACGCTTGTGCCACTGGCCACTTATATTATTTATATATCTATAATAATTTTATATAAAAATACAATGATATATGATATGCAGAGAAATGAGAATAAAGAGAAATAGTTTAATTTTTCAAATGTAATATTTCTAATTTTACAATTTCAAATCGAACCCAAAACCATAGGGGGTACAATTATTTCCCACTGCGCCACCTTGGTGCCTTCTAAAGTATACTCGTCTAAGTCAATATTAAAAACAATTCGCCAAGACAAAGGAAGAACAACGATTAATTTTGAAAAGATTATGCTATAACACAAATTCTATACAACTATTATTGAATGATGACACAAAACAAATAGATTTTGTGTTCCAGAGGGTGACGAATTGTAGTGAATGGCTCGTGACGAACGAATTGCTTTATAACATGCAAATATATCGTTGAAAAATTAAAATTATGAATATTTTTGTTCACTCCATTCAAATTTTATCACGCACTCGTTAAGTAAATAACTTTAAAAATGAGAATAGCTGTTGCATACCAACTACTTTCTTTATGAGTATGTTTATTAATTTATGTATATAACATCGATTAGTTTTCTTTTTTTTAGTTTTAGCTTCACGCTGTATCCCGCACACGGCTGTATGTGGGATAGAGCGTAAAGCTAAGGGTAGGCAGAGAGAACCTAGTGTTAAGACACTCCGTTCCCCATTTGGAAATGATTTATTTTGTGCTCGAAATTTTTTAAAAAGTCGCTTTTTTAAATCATTTACTTTCCTATTTTTACAAATTTCTGCTTGACGCTCTTCCTCATAGCAGCGTACCTAGAAAGTCTAGTGTCACGACACTCCGTTCTGTGCTTTCAGTCCGAAATCGATACATTGCATGAAAATCCGCACTGAAGTATAATTAGTTATTTTTATTTAGCTTCACGCTGTATCCCGCACACAGCAAGTTAGGCAGAGGGAACCTAGTATTACGACACTCCCTCCTACTCCTTTCCTACTTTTGGAATCATTGCTTTGCTGGTGGAACTTAACGCCGCGCTTTGCCTCAACACCAGAGCGAAGAAAATGGAAATCCTAAATATTTCCACTCCTAGTGGAAATCGAACCCACAACTGGCCCCAGTTAGTTATATTTAAACTTATATTGGAGGCCTTGAGCCAAACATGTACCAATTACAACATGATGACATAATATATAACATAATTCAATAAGCTGTGCTAGTAGACTCGTTGACGCGTAACACGCGCGTTACCTTAGCAACATTAATGTCACTTTATACTAAGGTCAAATGTCAATGTGTCAAATTTAAGAGTAATACTTTTTTTATAAATACATTTTTACTGCTTCTATAAAATACTACACTGTCACTTCACCTTTAAATATTTATACATTTTAAATATTTCAATTTCTCTTCTTTTTTAGGTTCATGCTGTACCCCGCACACAACACAGTAGGCAGAGTGAACCTAGTATAAAGACACTCTGCTCCCCACTTTCCGCCAAATTTGGTGGCATTGCGTGTTAAGTGCCCAAACTTATCGTCACGCTTTTGCCTTGATATAAATAAGAGCGAAGAAATTGGAAATATGAAAAATTTACACTCCTCGAATTAGAATCGAATCCACAAGCAGTCGTTTACAGTCATATGTTTGTGCCACTGCGCCGTGACTGGCCCAAATTCAATTTCTTTAGACCGTATAATTTCGATAAAAACAAAACAAAAGGTTCCTAAACGTATTAAAAAATATATCCACTAGAAACCGCTGGCAGCTTCATCTGTTTAAATATACAACTTTTCATATCAATTTTCCGCCCCTATTCAACGTTGAAAAAAAGTAGCCTGTGTTTGATCCTAAGTCTTCAACTATTTCCATACCGAATTGTATCCAAATCTGGCTGATAGATTAATCGTAAAAGCCACCACTCGAGGAGTGGAAATATTTAATATTTCCATTTTCTTCGCTCTGGTGTCGAGGTAAAGCGCGGCGTTAAGTTCCGCCACTTAACACGCAATGCCTCCGAATTCGGCGGAAAGTGGGGAACGGAGTATCTTAATACTTGGTTCCCTCTGCCTACCCTGCTGTGTGCGAGATACAGCGTGAAGCTGGAAATAAAAATTATAGTATGGTATCCATACATATATACATATAAAATAATCAAAGTCTCACACATGACTGATAATAAGCCCCTTTACGAAGTGAACCTCTTATTAAAATCTTTAAAACCGTTTTCGTATACCATTACATTTCGAATAACATTGAGTGTCGCTGATTATGCGAGTAACGACGGGAGGGCTCCAACCCAAATCTATTTAAAGAAGTCAGCCTGTTTAGGATTATTTTGCCATTTTTCCTTGCGATGAAGCGTGAAATTCCTTTTAGGACAAAATTGACAACCATCAGGAGAGTCCGATGATAAAGACCAAAGTATAATTTAGAATATTCTATAGCTAGACATGTAGTACGTTTGGCCAGTCGTGGCGCAGTGGCACAAGCGTATGACTGTAAACGACTGGTTGTGGGTTCGATTCCCACTCGAGGAGTGGAGAGATGTAATATTACCAAATTTCCTCGCCTGGTGTCGAGGCTAAGCGCGGCGTTAAGTTCCGCTACTTAACACGCAATGCCTCCGAATTTATTTGGCGGAAAATGGGGAACGGAGTGTCTTAACACTAGGTTCCCTCTACCTACCCTGCTGTGTGTAGGATACAGCGTGAGGCTAAAAAAAAAAATCTACGTTTCAAATAAAATTACTTTGTTATATATTCAGATTAATATAGATTCCTTTGAATATGTAAAAATCTGGAAATCTCCTTTTCGCAAATTTCAAAGATCTTTTTTTTTCATATGGCGGAACTTAACGCTGTACGTAATCTAACAAGACCATAGCCAATATAAAACCGTAACCAGACAATTCCAAATGCGGTTCTATTAATAGAATATTGACTTAAATAAAAAAAATAATCCATTATATCCCTACTCCATTATTGTAGTATATTTTTTTTAGCTTCACGCTGTATCCCGCACACAGCAGGGTAGGCAGAGGGGACCTAGTGTAAAGACATTCCGTTCCCCACTTTCCGCCGAATTGCTTGTTAAGTGGTGGAACTTAACGCCGCGCTTTACCTCGACACGAGAGCAAAGAAGATGGAAATATAATAATTTCCAACAATCAGTCGTTTACATTCGCACGCTTGTGCCACTGGGCCACGACTGGCCACTTTCATTTTTTATTCAATTTCTTATATTTTAGACAAAGAAAATCTAGTGGCAAATTACTAAATTTTCTTGTACATTTTCATGATTCCATGCTTTTGTGATACTTTGGAATATTTAAATACATTGCGTGGTAGAAACCGGAAACCAACATAGTGCTTTGTTTAATCAAACCCTCGGTTTGATTAAAAGTGCAGGGTGTTTCACAATCAACTAATTTTGATTTTGTGTATTCTCTGACTTTAATGTACTAGATTTTATTTAAAGTTGAATAAATAAATATTTTAGGAAGGAGGAAGTTTAATGTTAAGACACTCCGTTCCCTAATTTCCGCTTACTCCTTACTCCCAATGCTGGAGGCATTACGTATTATAAGCGGCGGAACTCAACGCCGTGTTTTGCCTCAACATCATTAGAAAATTAAATAATAAATATTTCAATTCCTCGAGTGGAAATCGATTAAATATGCTGCAATACATGACTTTTAAACTATTGACTAACAATATAACCAAAAAATAAATTATTAAATAATTGTCATTAGTCATTAGTCAAATTTAATAGAATTCAATGATACAGAACTAAACAACCTGACCAGCCAAAAGTAGTTTTGACTGACGCTGTAGTGGTAAAAAGCAGTTATTATTAAGAGAAACAGTCAATCCTTTATCACCGCAAATCAGATGACAAAAAGCTATTAACCTTACTTGTAAAAATAACAAATGCCGTTTTTCAGTATATGCATCCATACTTACATTGTAAATGCGAATGTCTGTCTGTTTGTCTGTCACACTTTCACGGCTAATCTAGCGGTCCGATTTGGATGAAATTTGGAATGAAAGTATTAAAAAATCCAGAGTTAAACATACTTTTTTTCAAAAATCAACTCTTAAAGGGTTGAAATAGGGGATGAAAGTTTATATGAAAAATCTACACCGCTTGACCGATTGTAATGAATTTTGGCATAAATATAGTTGATAATCCAAGATTCACATAGACTACTTTAGTTAGTAAAAATCCACCCCCGAGGGTTGCAATATAACGAAGCACTTATGTAGTTCATCGAGCGGCCCGCTGGTACACATATAAAAGTAACCACATATGGACTTGCATATAAGCTATAAAATTTACACACCAACAAAACCCCATTAAAACGAATAAAAAAAGCAAAATAAAACCACATTTTACTATATAATTTAACCTTTAAAACAATATTTCAGGTAGATTAGCCGCGCGGTGCAAGTTGGGCGTTTACGTGTCGTAAACAATTTATAGGTGGCCGTTAAAGTCCGACGCCACACGACTTAGAGCTGCTCTAGCTTGGGGTAAAAGTAAAATGTTACTTTAAACCTTTCTTATTTACTTTCTTTATACAGAAAATTTATTTTTAAATTTTACATTCGTGGGTCAATCTTTAAAGGTAGGTAAGTTAGCAAGCGAAGAAATTAAGTTGTTAGAAAGGCACACAAAAAATATTTTAAATAATGCCACTGTATTAGCACCTAGCAAGTTTATTACATTTTACATTTTTAATAGTTTCAGAGGGAACCTAGTATTAAGATACTCCGTTCCCCACTTTCCGCCAAATTCGGAGGCATTGCGTGTTCAGTGGCGGAACTTAACGCCGCGCTTTACCTCGACACCAGAGCGAAGAAAATGGAAATATTAAATATTTCCACTCCTCGAGTGGGAATCGAACCCACAACCAGTCGTTTACAGTCACACGCTTGTGCCACTGGGCCACGACTGGCCTCTTGGGCACTAGTAGTAGTATTGTTTTCATTATATAATAATTTCAAAGATGTTTAGAAAATTTTCTGTTATAAACGTCTAGCGTTACAATGCTTGGTGATATACGCCCAATATCAATCCTAATAATCGATCCTAGGCCAAAATATGCAACCGTACATTGATGTAGCAATCAACTTTTTGAGTAAAGTAAAGGTTGAATACGCAATGCCTCTATTGGTTATTGGCAACGACCAATCGACCTTTAACCTTTACTTTATCCGAAAAAAGTTTATAACAAAAAAAAGTGTTTAATTTATTAATATAATTATTGGAAATGTAACATCTTAAGTTCTTCCACCATAACATTTTTAAGAAATTATATGTTCATTAATAAGTGTGTATATATGATTTTTGTAGAATGCGGTTATCTTGGTTACAAGCAGACATGAGGCCACACGTGGCTTGTGGACACAAAGTGTGAATCGTACACGCGACTAGTTGTGGGTTCGATTTCCAATTGAAGAATAGTAATATTTAATATTACATTTTCTCTGCTCTGGTGTCCAGGCAAAGCACGTCGTCGAGTTCCGCCTTTTAACGCGTTCTGTCCACATAATTCTGCGGAAAGTGGAGAATGGAATGTCCTAACATTAAGTTCCATCTGTTTACCCTGATGTGTGCGGGATACAACAGGAAGTTAAAAAAATGAGATTTTAATTTTATTTATTTCTATAGGTAAATCCCATAACCATAGCAATAAGAGGTTCACAATTCTACTACGTTACTATAGTCTGACCTATATAATATGTAAATAAAGTAAAAATTTTCAGAGTTTTCTTCACCATTTATAATTTACCGTTATTCATTGTACAAAAGATGATTAATGGCGGTTTGGATGAAAAAGCCGAATTTTTCAGGTCATTCGTTTGAATGAGTATTCACGCGATCAAATGGTTATTGGACAGTCACTTTATTTTGTATACATCATTTATATACATTTTTCGAAAAATATAAGAACCATTGTGGCGCAGGAGGACAGGGTCTGATTGTATTCAATTGCAACTAACGCTAATTACTAGGAACCGAGTCTTTGCTGTGCATGGCGGGAAGAGCTAAGTGAAGTACATATTTAATGTTATTACATGTTAAAAAAGTTTAAAAAGCAAACACTTAACACTAACAATTAACTTAACGTTCCACAGCCTAAGTCTATGGGCACTTTTTGGCCACTTTTTGGCCATTTATTCAAAAACAACAATTACAATTGTCACCAAAAAACTTCACAGCACACAAGGCACTGTGCTCGATATCCCTGACAGAGGTCTACTACAAATAGCCCAGGAAGAGTTAAACCACAACGAAATACACGTTTGACCAGTAAGACCAATCAATACTCGACCCTAATCCAAAAACTGCACACTTAGATTGATCTAGTGATTACTAAAAAAAAAACAAAAATTGCAAAAGACATTTAAAGAAAATATAAGATATAGTTTAACTAATTTTTATACGTTTTCTTTAAATGTCTTTTTCAATTTTCCTAAGTGTGGAATAACACTTTAAAAATGTTTAAAAGTAAAAAAAAAACAAAAATTGGTTAATTTTCTGAGTAAAGTAAAGGTTGAATATGCAATCCACCGATTGGTTATTGGCAATTACTTAAAAGTTGATTTACTCCAAAAACAGATTGCTAGATGAATCGGAGGTTGCAGTTTTTAGATTTTTTCTTTTTTTTTTTTTAGCTTCACGCTGTATCCTGCACACAGCAGGGTAGGCAGAGGGAACCTAGTGTTAAGACACTCCGTTCCCCACTTTCCGCCGAATTTGGAGGCTTGCGTGTTAAGTGGCGGAACTTAACGCCGCGCTTTACCTCGACACCAGAGCGAAGAAAATGGAAATATAATTTCCACTCCTCGAGTGGGAATCGAACCCACAACCAGTCGTTTACAGTCACACGCTTGTGCCACTGGGCCACGACTGGCCACAAGTTTTTAGATTAGGACCGATTATCGATATTGACTATATTAAATTTTTTTTGACTCTCTGCTCTAGTAAGACAAAACAAAATGCAATGCGTATTCAGATGGAAAATGGAGAAGTGTCTTGACACTAGGTTGTCATTGACAAGGCAACATTGCTATGACGAAAATGGCAACTAAGCATTAAATTTAATGTTGAAAAGTTCTGTAAAGATTTCTTTTCATATCATTGGGATATTTAAAACTTAGGAAAAAGAAAAAGACATTTAGAAAACGTATAAAAAAATTGTACGCAGCGGGTTTCGAAGCCGCGCCTCCTGAACACCGTCCAGGCGCTCTCACCACTGAGCCATGCGTTCACTACCAGCCGCGTCGAAACTCTTATACGCTTTATTACAACTCATTTTTCGTTCGAGGTTCGAATGCGTTCAAATTTTTTATTCGTTTTATAAATGTCTTTTTCTATTTTTCTAAGTGTAGAACACCACTTTAAAATGTGTAAAAGTGTTTAGGAAAAAGATTTTAAATGATAAAACATTTTATAAAATATGCCCGCTCTACTTTTAATACAATGTTCGACTAATATTACTAACAACTAAAAGATTGCCTGAAACAATAACACCGCCCTTATATTTACATATTTATGCCTTTTTTCAATATTTTACTTTTATTTTGTGTCTAATAAAGGCTCTTATATTCTATTCTAAATATTTTATCAGAAAAATGCCTATTTTACTCTTTTCTTTCATTTTATAAGTGGGTGGAGGACTGAGGCTATTATTTCAAATAAATATTTCGAGTTTCCTTGAAAAATATTCACTATATAAGTATATATTCTCTTTAGATGCGTTAGGTCTGATTGAACATAAAAGTTGTAAGTTTAAATTCAATTCGGGGGAAAATTAATATTGAAATTTTCCTTGTTTTTTTGGTTCGACTACATAGATCACATTATTGGGTACATTTACCGTACAATACGTCTATAGAACAGAATACGAGATTCCTTTCACCACTTCCCGCTTAATACGACATGTATTTAAAAAAAACTTTATTATTGCTAGCATAAATAATATTTAAATTGTTATAAGGCCCCTTACATAATTAAAGAATATAATATATAAATATTACATAGAAAAGAGTATCTATAAAAAAATTCATACATTCATATTTTAAAGCGGTCAATAAGAAGCGATGGAACAACCTGCATCCGACAAGCGATCAGAGGCAAGGGGCGAAATGGAATATTCCAATAAATTTGCATATAAAAATCATTCTATTAAGGAATTCTCAATCATATCCAGAGGGTTGGTAGTACTGAAAAAAAGTCTTTAGATTGAGTTAAAATGTATGTATTTATGTATGTATGTATGTACATATATAAATATATTTGTATGTGTATGTATTTATGTATTAACTGTTTTCGAACAAAACTGTATGAAGTATTATGAATCTTGTAAGTTTAGAATTCTTCAGTCAGTTCAGTCAGAGAGAGAGTCAGTTCAGAGAGTTTCAGACTTCAGAGAATCAGACACAACTTTCCACTTTCCGCGCGAATTAAAGACATTGCGTGTTAAGTTATGGAATTTAGCACGCGCTTTATATTGGATACAATCCGCTTTGTTTTACAAAATATAATTATTCTGTTGAGTGTGAATCAACATATATAAACACATATACATATAAATCCATGCATAGCAAATAAATACAAAAGCTTACTCCTAGGTTTCTTAAAAGTCACTAATAAAAAAACAAGTAATACACTATAACTTAAAGTTATCTGAAAAAATAACTTAATATTATGGATATCTATAATAATAATCAGGATTTAGTCCAGGGGTAAAATGTTTATTTTGGTAAGGCGCGTCGCGTGGGGGCGCTAATTGAAAAGCGTCGTGTATGTAAATTGAAAGCACTTTTGAAAGCTGTTAATTTTTTTATACAGAAACTGTAATAGGGTTCGTTGCACTCAAATATTTAATACGTTGGGTTTTAATACGTTAGCAGGTAAATAGAGTGATTTATTACATTTTTTGATAATATTTTGTACGCAGGTACTTGTATATAGTAACTCCTGCACTCTTATCTAGAAGTTCCACGCTTTATTCCGCAGGGTAAACAAATAGTTTAGTGCCGAGACACTTCCGTTCTTTGTGTGGTGAGCAAGAGTGGGGAAAAGAAAATAAAAAAACCATGCTACAAAATATATAGCTTCACGCGGTATCCCGCACACAGCAGGGTAGGCAGAGGGAACCTAGTTTTAAGACACTCCGTTCCCCACTTTCCGCCGAATTCGAAGGCTTGCGTGTTAAGTGGCGGAACTCAACGCCTCGCTTTACCTCGACACCAGAGCGAAGAAAATGGAAATATAATTTCCACTCCTCGAGTGGGAATCGAACCCACAACCAGTCGTTTACAGTCACACGCTTGTGCCACTGGGCTACGACTGGTCACAAAATACAAAGTAGCAATAGTTATAAATGTATTTTTATTATTTAAATATTACATCTAATATAAATTATTTTACGAAAATGACACTTTGCGATACGAAAAATACCGACACACGTCACAGCATAATTGAAGTATAAAAAATCAAGGCCCCAATTAGTAAATATCCAAAACTAATTTAGAAATCTACAAGATTATATAAAAAATGTAAATTTTACTATTTTCCGTGAACGAATACTTAGTAAGATTTTAGTACTTAGGCTTGGCCAATATTAAAGTAAGGGTGTCGTTTATTGTTGCTGGGTGCAAGGCAGTGTTTTAGCTAATTTTATTTTTCTTATATTATTAAAACTAGAGTTACTGCTAAAGTAAGACCAATTATGGCGCTGGAGCACAAAGTGTAACTGTAACCGCGATAGGTTGTAGGTTCGGTTCCCGCTCGGGGAATTAGAATATTTAATATTTCCATTTCCTTTGCTCTGGTGTCGAGGTCTGAAAGTTCGACGGTGAGTGGCGTCACTTAACACTCAATGGATTTAAAATTCGGCGGAAAATAGGAAACTAGAACTAGGTTCTCTCTGCCTACCCTGCTGTGTGCCTGATACAACGTGAATTTTTAAATTTTATTGGTAAAAAAATTCTTGATAAGATATAAGAAAGAAGAATACTAATATAATAAAAAGGTAAACTTTGTTACTATGTTTGTTTGTAAGGGCTAATTTTAGAAGTATGGAACCGAACGTAAAAAAATCTTTCATAATTATAAAGCTACACTATTCAGGAGTGGTATAGGTTATATTTTATTATGACTGAACACAAACTTTAGAGAATCCTAAAGGCTCAAATAGGAAAAAAAAAATTGTAGATAACGTGGTGAAGCCGTGAGCAGGTCGCTAGTAAAACATATATAATGAAAGAAAACGAATGATCCATTCTTTCTTCTTGTAAAAATATTACGTGCTAAGTATCGGAAACTAATTTCAGACTGTCTGCTGAAGCAAAAATAGTAAATAGAAACGTTCTATTGAACACAAGTCCAACTCGTATGTGGGCTGCTAGGAACTTCTTAGCTCCACGTGGCGTCGCCGAAATTTAGTAAAGGATTTTATTTAGAGATGTTTTTATAAAATTAAAAATTAAAATTAAATAGCTTCACGCTATATCCCGCACACAGCAGGGTAGGCAGAGGGAACCTAGTGTTAAGACACTCCGTTCCCCACTGATGTTTTTATGTTTATAACATATAATCAGTAAGAGCATAACAAAA
Organism: Dryas iulia moderata; assembly: GCA_019049465.1. NCBI lineage: Eukaryota > Metazoa > Arthropoda > Insecta > Lepidoptera > Nymphalidae > Dryas > Dryas iulia. Next base: position 13,662,288 of record CM032427.1, on the reverse strand, counting down.
GATAAATACAATAAGATATTTAAATTTTAAAGATAATATTTACAAATTATAAAATATATATTTTTACAACTCATTTCTATTAATTTCTTTATAAATTTATTTAAATCTATCTGTACTTATATAATAAATGCAAAAGTCTGTCTGTTTGTCTGTCAAGCTTTCACGGCTAATCTACCGGTCCGATTTGGATGAAATTTAGAATGAAAGTAGTAAAAAAATCAGTGTCACACATAGGCTACTTAACTTACTAATACTTAACTACTTACTGAATATGGGATAAAAGTTTATATGAAAAATCTAAACCGCTTGACCGATTGTAATGAATTTTGGCATAAATATAGTTGATAATCTAAGATAATCTCAGCGGAACGCTAGTAATATTAAAATGCGGGAAGTCTGTCTGTTAGGTTTTCACAGCTGATAGTCTTTAACAATTATTTTATTATAAAATCACGAAACTTCTAAAAAAAGTCACTAATCAACTAAAAACACATAACATATTAAAATAATGTGAATTATATATACGAAGAAAATAAAAGACTTAAATGCCAGGCAGTTGAAGAGACGCTCTCGACCTCGCGGCCCCAGACTGTTGGCTATTCGAGAACAAATATTTAATAATATTATAGTACTTAAATTGCTACCCGGCGATGATTGTTGGTAGAGAGCTCGATGAAGTTTGCTAATCAAACAGAAATCTTATATAAGTTTAAATTATTTATATTATATAATAATATAATAATTAGGCCATTGCGGCAAAGTAGGAAAGCGTCGGACTATATACCCGATGGTTGTGTGTTTGATTCTCATTAGGAGGAAAGGTGACAAATTTTCTTGTCATTGATTGTCAAGCGGTATTGAGTTCCGCTATACAACACTAATATCTTGAACTTTGACAGGAAGTGGTAAATGGATATGGTTGCCAGATACTTTGCGTTGCCTGCTCTAGTCTGCTACGTGGAAAACAGCTTTTTTTAGCTTCACGCTGTATCCCGCACATAACAGGGTAGGCAGAGAGAACCTAGGGTTAAGACACTCCGTTCCCCACTCTCTGCCGAATACGGAGGCATTACGAGGCTCGAGTAGGAATCGAACCCACGACCAGTCGCTTTACAGTCCTACTTGGTGCCACTACGATGAGACTGGCCCAAACCGAACTTGGGGGAAACAGCGTGAAGCTGAAAAAATATATTCATCGTAGTAAAGTAACAGCGCTCTTTATAAAAACACTATTGTTGTAGGCTAGATACTCAGGAATCAAAAATAATTATAGTTTACTCAAACAAAGAACAATACTCAGAAATGGCGCAAAGTACTATTTATTTAAATATTTGTTGAGCAAGAAACAATTTCGCTAATAATTTTAAAAAGTTTCAGGTTTATTTAACGTGCCCACAACCGCAAAGAGTCAATTACATTAACCAGCGTTGAAAAACAAAGAAGTAGCTATTTTACGGTCAAATCAAAAATGAATATCAACCCACACTATTTTAAGATATTTACCAAAATATAATTTAATTTACTCTTTAAAAAATAATTTTATAATATTATAAAATAGTTCCTACTAACATATTAAACGAACAAGCAGTGTCATACCACACAGCTGAACGTCAACGAAAGCCACTTCTCCTTAATGACGTTGGTGACCTGAATCAAGTGGTTTCACTTTTACACTGATGACGTCACTTTTCAGGTGACAGCGCTGGAAGGCTAAACGAGTATAGTCATTTGGACTAAAAACGTCAATAGATAAAGAAGATATCTGGTTTTCGCAATTTTTATAACTCGCATTTATTTTTTGTTTTTTAGTATTGGATAATATTATAAGAAAACCCGACACTACGAACATTCGGTCAGAGGTTTCGAACAGAGGTTATTAAGAACGTAAAGCGTTTGGGATGGTTTCCAAAAGACACAGGTTCGAGTCCCGCTAGCTTAATACTATTATTTTTTTTACCCCCAATAACTGTGTAAATAACGCTTTAAAAATATTTAAAAAAATCATAATACTTAAATTTTTTTTTAAGAAAATTTATAAATATTTGAACGCAATCGAACATCAAATCGAAAAACAAATCGAACTCGTGTCTATCGGAAACCGTCCGAGATTTAGACGCTTTTTAATAAGTGTGTGAATAACCCAAAGACATATTACAAAAACCATAATAACTATGTGGCCAGTCGTGGCCCAGTGGTACAAGCGTGTGACTGTAAACGACTGGTTGTGGGTTCGATTCCCACTCGAGGAATTATATTTCCATTTGCTTCGCTCTGGTGTCGAGGCAAAACGCGGCGTTAAGTTCCGCCACTTAACACGCAAGCCTCCAAATTCGTCGCAAAGTGAACGGGAACGGAGTGTCTTAACACTAGGTTCCCTCTGCCTACCCTGCTGTGTGCAGGATACAGCGTGAAGCTAAAAAAAAAACTATATATATTTATATACGAAATAAATTTAGTTGCTTAAAAGCTACATTCAGATAAGAATAAGCTTAGATCGGAAAGTAGCTTCCAAGAGGGTACATAAAACTAAAGTGGTCCCCAGAGCGTGATACTGAATGCTTTAGTAGTTCTGATTCTGTAAACTTCAGAATTACTAATTCTAGCTTGTCTTTGAAAATTCCTCGTTGTACCAGAACTTCAATTCCTGTATTTGCTTTTTCGTAAGACATGCGATTTAAATATACCTTAGTATTTCATTTCTTTAGTCTCGTTGTATTAAAGTGGTTGTGGGTTCGATCCCATTCGGGGAAATGAATAAGTTTAAGTTATTAATTTTTTTGACAATTTTAAAACTACAATGATGTTTAAATTACTTTTTAAACATTTTTTATTTATAGTGTTATTCCACACTTAGGAAAATTGAAAACGACATTTATTGAAAACGTATACAAATTTGAACGCAGCGGGATTCGAACCGGTGCCTCCTGAATACCGTTCAGGCGCTCTCACCATTTGCGTTCAAAGTTGGAGTCATGCGTGCACTCAGTGGTGAGAGCGCCTGAACGGTATTCGGGAGGCGCGGGTTCGATTCCCGCGGCGTTCAAATTTTTATACGTTTTCTTTAAATGTTTAAATTATTTTATTTTTTTGGTGATAATAAGACAAAACGCAACTTTGAATTCCAACACTCAACGAGCAACGACTAGTATTCAGGTGGAAAGTGAAAAACGGAGTGTTTTGACAAGTGTCTTCTTTAATAAAGGAAATATTTAGTATTTGTTCTTCTTCTACTATGTTTAAATATCGCTTTTAAATACTATTATTTCAATTTTACGCATAGCAGGATAGTCAGATAGGACTTAGTGTCAAGTGTACATATTGAGAACGTGCTGAGTGGCTGAACTCAACGCATTTAAAAGCAATCGTTCCCCGAGTGAGTATCGAATCCACAAATATCGTTTTAAAGTCAGACGCTTTCCTACTGTGCTGTGACGGCCTAACTTTTAGTATCTTATTTCTTTATTCCCTGCTTCTTCGGTGTGAAGCCATCGTGGCGCAGTAAGTCTGTCTGTGTCTCACTGTAAGCGCAGTTGTGGGTTCGATGATACTCGGGTACATGATTAAATCAACTACGCTAACAATACAAAGCACACTGTTTACTTACGCCACTCAACACGTAACTTCTTGATTTCAACTTAAAAGTGCATAATGGAGTGTTTTGACAAATGTCTTCTTTAAAATTTAAAATATTAAGCAACTCATCGTCTTCTATAATAATAATATTTTAACTATTGCTTTTTAAGTACTAATAAAGCGTAAAAAACAAAAAATCTTATCTGTACAAAACCACAAACTTCAGCAACCATTATTCAAATAAACACTAAAAAAGTCAAAAATATAACAATAATTTTAAATCAAAAGCTTGTTCAACCGACATAGACAGAGCATTGTATACTTCTACACAATAAAATTTCACCGTCTTGTCTTTATAAATTCTACCCCTAAATCTTTGCGTCTGGACGTGCGTGACTCAACCGGCAAAGGGCGCATTTCCACCCCCCTAGTAGACACCCCCGAGCTAGTGTTAATCATGTTTGGGGATGCGTGTGAGGAAACCCCTTTCATTTATGAATGTGGCTGATTAATCTTTATTAACGATTTAATGTATTTTTATTTTAATATTCTGAGTATACTTAATGTTGTTTTTTCAGAAATAGTAGAATAATTGCACATTTTTTGCCCGAGAAGTTTATTTTACTAAAGCGGAAAAAATAAAATAAGTAAATACTTAGTATCCTTAGTTTCTATATAAATATTTCAGTCCAAAACTCTGTTGGCATGAAGTAGAGGACGTTTTGAACAACGTAAATGCAATCTCATAAACAGATACGTAGAAATAAGTGTTAAGACACTCGGTTCTAGAATTTTTGCCTAAATTAAAGATAAGGTTTTATATATTGAGGGACGTAACTCAATGCTTTTTTTTTATTTTAAGCAGTTGAAATTGAAAAGTTACTCTAAGTATATTATTATTAAAAAACTAGAGGTCCGTTTATTGATTCACCGCGATTTTGTAAAGCTTGGTGAGGTAAAAAGTGAATTTCTGAAAAACAAAGTAGCCTATATTTAACGCTAGGTTATCAACTATATAACTACATCAATCAGGCTGCTGAGACTTTTTATACAAACCTACAACCTCTATTTCAACTCTTTAGGGCCAATTTTATGAAAAAAGTTGCGTATATTTGATGCTAGTCATTAATTACTTCATTCAAAGTGTGATTAGCTGTGAAAACATAACAGACAGACAAACTACCACATTTATAATATTAGTATGGATGATTGTGGCGAATGGATATCGAACCCAAAACTTTTGCCGTTATAACTGCCCGACCCACCATGCCAGCTTATAATTACTAACACGACATACGAAACCCATTTTCATTCAGTTAAAATTTTACAGATCACATTTCTTCACACAACGAGAGGGGAGGGGAGGGGGGCTTGCGGTGACTCAGATTGCGTTGAAGGGGAACATCCGTGACAAATCGGTGACGTTACATTATATTTCAGTCGATACTATGTGTAACAAAAGTTTTCAATTCCATTTTGGCACAAGGGTGCCAAGTGTGATTGTAAACGCGACTAGTTGTGGGTTTGGTTCCCACTCGAGGAGTGGTAATAATTAATATTTCCATTTCCTTCGCTCTGGTGTCGAGGTAAAGCGCGGCGTTAAGTTCCGCCACTTAAGATGCAATGCCTCCAGAATTTGGCGGTGTGTGGGGAACAGAGTGGCTTAACACTAGGTTCCCTTTGCATACCCTGCTGTGTGCGGGAAACAGCGTGAAGCTATAAAAAAGTATGTTTAATGTAGTATGTACAATATAATTTCACTTTTAGGAAATACACAAGTAATAATTATGACCACATTGAAATCAAGAAAAGTTATATTTAAGTACGATGTACTTACTCTATTTTACACATTTAGGAAATAAATAAAAACTTTTTTAGAAAACGTAATATTTATACACAGGGGGATTCCATCCCGCCTTCTGCCGACTGCATCAAAATTCTTATACGTTTATTACTAAAATAAAAATTAGTATACAGAAAAATGAAAATTAAATTATTATCATATAAACATTCCCCAATATAGAAACGAACCCACAGCCATTCCGTAGTCCGACTATACCACTGTGTCACGATAGTGCTAATCATATACATACATGCACCTACATGCTACAGCGAAAAATACCTGCAGTGTAAAATGAAATCCACTTAGCTGAAGATATCCGGTGTAGTACGCTTATAGTGTGCAGGTGCTACTCCAATATTAATAACAATACGTCTAAAAGTTCCTCACGCTAAAATATAATAACAGTTTTGAAGAGGAAGCTGGGAAAATGTTATATTCTCATCATATTACATATTTTACTTGAAAATTATAGAATTGACAATGTATGATAACACTTAAGCGATATTTATCATTTATATTAATTTATTTTATTTTTTTTAGCTTCACACAGTATCCCGCACACAGCAAGGTAGGCAGGTGGAACCTAGTGTTAAGACACTCCGTTCCCCAGGCAAAGCCGAATTCGGAGGCATTGTGTGTTAAGTGGCGGAACTTAATGCCGCGCTTTACCTCTGATACCAGAGCGAAGGAAATGGAAATATTATATATTTCCACTCCTTGAGTGGGAATCGGACCCCCAACCAGTCGTTTACAGTTTCACGTTCGTGCCACTGCGCCACGACTGGCCTATAACCTTAAAAATATTGTTTCTTATATTTATGATATAAATTACAAATATTAAGATAGCTAGTACTTTTTAGGTGCCCTGAATGCATTTTTTTAATAACAATACTAATTTAGTGTAATAATAATTATAAAAAATATAAAAACTTTCAATATAAGATATTAAGAAATAATTGTGACGAGCAGCATCTCCTTAAAAAAAGGATAGTTGTGGGTTCGAAGCCACTCCGGAAAACTATTTTATTTCAATTTATGTCCATATGAAAAGACACCAGTATGGAAAAGCAGCGTTGAGTTTCGTCAATTCTATATGTCTCGCATACGAAGCGATCGAAAGTGGACAACAAAGTATCTTAATATTACTATTTTTTTTTAGCTTCACGCTGTATCCCGCACACAGCAGGGTAGGCAGAGGGAACCTAGTGTTAAGACACTCCGTTCCCCACTTTCCGCCGAATTCGGAGGCATTGCGTGTTAAGTGGCGGAACTTAATGTCGCGCTTTTGCCTCGACACCAGAGCGAAGAAAATGGAAATATTAAATATTTCCACCCCTCGAGTGGGAATTGAACCCACAACCAGTCGTTCACAGTCTTGTACCACTGGGCCACGACTGGCCACATCTTAACATTATGTTCTCTTTATATACATATCTTGTTACACATTGAAAAGGTGGATTATATTTCTTTTTATATTATATTTCCAAGTAACGTCAAAAACAATTTCCCAAATTCGACCATCCAAAAAAAATCGATTAACAAATACGCAAAGAACATTAAAATGTACCAACATTTTCCGCTCTCTAAAGAAAATTATTTTAAAATTTCCATCCCCTATCTCGAGGGATTCACTTCCTTTCCCCTAATAAAAGCATCCGCTCACTTCCGCTATTAAAATTGCAAACGGTTATACCATTGGAGATGATTTATTATTAGTTTTATAGATCTTTTCGAATGTACAAACTTTATCAATATAATATAATAAAAAACTATATCAATATAAAGTTAAAATATTATTTATATTGACAGAAATTGGTAGCTGTATTTTTTACCACCACCAAATAAAGTTATTATTTTTAAAGTTTTATTTAAAGTGTTATTACACACTTAGGAAAATTGAAAAAATATTATTGTTTAAATATTAAGATAGCGTGCCACTACACAAACGTGTGACTGTAAACGACTGGTTGTGGGTTCGATTCCCACTCGAGGAGTGGAAATATTTATAATTTCCACTTTTTCGGCCTGGCATCGAGGTAAAGCGAATTCGGCGGAAAGTGAGGAACGGAGTGTCTAAACACTAGGTTCCCTCTGCCTACCCTGCTGTGTGCGGGATACAGCGTGAAGCTAAAAAAAAAATTAAAAAAAAAATTAAGATATTAATGCTGAGGTAGTGTATATGTGTCTGTCTGTGAACGCGAAAGTTGTGAATTCAGTTCCCACTCGGAGGACAGATTATTTATTATTTTCGTGTGTTCGCTCGGTTATCGTAGACAAAGCGCAGTGTTGAGTTCCGTCAAAAGTTTTCCGATGTTCCGTCGGATTCGTTTTTGGGCGGAAAGTGGACAACGGACTGTCTTGACACCACTGTCTCTTTGACGACACTGCTAAGCGAGAAAAATGTGAAGCTGTCAATCATAAAATTTACCGTTATATCATATTTGAGTATATGAAAAGATTGAACAATATAAGCATTTGTTTGAACAAGATTTGTAACCATAATCATCGTGAACATATTTATGAACTAAAACACGGCATAGACAATTTTACAGGTTATGAACTCCAAACCTACTATATTTAGTCTCTTACGAATAAATCTGGAACTCAAAAATCTCAATTTTATACGGAATGCAATGTATATGTAGTTTAAAATAATTAGCATTAAAAAAACATTTCCAACAAGCTGTTTTTGAATTATTCTCAGCAAGGTATTTCATTTGGTACTCATACCGGATAGGTTTTTATGAAAATATGTACTCTACCCATTTTTACGGTCACCATTTTGGATTAATAATAATACTGATTGTATACGAGTGAAGATAAACCAGCATCAGTACAGGTGAAATAAAAAAAAAACCTGATATATAAAATATCACAAAAAAGCAAAATGTATACGGAATCTATTTACGTGCAAGTATAATTCAAACTTCTCAATTTTTCCCTTCGCGCACTCTTGCACAGTTACGTTAAATAACGCCGTAACAAGCAAGTTAAACGCTTACGATCAAACACTTTTCCTTCTTAGAGGGAAATCTCATAAATGCGCCTTGAAACTCACAAGTGAACTTAAGCTACATAAATGTTTATGTAGCCGAGTTTAATATAATAAGGTAAGCCATAATTTTGAACATAAAATAGCAATTTCTCGTATTTTATTTAAATTGAATTGTATTAGAACATTTACTAAGAGGAAAAGGCACGTAATATAAAGAGGAAAAATTATGTTTTGTGTAAAGGATTAAACAAGGGAAAGATGTGCCCATAGCATACTTGTAAAGTGTTTGAATACACACGCGATGGTTAGATGACGTACATTCCTAAAGATTAAGGCCTATGAAGGAGAACATTTCTTTATGCTTACTCTAGAAAATATTCCAAACAGAGTGGAGAAAAAAAATGTCTTCAACTATAAGATTCAGTCAAACATGTTTCCTTTGCCCTTTTATAGCTTCACGCTATCGGCGTTAAGTTCCGCCACTTAACACGCAAGCCTCCGAATTCGGCGGAAAGTGGGGAACGGAGTGTCTTGCCCTTTTATAGCGGAGAACTGAATTAAAGAAATATATTTTTTGCTTTATTGATTTGACGTTAACTGTAATTGTGACTGGCTGTGGGATCGATCCAATTCGATTCCTACTAAAAGTAATAATAGTACCTTTTTTTTACCTTCACGCTGTATCCCGCACATAGCAGGGTAGGCAGAGGGAAGCTAGTGTTAAGACACTCCGTTCCCCAATCACCGTTGAATTCTAGAGGCATTGCTTGTTAAGTGGCGGAACTTAACGCCGCGCTTTGCCTCAACAATAGAGGGAAGAAAATGGAAATATTAAGTATTTCCTCGAGTAGGAATCGAACCCACAACTTTGTGCCACTGCGCCACGACTGGCTCGTATATAATAATAGTACCTAACTTAGTTCTTTTCATTCCCCCGCTCTAGTAAACAAGGCAGAGCGCGGCGTTAAGGTACGCTACTCTACACTTCAATGTCGTTGTCAAACAATATCTCAAATTACAAAAGCAACATAAATGTCCATGTAATCTAATAAAACAGCTATTATCTCTCACAGATATAAAAGACCATTGTCATTGTGGGGCCGGCCGTGGCGCAGTGGCACAAAGTGTGACTGTAAAGCGACTGGTTGTTGGTTCGATGGTGCCGAGGCAAAGCGCGGCGTTAGGTTCCGCCACTTAACACGCAATGCCTCCGTATTCGGTGGAAAGTGAGTAACGGAGTGTCTTAACACTAGGTTCCTTCTGCCTACCCTGCTGTGTGCGGGATACAGCGTGGAGCTAAAAAAAAACATAAATGTCCATGTAATCTAATAAAAACCAGCTATTATCTCTCACAGATATAAAAGACCATTGTCATTCCTCTAATCGATTTCGAACAACGCATTCAGTTCTAATATAGCTCACGTTATTCAGCTCAGACTGAGCTCGATAGAAATTCTAAGACTAGATTAATTTTCCAATTAAACGGTAAACGCTGAAGCTAGTACACGAGTGGTAATTAATAAATACCTATATCTACATACATACGTACGTTTAGTATAGACTGGTTTTCTTTATTAAATACTAGCGGTCCGCTCGCGGCTTAGCCGCGTGGACTGCCTGATTGTTTCGTTATGTTTGCAACCCTCGGGGGTGGATTTTTAAAAAATAAAGTAGCCTATGTTAGACCTAGTAACTTTTACTACTTTCATTCTAAATTTCATCCAAATCGGATCAGTAGATTGGCCGTGAAAGCGTGACAGACAAACACACAGACTTTCGCATAATATAAGTATGGATTTAGAGTTTTTGGGTTAAAGTTTAAAAAGTCGAATTGTAAACTACGTTTTTAGGTTCGACACTAAGTCTAGGAAGAAATTCTTTAAAGAATTTATTTTTGTGTCAGTTTATGATGTGATATATATTTGTTAGTTAGTTGATTATCATTTTTTATCAAATAAATTGGATATAGTGCGATGAGAACGAAATCACTAGAGGAAAGGCATAATTAACTAGAGCTCTTGGATATACTTCAAGAAGCACAGGTTCTAAATAGTTTCTAAATAGTTAACCTTTTCATTTCGCTTCTATGGCATTTACTGCATATTAAAATACACCCCTCCCCTCCCTATTGACGCCGGTATTGGCCTCCTTAAATATACTCGTATACTTTCATATACATATATGTTCTATTGGCAAGGCAGACACTATCTTTCTAAAGTTGCCTTACACATGCTCAGCTTAGTCATCAAGCATGCAGACCGGCAGACAGCTAAAAGTCACTCTAAAGTCTAGACTATCACCAACATACCACGAGAATATTAGACACTAATCATTGTGAAGATGAAAGCCGCTCACTATAAAGCATATCGCACTTCACTTTGATTTGCCTGTCTGTTGACGAGCAGTCAACAATTCACACAAAAGCTTTGCTAGACAACTAAGACTTTTAATGCTCTATTGGTTGCAAATAGTATGTTGATATGACTGTGTATTAATGATCTGATAAAAGGTATTTCCAACTTGAGATATTCAAATTGTATGGGTATAATTTAGAAAAAAAATGTAAAAGACCCAAAATAATCCAATAATTTTAATAAAAAAAACTGACGAAACTTAGTTCTTAACTGGAATTGAAAGTCTGAAAACCATGTAAAATGTTGCTCAATAACGAAAACATTTTTTTTAGTTTCACACTACATCACGCACACAGCAGGGTAAGCAGATGAAACCTAGTGTTAAGACACTCCGTTCCCTACTTTTCGCCTAATTCGGAGGCATTGTGTGTTAAGTGGCTGAACTTAACGCCGCACTTTGCCTCGATACCGGAGGGAAGAAAATGGAAATATTAAATATTTCCACTCCTCGAGTGGGAATCGAATCCGCAACCAGTCGCTTTACAGGCACAATCTGTACCTCCACGTTGATTATTCTTTTTCCGCCCACTACTGGTGATAAACCTCCTTAATATAACACCACTGAATCTTCAGCTCTCCGCTTCCAGCTCTCACCAAATTACTAAGGAAAACTACCCAAAACGGAGAACAGAAAGTCTGAACACCAGAATATTCCACAAAAAACGTAAATATAACAAGAAAAAATACCAATGGCCAGTCGTGGCCCAGGGGCACAAAGTGTGACGGTAAAGCGACTCGTTGTGGGTTCGATTCCCACTCGAGGAGTGGAAATATTTAATATTTCTATTTTCTTCGATTAACACGAAAAGCCTCCGAATTCGGAAAGCGGGAAACGGAGTGTCTTAACACTAGGTTCCCTCTGCCTACCCTGTTGTGTGCGGGATACAGCGTGAAGCTAAAAAAAAAACCAATGCTAATTTCATAAATTGCTAAACCTCAATTAAGGAACGGTAGCTACAAGCCTGTTATCAGCATTGTGCATCTCCATTATGTTGCGAGCGTGTATCGACTGTCGCCCATTCATTAGTCGCTTCACATCAGTGCCTTTGTGGATGCGTCATGAATACACTATTGATGCTTAATGTTTGTATTATTTCTGTGCATTTCAAATGCTTTTAAAATGGTTTAAAATGAATGGCAAGTAATTATCGTTACGTGTTATTCTGAAATTAGTACAAAATATAGTAAATGTAAATATAGAGGATTGTAAGTTTGATTCTCGTTTAGATAAATTATTATAAAAGATTCTAGCCAGTTGTGGCCTGTGGGCACAATGTGTATATGTAAACGAGGCTGGTTTTGGGTACTATTCCGGGAAATATGCCTCGAGAATTCGGCGGAAAATGGGGAAAGGAGTGTCTTTATACTAGGTTCCCTCTGTCTACCCTGCTATGCGCGGGATACAGGGGGTAGCTTAAAAAAGACTACTCTATTTGTAATATATGTTTTACACACTTATGCTGTACAGAAAGTTGTTGCAGCTAGTCCGCAGTATCTCTACAAAGATCTAACAGATAAGAACAGAGAGTCATACCACTAAATTCTATGAACAGATTAAATACTGTAGAAGAAAAAAAAACTTCAATCCCATGAATACTTTTATTGAAATGTGCAATTAAATTTAATGTAGATTAAAAATAATCCAAATCTTTTTATTTAGACAAACATTCATTCATTCAATAGCATTTATATATAAACAAGCATTTTTTCCTTTATCTAAGTTCGCTTACAAACCACTGAAAGGTCAGTGATTATAGAAATAAACATAAAATGGTACTATATATTCATTTTTCCATACTAACATTATAAAAGTAATATTATTCACCCCTTATAAAGCAAAAAAGCTCATTTTTAATATTAACCTGAAGCTATCAGATAAAAGTTGTGTTATAATTCACGTTTATGGCATAGCTTAGAATTGTTTCATTTATTCACGGTGGTTGTAGGTTCGATGCCTATTCACAATACGTATAATAATAATAATATGTTTAAAATATAGTAAAGCTTCGTTAATACGATCATTATATGCATTTTCGAGTATAATACTCTATTTTATGCGAGTCGCGCGCTGCAACTTGTGAATATTTAATAATATATAAAAAACTGATTTAATATATTTTTAAAAATTCAAAATATTGTATATAATTTGTATAACTTTGTTATAAAGTCAATCTCTATAAAATAATATGTAAATATTTTTTTGAAATCCTTTATATTTTAATAAGTTTTCTCGCTCAATTCGCGTTTTAGCTAGCACCTTACGAAATTGTATTAACGGAGATGTACTGAATTTCATTTTTCCAGTCCCTCAGACGTAGTGTTAAATCAATTCCGTTATCTATTAATATTTCTAACATAAAAAAGAAGAGGAAAATTTCCAAAAGATTTTCCATATAAAAATCTACTTGCATAACATAACATACCATCTACTTCTTAAAGCCCACAAGCCCATACATCAAGTTCACACTGTGAAATTAAAAATATAATCAACATTTTTTACATAAGCCATCTTCAAATTTCTATACAGCTTTGTGCCCGAAGGTAATTAAATGCAACGGCCCCGGCAATTCCATTAACAAAATGAACGCTTCAAAAGGTCGCTGTTTACTCAGCATTCAGGTATAGTTGAAAACGATCGGCCTAATGGACCGTATCTATAGGCAATCCGCGAACCTGCTCATATATATGTATATTTATATATATTATGTGTTGTATCACGTTACTAAATCGCATATGGTTAATTGATAAGCAATTTACGTTCTTGTACTGAAATTTTGAAGTATGGATATCCATCGCGGGATTCCAAAATCCCGCAATGGATATCCATATTAATATTATAAATACAAAAAAACTGTTGTATGTCTGTTTGCTAAGCTTTCACTACCGTTCTGGTTTGAATAGAATTTGCAAATTTAAATAGTAGAAGACCCAGGATTAAAGTGGTTTTTAAAAATCTAAACCGTTCGAGTGATTTCGATGAATTTTCTCAGCATGACACAAGGTCAAATATAAATATTTTTAAATTAACCTCTAAGGCGTTTATGGAACAAACTGTCAGATCATTTATCTGCTTTTATCCCTTCATACTAAACTGGGGCTTTCCAGTTATAATTTAATGCTAAACTTTTGTATTCGTTAACATTATGTAAAATACGTGTTGCCTGCATGGTACTTCACAAAAAAGGGAATGTCAAACACATAGCAGTGTGTGTAGTTAATTATTTTATTAATATATTATTCATGAGTGACGTGGCGGAATGGGACAGCGTCACCACGATTGTGGGTTCGATTTCCACTTGAGGGATGTTTAAATTTCCTTTTCTTCGCTCTGATAAGAAAGACAAAGCGCGGTGCTGAGTTCCGCCATTCAACACACAATGTCTCGAGTTTGAGCGAAAAGCGCATGACGGAGTTCTTGACATGTGGTCCTCTATGACTAACCTGCTGTGAGAATGAAGCTGCTAATATTATTTATCAAATACACTAACTTAACAAATACTGATTGCTATAGATTTTTCACGAACATAGACTTTACTCCTATGCCAAATTTCATACACTAGCGCCTCATCGTTATTCGCGAAATTGGTTTAAAAGGTTTTCCTTATATGACTATGTTAGATATATAAATATTACTAGATATATATTTTTTTTCAGATTACGATTCAAGCCTGTAAACCAACCATATATTCAACGAAAAATCTCAACATTAGCATCCATTAAGCATCATTGCTTCCAACAATTCGTGGATACCTTAACGTTTCTCCCTCCACTGCTTAAAAGAGACGAGCAAATAGAGGAAACTAAGTCAATATTGAACTTCCTCTGGAGGGTTTATCAATACGAAACCAATTAATTTTCCCAGTGAATTTGCTTAAAGGGGGTGTTATATTCATTTTATGCGTATAGTATACGAGGGTTGGAGACAGTTCTTCCGATCCAGGTTCACATTCCATGATGTGAGATCGTCAGACACGAAGGACCAACCAGAGAGAGAAACAGAGTGCAAGAGGTATTGATTATCATTATTATATTAACGCTTAACCCTTTACCAAAATTTTATGATGGAGGAGTATGTAATTTAACGTAGTTAATTTTCTTATTGGAGAACAAGTGCAGAAAGCTAATATTTTAACATTAGAAATATCTTATAATAATTAGAACGCACCGGTACTCGAACCTGCACCTATTTTGGCTATGTGTAGTAGTAAGTAGTTGTAAGTAGCACTTTAATGATGTCTAAACATTAGAAATACGACTAAAACAAATATTACACACATGCCTTTCACAAACACTTATACCTATACCAAAATGGCAACGCATATTTTACACAACAACTAATAGTACCAACCAACAAATTAAATTAACAATTAATTAAAAAAATTAATTAAAAAAATATTACACACACTACCATGTGTGTGACATACACTTACTTTTAATCTCTATACTCATATTTTACGGCTATTTTAAATAAAAAAAAAATCATGAAGAATTGGGGCCAGTCGTGGCACAGAGGCATAAATTGTGACTATAAAAACTGTTTTTGGGATCGATTCTCACTCGAGGAGTGGAAATATTTAATATTTCTATTTTTTTAGCTCTGGTGTTAAGTTCCGCCAATTAATACGCAACGCACAAGGTTCCCTCTGCCTACCCTGCTGTGTGCGGGATACAGCGTGAAGCTAAAAGAAAGAATAAAAAAATATATACATATATATCAAGAAATGCATCATTGAAAACGAAATTGCATTATAGCAAATCACTTGAACATAACCAATCGAGGCGAGCTTGTTGGGAGCTACCCGACCCCACTCCACCGCCGTCTTCTGAATAGTCTCGAGTCTATTTAGCCTAACATCTTGAGCGCTTTGCGAGAAAAATAATGAAAAACAAATAAGAGGTCTTGGTGAGGAAAGGTTAAGAACACTTGATGACAATCTGTGCATGTTGTTGAAACATTTGAATTTGATAGTAGTGTGGTACAGGTTGTAGTGGATCAGTGGGATAGCGTGACTCTAAGCGCTTTGGTTCTGAGTTCGAATTTCGCAGAACACACCTCCATTTTATGATATTTAAGAGAATATAAGCCATAGTTTATTTATTGCTCTGTAAATATATTAGTTCTTTTTTGTTTTTTTTTAGCTTCACGCTGTATCCCGTGCGCACGCGCGGTTAGGCAGAAGGAACCTAGTATTAAGACATTCTGTTGCCCAAATTTATTAGTAAGGTGGTCATATAATATATATAAATAAAAAATTGGGATGCCTTTTTGTAATATTCATGAACCGCTTTTTACTACATGCACGATGATACATAAATGAAAATAACATTTTTTATAGTATTTGTCTGTCTGTTTGTTCAGGTTAATCTCTGGAACGGCTAGAACGATTTTGACGGAACTTTCACTGGCAGATAGGCGATAAGAATTACTTTTATTTAACAATTACAGTTTTTTTGTTAAATTTCACATTGATTAAGTCGCGGGCAGAGCTAGTATATATTATACAATAAAACTACAGTCAATTACGGGACAGCTTCATGTTCATGTACAAATTCTCTGATATGACCCATATATGTAGCTTTACTTACACGTGTATATTACGTTATGAGTCCCCCATATAGATTAGATCTAGCAAATCCAATATAAATAATTATTCTTAGTCCAGGATAGACAAAGAAAATCTAATAGCATAATGGTTAAAGACAGACAATTTAATTTCTGCATATTTTAAACATATTACATGCTGGAATGTGCCTATTTAATTAAAGCAGAAGCTGGAAATGGCTGTTGCACTACGACATATAGTATTAGTGACCCAATTGACGCATAAAATACGTGCTGACTTAGCAACGTGTGTAATATTTTTTTATTAATTTAACGGATTTCTAATGCATTATTTTAAAAATAATTGGCTTTCTGCACTTCTTACGCTCACACTTTTTCGCTTTAAGCATGCCAAAATCCATAATTCTTCCACATCATTTTCGTTAATGCACATGCACATTTTGCCCGCACAGCAAACAATTAAGAGAACTTAGTGACTTGACACTCTGTTTTTCACTTTTTGCCCGAAATCAAGACATTGAAAGTTTATATTTACATATATATAATTATAATTATTACTTCCCGAAAACCTTATATCTATATAGATATTTACTATAAAATCTAAATTAATATGAATTTTTATATTAAAAATAAAACAGGTGACTTAGCAATCAGGAAAGCATTAAACTTATGACGTCGTACGCCTTTTACCGTGTCGAGGAACTGAACAAAGGAATGCTGTCAAGGCCGTGGAGACTTTCAACGCCGGCTCTATAAGAGCCTGAGAACGGTTTGTTTATATCTTGCTTCCACTTTTTTGTAGTAAAACCGTGTAAAATTGTTAAAAATAGATTAAATTAATTTGTTACTTGTCAGCTTTTTTTAAATTTATTTCTGTATTTATATATGAATGTATTTACGTGGGTGTTTTAAGTTATCAGTACTGAGATACTTTTTTTTTAAATAAATGTTTTAACGTTATTATCTTATCTTACACCTTTTATATTTATGCATTTAGCAAATTTATTGCAGAAAGGTAAATTAGTGTAAAATTTCTCCGTTCTTCACTTTTCGTTTAAATATTGCATGATAAGTAGAATAAAACTACGCTGCATTTTGTTTGTTGAAAATAGATACATTTTAAAGTTATTTACTGAAATTTCATGTTATGCAATATTATAATATTTCATTCCTAATATATAAGGGAAAAATTATATTTGACAAGAACAGTTACTCGCTGGCCATTCTCATCAGAATGGCATTGGTTAAATGTTATGTTATTTAATGTCACGCAAATTTGTCAGATATGGTGATCAGTCCTTGCCAGTCCTAAGAAATCTAACTTAGGTTTTTACACATAATTGGTTAATACATAATTTCGAAATTAATTATCATTTTACAGATTTTTGATTTTAAGTTTCCAGTCGTGGCCCAGTGGCACAAGAGTGTGACTGTAAACGACTGGTTGTGGGTTCGATTCCCACTCGAGGAGTGGAAATTATATTTCCATTTTCTTCGCTCTGGTGTCGAGGTAAAGCGCGGCGTTAAGTACCGCCACTTAACACGCAAAGCCTCCGAATTCGGCGGAAAGTGGGGAACGGAGTGTCTTAACACTAAGTTTCCTCTGCCTAACCTGTTGTGTGCGGGATACAGCGTGAAGCTATTTAATTTTTTTGATTTTAAGTTTCTTTTGTTAATTTACACGTATTACATTCTATACATAACGATATTTGATGAGGGCGTTTCATTGGACAATTACAATTGATGCTAACGCATACAGCTTTTTACCAGTTTGATTTGTACTGAACAATCTTTAAGTACTAACTTGCAGAACATATTTTTTGATCATCATAAGTACTTGATTCTTTTTAGCTTCACGCTGTATCCCGCATACAGAGGCAGAGGGAACCTAGTGTTAAGACACTCCCCACACTTCCCCACTTTCCGCTGAATTCGGAGGCATTGCGTGTTAAGTGGCGGAACTTAGCGTCGCGATTTGCCTCTGATACCGGAGCGAAGGAAATGGAAATATTAAATATTTCGACTCCTCGAATGGGAATCGAACCCACAACCAGTCGTCACACGTTCGTGCCACTGCGCCACGACTGGCCCCAATGTAGTAAGTACTTGATAGTACAAATATTTTAAGTGTATTAATTAATATTTCCGTTTAAATGATAGATAGAATCTTTACTAAAAATTTTACGTAACCCTTGGATATCGTTTAAGCTATTTCGACAGTTACCTTATACATTTCTCATAGAGTGCTGAGTGCCTCCGGAGAAATTAAAATATATTATCCTTTTAATCCAAAACTGTTCTAAGAATGAATAATTACTTAAGTAAAATACACATTTCATTGAAATCGTCAATTTTTTTTTTTTGCTTCACGTTGTATCCCGCACATAGCAGGGTAGGCAGAGGGAACCTAGTGTTAAGACACTCCGTTCCCCACTTATCGCCGAATTGGGAAGCTTGCGTGTTAAGTGGCGGAACTTAACGCCGCGCTTTACCTCGACACCAGAGCGAAGAAAATGGAAATATAATTTCCACTCCTGGAGTGGGAATCGAATCAGGTCAGGTCAAATTTGATAACATTTTTTAATATTTCATTTTTATAAATACATATTAATAAAATCTAAATAACGAACTAATGAAACAAATTTTAAAAACAAAAACTGTAATAAAGCGATCTTTACCAAACGAATGAAATAAACCATTTGAAATTCCTTGACACTTGCGCAAAAAGTTATATAAATTCTGAGCGAGTTCACAAAAAGTTCAGAGGTACGCGAGCTCTGTATTAAATTAGCAACTTCCCTTTCAGGACAACGTTAAAATAAGGCGTAAAATTATATAATAGACGTTCAGTTTACTTTTCTCAAGGTCATACTTTTTATGGGAGAAACATATACCTATACTTGGTGTGGCGCAGTGGCACGAACGTGTGACCGTAAACGACTGGTTGTGGGTTCGATTCCTACTCGAGGAGTGGAAATATTTAATATTTCTATTTCCTTCGCTGTGATATCGAGGTAAAGCGCGGCGTTTAGTTCCGCCACTTAACACGCAAAGCCTCCGAATTCGGCGGTGCGTGGGGAACAGAATGTCCTAACAATAGGTTCCGTCTGCCTACCCTGCTGTGTGAGGGATACAGCGTGAAGCTAAAAAAATATATATTTTTTTTCACACTGTTATGAAAGTTGGCGCAATTGGGTTGTGTATTAATTAGCATTTTATTATTGTACCTTCAAATTACGTCAACTGAAATTTGTAACAGCTAAGTTTGAAAAACGGAGGGATTTTTTAATCGGAAATAACGTGAAAACAATACATAAGCTTATATATGAATGAAAATAAGTCACAAAAATAAAGTTATATTTATATTATTATATATACAATAGCCACGAAAAATCTTTTGGGTCGATTAGAAATCGAACTTACATTTTAGAATGGTTAAATTTTTAAAACATCATCCATACTTATATTATAAATGCGAAAGTCTGTCACGCTTTCAGGGCTAATCTACCGGTCCGATTTGGATGAAATTTAGTATGCAAGTAGTAAATAACCATGGGTCTAACATAGGCTACTTATTTTTTCAAAAATTAACCGCTAAAAGGTTGAAATAGGGGATGAAAGTTTATATGAAAAAACTAAACCGCTTGACCGATTGTAATGAATTTTGGAATAAATATAGCTTATAATCGAAGGTCAAACATAGGCTACTTTATTTTTCAAAAAGCCACCCCCGAGGGTTGCAACATAACACGGGCACAGTACACGCGGTGAAGCCGCTAGCGGGCCGCTAGTCTACAATATGGACACAAAATAATTAAATAGTTCACGTTTTAAAATTTAACTATTTTAAGGTCTGGTAGTTGTGTCTAATTATGACCAACTATTGTAAAATGTTAGAAACACCTAAACATATACTCAATTAATCCGGTAAAGTAATTTTATTTAAAAATATACAAAAAAAATCTTAATTAAAAAATTTTACTAAATACTTTACTGTAGCATTTCACAGAATGTATAATAGATGACCTACAACCTATCCACGAGTATTAGTGAGCATTAATATGAGGGAAGTCCCTCAAATTCCAAGTTAACCTCAAATCACGGAACGTATTTCAAGAATTCGGGTCACTTCATTCTCTAGGGAAATATACGAAATGTTTTATGTGAACCCATATCCGTTTACCTTTTACGACGTTAACTTAGGTATCTTAATTTTTCATATACATACTTATATTATAAATGCGAATGTCTGTGTGGTTGTCTGTCACGCTTTCATGGCTTATCTACTGGTAGGATTTGGATGAAATTTAGTATGAAAGTAGTAAAAATGACTGGGTCTAACATAGGATACTTAGTTTTTCGAAAATCTACCTCTAAAGGGTTGAAATAGGGGATGAAATTTATATGAAAATCTACACCGCTTGACCGATTGTAACGAATTTTGACATATATATAGTTGACAATCCAAAGTGAAATCCACCCCCGAGGGTTGCAGGATATCGAAACTTTCACGTATCACGCCGTGAAGCCGCGAGTTTGCCGTTAGTGGTCTATAAAATAGATAAATAGCAAATTCTTTAGGCCTACTACGAGACAATCTTGGCAAAGTTGTATTAAAATTATTATCAGGATTCCCTAATGGTAAGAAGATAGAGGGCAGCGTAGTGTTCCGCCATTCATCACGCAATGTGTCGGTTTCAAGCGTAAAATGGCGAACGGATAGTTTTGACGCTGGGGTCTCTTTGACTGCTTAGCTTTTGCTTATAAGGGACGTGTAAGGGTAGCTAATATTTTTACAGCATCACGCCACAGGCGATAGAATTATCCACTTTATCGTGATAAATTGTCTGGCGAAGCATGTTTATATGTTATCACAGTTATGTATATACATAAATTAGGAAAATCCAACGTTGGTTAACACTTCCACCTGCATCATGGGTAATTTAGAACTCCACATCCACATTTCAACATATTGAAAGTCATTAATTTTGGCTTCATTCAATAATTAATTAGACTCAATTAGAAGCCAAGAGAAACAAACGATAAAGACAAGAGCAAAACGAGCGCAAAAACACAAGGAGCAATTAATGTCGATCCACTTACTCCATACTTCGGCTCTCATTAAGGACCTACGAGTATTGCGGCAATGTCTTGAATTAAACTTGATACTGGACTACACTGGTTAAAGTAATCAGGTCAATGCCTCCGTCTACTCCCATGGTTGTGGGTAATGACTCTAAATGATCTTGTTTAGAAAATCACCTAAATTGCTGCAAATTGTCGTTTAAGTAATCATTTCTATAAATTAGGCGTATCAGATTTTTCTTCCTTTTAATCTGTGTGGAAGTGTTTTTATTGGGCTGTTTAGTTTTATTATAACGTAGTTATCGCCTACGATTTTGCTTGCATGATGTTTGTAACTTTTGTCATACTTATTTCCATAATTATCATTTGCTTTGACTAAAAATGTTAAAGAGCTGTCCTAAGAAAGAAAAACAAATCGTCTTGGCACTAGATTCTCCCTGACTACCCTTCTATGTGGGCAAAAAGTGAAAAATGAAAATATAAATGTTTTAAATATAATATTGAAGTGGGATTCGAACAATCGAGTTTTTGTCAACCAATAAAATGTAGTTGAAATACGTTATAAATGATTGAAAGCGATACTTTTTATTACAGACTCGATGGACAGGGGCGATAAGGATCAATGGCCATACCAACTGCAGCGGCAATTATAACTTGACAATCGCAATTCTGTTATAAATTATACCATACCTTGTATAAAATGAAAAATCCCTGAAACAGGATCACTATCACTTGGGGCCAGTCGTGGCGCAGTGGCACGAACGTGTGACTATAAACGACTGGTTGTGGGTTCGATTCCCACTCGAGTAGTGGAAATATTTCAGGTCCAGTCGTAGCGCAGTGGCACAAAGTGTGCATGTAACGCTTTACATTGTCTGTGTCGCTGTACTGGTCGTGGGTTCGATTCCCACTCGAGGAGTGAAAATATTTTATATTTCCATTTTCTTCGCCCTATCGAGGCAAAGCGCTGCGTTAAGTTCCACCAATTAACACGCAATGCCGTCCGCATTGCGTGTTAATAATTGCGGTCTTAACACTAGGTTGCCTACCCTGCTGTGTGCGGGATACAGCGTGAACCTAAAAAAAATATTGATTAATAAATATGTTACATACAAATTTAAATGACTGACAAATAACGCACAGCCAAATCTACTAGTTGTAGAAAAAGCGAAATTTTACAGGCACTAAGAAAAGCTTTCCTAGAATTTCTACGAGAAAGGGAAAAACAAGAATTTATAGTAAGTTCGCACACAACTTCATACAACTTCGTGCGGTTGACAATTTGTATGTTATAAAACGATAAAATTTGAATATCACTTAAGGGAATTGGTTAGACCAAGCATAGAGCCACGTGGAAGTTTTATACTTTCAAGTTCTTGCTAGAACATTACTATTTACTTTAGTATTGTTACTTTTATTTGTGTAGTTTGACATAACATTGATAACAAAGTAATATTTTTTTGCAATTTCGAACTTTTCCCTAGGCAGAGTACTCGGAGATAACCTAGTGTCAAGACATTCCGTTTTAAACTCTCCGTTCAAACATCAGACATTGAATATTACCCCACCGAAGGGAGGGAAATGAAAATAAATGAAATAAAAAAAATAAAACAACCATTTCCCCGAGTGAGGATTGAACCCACGACATCACTGTGACAATACAAAAATTAATAAAAAAAACCTTTTTAAAGTTTGTTAGCAATAATTTGATAACAGTTAATTTAAACACCTTTAATTATAACATATTTAAAAGTTTTTAACTCATTAGCCAATTTTTATCGAATAGCTATAAAAATTAATTTAATTAGCGTAAAGCCTTGAGTGCGCGATAGTTTATACATTACGAGTATATGCAACAATTTAAATCGATAATAATATCGATTGTGGTAATGCATTGTATTCGTATTTATGATTCTACTGTTACAGTATGGTACGGTTTATGTTTTAAGTTAAAAGAATCATATATATGTATATTATATAAAATAGTTAATTGTATTTATTTTTTTATGAAAAAACGTATAACTAAGTATGTAAAGAAACTCAAATAAAGTAAAAATTATTGGGGTAAAATACGAAATCACGACTTTTGACAATAAAGTGGCTTCACGCTTTTCCTCTACAGAAGAGTAGGTAGAGAAGACCTAGAGTCAAAACACTCCTTTTCCCACCCTTTTAATACGCTTTGCATTCCTAAAGTGAGAAAATGAAAATGAATTATATTATTTTTCCTAAGCAGAACCAAACCCATTGTCCCTGCATTTGTAGCCAGATGCTGTCTCATTGCGCCACGAAGGCTTCTTAAAGTCAAATATAATACTGTTATACAGGATAGTGTCTGATTGTAATTGGAATTTGTTGTGGGTTAAATGCCTACTCTAGCAAATAAATGAAATAAATTATATAATAGGCAATGGCGACCAAGACAATCGTCCCGAATTCGGGTTAAAAGTGAAGAACGGAGTGTCTTTAGACTAGGTTTTCTCTGATTATTGTTGTGATACAACAAAAAATAGTAACATAATTACATACATTATTAATCCATACTTATATAATAAATGCGAAGGTCTGTGTGTTTGTCTGTCACGCTTTCACGGCTAATCTACCCGTCTGATTTGGATGAAATTTAGAATGAAAATAACAATAACTAATCTAACACAGGCTACTTATTTTTTCTAAAATCAACTTTTAGGTTGAAATAGGGGATGAAAGTTTATATGAAAAGTCTACACCGCTTGACCGATTGTAATGAATTTTTGTATAAATATAGTTGATAATCCAAGGTTAAACATAGGCTACTTTATTTTTTAAATATCCACCCCCGAGGGTTGCAATATACCGAAAAAGCTATGTAATTCAGGCGGCGAAACCTAGTATGTTTAATAAATTAGAGCGACACCGTCAAAAAAATTTATCCCACATACAAAACTGTACTCAGTCATTTTAGTCAGACGAAATCGATAGCCGTGTTTACTTCATTACGCTTTAGTACGTCTGGGAGTGCCCTTTTGTTTGCGGAGACGGTTAATTCAATTGACGCGATTGATTCGAGTGATAAAAATATAATTGTGGCATTTCGATAATTGTCAGTAGTGCTTGGATTGGTAGTTGGTAGGAAATTGTTTTGTTAAAGGTTTTTTTTTAGATATAACACGCGATAGTTGTCGTTGTCGTTTTTTAGCTTCACGCTGTATCCCGCACACAGCAGGGTAGGTAGAGAGAACCTATTGTTAAGACACTCCGTTGCCCACTTTCCGCCGAATTCGGAGGCGTTGCGTGTTAAGTGGCGGAACTTAACGCCGCGCTTTGCCTCGGCACCAGAGCGAAGAAAATAGAAATATTAAATATTTCCACTCCTCGAGCGGTAATAGAACCCACAACCAGTTTTTAATAATACTAGGTTTCCTCTGCCAACCCTGCTGTGTGCGGGATACAGCGTGAAGCTAAAAAAAAAACAAGAGAAACACACTAAATCTAATAATTAGCCATTTTAGAAAAACAATATAAATAATAAGAAAAGTTTTCTCTACTATTTTTATTAATACGTACAAAATTCACAACACAAAAGTCTTTATATGAAAAAACTGCAATACAATTCACGATCGACAATCATCCACCGGTTCCAATAATTCGCAACAGAGACGAACGCGTAATGGAGCGTTGATTATCTTCAATTTAGCCAACAGTGTGTACCAGTTTAGTTCAGATTGGGTTGAGGTCCAGTGATGCATCAATTACATATCATATTTGTGTTTTGAAAGTACAATAAGTCTTATTGTTTTACATATAAAACTGGCTATTACCCGTGGTTTAACTCGCTTGCTACATGGAAATTAAAAATAATCAATGCTATTTTTAATATTAAATAGTTTGTCAAAGAAAGACAAACACATAGATACTTGTAGTATGGAGGGATTCGAATACGCATTACTTTATTACTGCCTCACAGTAATATACATAAGTACAGCTTCCCAACTATCTCCAGCCAAAAAATCAAAACATAAAATCCCTTCGTTGCAACACGAAGGACGAACAAACAAACAAATATATTTTCCTATTTATAATATGAATATGGATATACATTATACATATGCTTACTATATTACGATTTAAACAAAGACGTAACAGGCGAAGTGAATTTGCTAGAGTCTTTTTTATATTCCTTTTTCCGAGTAGAGATTGAAGCTAAAATCATCGTGATCACAATCAGACGCTGTCCCACTGTAACACGATAGCGTCTATTGATTATCATTGTAATTGTAATCATTATTTTCATTCCTTCGTTCTTAAACCTGAGACAAAGTGCGGTGTTAAGTTCCAACACTCAACATGAAAGTTGGGAATATAGTGTCTTTACAATAGGTAAGGTCAGATTGTGCGAGAAAATGTGTTAAACTTATACACACATATAAAAATTCTTGTAATATATTCTGTGCATATGTAAGTAATTATCATTATAAATAGCATTAACTCTATATAAGTCTACTCTATATAAGTATAGATTGCTCAATAAATGAATGACACGTGGGATTCATTTTAGCATGATCGTAATAATAAATACGTAAAATACTACAAATATTGTTAAAGCTATAATTTTTTTCCATTTTTGTATTCAAACGAGAAGGAAAGCAGGAAATCAAGTACAAATCCCAATTAGCTGAAAATTAATTAGTTAATTTTAATTTTGACAGGACAATTAACAATGAATTAACTGTGTTAACTGTGACTTACGCACAAACAAATGATCAATTGTTATGATTTTATTGTTAATTGCAATTAAATTTTGCCCAACACTGCTACAAAAGAATATTGGTTTACTTTCTCCGCATAATTAATAAGTAAGCTAAATTTCATACTTTATTTTTTTCAAAAGAGGTACTAATTTAATTTTGCCTAACACTGTTATATAGTAATAAATAGCAAAAAATGGACTTAATAAAAATTTACTCTCACTATACCTTGCATATGACATACACTTATATACCGTTCTATAAATTGACAATACAGTAAAAAAATCATATAAGTCTCTTTACAGGTGTATTGGGCAAGAATTGTAATGGTTAATTCACAGAAAAGTTGATAACGTCAGAATTCTAAAATCATACGAATGTACTAAGATTACTTAGTTTTTTAAATACATTTTTAGAAGACTACAGTATCAAGTATTTTAATACTGTAATCAATATCTGTCGAACCTGTCCTCCATAATGTATATGTGCATAAAAATATAAAAGAAATCGTATAAAATATAAGGAACAGCTCATCTTCCGTATTAAAAAGGTTTATCCTAGGAAAAATATAATAAAATACTTGATTTTAAACATACAGAAATGATTAAAATATTTTAGATTGATATACAACAAATAACTTTCTAACGCATAGCTTAGCGGTTGGAGAGCTTGGACCATTTTCAAATAAGCCGAGTTCGAGTCCCACTCCGTTCAAATTTTAAACGTTATCTAAACATATTTTTCATATATTTATAAACGAAACGAAAAAAAATATCTCTTTTTTTAGCTTCACGTTGTATCCCGCAGACAGCAGGGTAGGCGGAGAGAACCTAATGTTAAGACGGTCCGTTCCCCAATTCAGAGGCAATGCGTGTTAAGTGGCGGAACTTAACGCTGCGATTTTCCTTGACACCAGAGCAAAGAAAATGGTAATATTAAGTATTTCCTCTCCTCGAGTGGGAATCAAACTCGCAACCAGTCGTTTACAGTCATACGCATGTGCCACTACGCCACGAATGGCATCAAACATCTCATTTACAACCACATATTACATCTGAATCACAAGTACATTAAATCATAATATTGACTCAACAAAAACAAACCAAAATCAAAAAAATACAATTTAAAATAATTCAACCAAACAAAGCTTACTAAAGACACTCACAATACCCAAAGAGCGATACTCTTTAAACACTTCCTGTTATCACGTCTTCCATCTTACATAAAAGTCAGGCAAGGACAAATACGTTAGCCACTATCCAGATTGCTCTGATACAAATTGCGCTATTATATCTATCACGATATTATATTTTACGATATGATCGCTTAATTTCCTATTCGATTCGTGTTTTTTTTATTTGTTTTGATATTATATATATATATTTTTTATTTGTACAAGAAATCGAGTTAGGTTTATCGATTTTTAAACGATTAAAATTGTACAACACTATCACCCTTGGCCCAGTAGGTCTGAGTGTAAAGGCAGTGATCGTGGGTTCAATCCTCGCTCAGAAAAACAATTATATTGAAAGAATGTATATTTCCCTGAAAAAAAATTTCGAATTTAGGCAAAAAGCACACAACGGGGTGTCTTGTCACTAGGTTCACTCTGCCCACCTTGCTATGCAGGATATGACGTGAAATTAAAAAGAGTTTATTTAACCATTTTTCTTTTTTTAGCTTCACGCTGTATCCTGCACACAGCAGGGTAGGCAGAGGGACAACACTAGGTGTGTTAAGACACTCCGTTCCCCACTTTCCGCTGAATTCGGAAGCATTGCGTGTTACGTGGCGGAACTTAACGCCGCGCTTTCGACACCAGAGCGAAGGATGTAGAAATATTAAATATTTCTACCTAGCTCTAAACTAACTCCTCGAGTGAGAATCGAAGCCACAACCAGTCGTTTACAGTCACTGCCACGACTGGCCTCAAATATATAACTTTCAAAAAACATATAATAAAATACAGAATACTCTTACCTACCTACGTAGGTATATTGTATTCATCGTAATCAAGGATCAAGCTGAAATTTCGATAGAAGTTTGAAACTCATTTTCTCAACGTCACGTGTTAGTCCTTCAAATGTCTTGGCACGGTTCGTTACGCTCTACACATTTTAATAAGACCCATTAAAAAATAAACGTTGTGTACAATTATATATGGTATTTTTGTACGCTTTACAATCAGCATTACTGTTTTTTATTTATATATTTTAGGGTAAAAATAAACATATTTTTATTTTTTCCATTTTTTCTTAAGTATTTGGTAATTGGGATAAGAAACAGCGTCTGCAGTACGTAAAATGAACACAAATAAATACATAGCATTCGCCATTTTTTGTCATGCGTTTTCCTGTATAGCGGAGTAATCAAAAAGGACTTAGTGGCAAGTCTCTCTGTCTTTCACTTTCCGTCCGAAATCGCGACATTGCGTGTTGAGTGGCGAAACTCAAATTCGTGCTTTATCTTAGGTACTAGAACGAAGAAATGAAAATCTAAATAAAAACAATTCTCTGAGTGGGAGTCAAAGCCAAAACTATTGCGTTTACAGATGACAGTGAACTTAGCAGATCATTTTCCAGCAGATCAAAAAAAAATGTGAGTTCTCTTCGCATGCAGCAGAGTTCTATAGTTCCTGATAGGTTTTAAACATAGTTCTGGCATTTTTACCCCAGAAAACAAACATTGAAAAAATGATCTGCTAACTTCCCGTAGCAGATCATTTTTTTGCAAATCCAAATCGGAGTGAGTTCTATACACATATATATTAGTTCAATAGTTCCTGATAGTTTTTACAAATAGTTCTATTGACCTCGCTTCAAAAAAAATTTTTGAAAAAAATATTATATGAAATATTATGTATATGAAAATCGTTTACTTCATTTTTAAAAAAAATCATAATTATACTACGTTTCTTCTGCAGAAGCCATAACTCCTCGATTTCCTATAGAGAACAGATAGAACTATAACAAAAGTCTAAATCTAAGACTAGAACTCTTCCCGTTTGATCCAGCAGAGCCTATTGAAATTGAAGAATGACAAAAAAGTGTTCGTTTACATAGTTCGATTTTAAAAAAATCACAAACATACTACATTTTTGTAGCAGAAGCCAGAACTCCTCGATTTGCTATAGAATACAGATAGAACTATAATAAAAATCTAGATTTAAGACTAGAACTCTTCCCGTTTGATCCAGCAGAGCCTATTGAAATTAGAGAATGACAAAAAAGTGTTCATTTACATAGTTCGATTTTAAAAAAATCACAAACATACTACATTTTTGTAGCAGAAGCCAGAACTCCTCGATTTCCTATAGAGTACAGATAGAACTATAATAAAAATCTAGATTTAAGACTGGAACTCTTCCCGTTTGATCCAGCAGAGCCTATTGAAATTAGAGAATGACAAAAAAGTGTTCATTTACATAGTTCGATTTAAAAAAATCACAAACATACTACATTTTTGTAGCAGAAGCCAGAACTCCTCGATTTGCTATAGAATACAGATAGAACTATAATAAAAATCTAGATTTAAGACTGGAACTCTTCCCGTTTGATCCAGCAGAGCCTATTGAAATTAGAGAATGACAAAAAAGTGTTCATTTACATAGTTCGATTTTAAAAAAATCACAAACATACTACATTTTTGTAGCAGAAGCCAGAACTCCTCGATTTGCTATAGAATACAGATAGAACTATAATAAAAATCTAGATTTAAGACTGGAACTCTTCCCGTTTGACCCAGCAGAGCCTATTGAAATTAGAGAATAACAAAAAAGTGCTCATTTACATAGTACGTTTTTAAAAAAATCATAAATATATATAATCATTCTTGTTGGAGAGGCAAGAACTCCTCGTTTTCCAATAGAATGCTAGCAGTTCTATAATAAAAATCTTAATGTAAGTCTAGAACTCTTCCCGTTATAGCTTTCAAAGCCAATTGACTTAAGCGATTTTTTGAAAAGTCATAAATTTTTCATTTTTCAAGTTTAACCATAAATTTAAAAATACCATTAAAGGATAAAATGTAAACACATTATATACTGTTTACCGTTTTTAACTATTATGTGTGTTTTAGTGCATATTTTTTTTTTATATTGAGCATACTACGTTCTATATTTCGCTGACACGTAAAAAATATTTTTTTTTAATTTTGCTTAAGCTTTCAAGTTAGGCAAGCATAAGTTAAGCGTGGCGAATGGCTTTGTATGAAGTCATTATTATTTTACTAACTTACATGGCTTATAACTCTTAAATATCTCTCTTTGAGGCCCCATAGCTTTTTACTACCTTGTTTCTATTTCTGTCAAAGCTAATTTGTTTACCTACGTATAGTTTAGTATTTCGTTGTCGATTAAAAATATCCTCTTCTCTATTTTGTTTATTATTAGTATCATTTTGGTTAGATTTATCTCGAAATCTACTCCTTTATTATATACGTTTCATAATTGTATAGTTGAGTAGAAGTTTCAGATGGCAAGTTTTTCAAACTTGACTCTACCAAAATGATTGCTATGTACTTTAGATCACCTGGAGGTAGTTGTTGCTTATGTTTTACTCCTCCAGCGTGCTCCAAATAATAGAAAGGTATACCCTATATAGAATGCTTTTTGATGTGAAATATCTATTGGCATCGGTATATACCGGATTGTTGACGTGCAATGCTTGCCGTGGCGACGCAGCGCCACCCTACACTAAGGTATATAGTTCATCTGTAGTAGAGTATACGGTGTGGTAACTCCTCACTTAGGTCGACGCTGTTGTTTACTACTACGGCACACATAATAAGTATCACTTGAAATAAAACGTATTTACTATTATTTTTTAACAATAAAATATCTATAACAGTGATCACGTGTAATTAGATTCTGTAAGACTTTTCTGTCTGTCTTTTATGTTTATTAAATATATTAACATGATGCTTTGCATCTGCCAGGAGTCCCGTGACGGCCCACGGTTTTTTTGTACTCTATGTAGGTAACACAAGGAAGTTTTCGCTTTTATACTAGATACTGTTTATGTAAAAAAGGCTATCCTGTAACAGCTCAGACTTATAAAAATCATACAAACAACAAACTTCAAAAATGGACACTTTTTGGTAGCCCTTTAATTCAATATTCCATGACAGATTATATAAGATAAATAAATATTATAAATCTTTCTGAACTGTATAGAAAATCGAGGAGTTCTGGTTGCAGCGATAAAAATGTAGTATGTTTGTGATTTTTTTAAAAACGAACTATGTAAATGAGCACTTTTTTGTCATTCTCTAATTTCAATAGGCTCTGCTGGATCAAACGGGAAGAGTTCTAGTCTTAAATCTAGATTTTTATTATAGTTCTATCTATACTCTATAGGAAATCGAGGAGTTCTGGCTTCTGGAGTAGAAATGTAGTATAATTGTGATTTTTTTAAAATCGAACTATGTAAATGAGCACTTTTTTGTCATTCTCTAATTTCAATAGGCTCTGCTGGATCAAACGGGAAGAGTTCCAGTCTTAAATCTAGATTTTTATTATAGTTCTATCTGTACTCTATAGGAAATCGAGGAGTTCTGGCTTCTGCTACAAAAATGTAGTATGTTTGTGATTTTTTTATAAGCGAACTATGTAAATGAACACTTTTTTGTCATTCTCTAATTTCAATAGGCTCTGCTGGATCAAACGGGAAGAGTTCCAGTCTTAAATGTAGATTTTTATTATAGTTCTATCTGTACTCTATAAGAAATCGAGGAGTTCTGGCTTCTGCTACAAAAATGTAGTATGTTTGTGATTTTTTTAAAAACGAACTATGTAAATGAACACTTTTTTGTCGTTCTCTAATTTCAATAGGCTCTGCTGGATCAAACGGGAAGAGTTCCAGTCTTAAATCTAGATTTTTATTATAGTTCTATCTGTACTTAATAGAAAATCGAGGAGTTCTGGCTTCTGGAGTAGAAATGTAGTATAATTGTATTTTTTTTAAAATCGAACTATATACATGAGCACTTTTTTGTCATTATCTAATTTCAATAGGCTCTGCTTGGATCAAACGGGAAGAGTTCCAGTCCTCAATCTAGATTTTTAATATAGTTCTATCTGTACTCTATAGGAAATCGAGGAGTTCTGGCTTCTGCGACAAAAATGTAGTATGTTTGTGATTTTTTTAAAAACGAACTATGTAAATGAACACTTTTTTGTCATTCTCTAATTTCAATAGGCTCTGCTGGACCAAACGGGAAGAGTTCCAGTCTTAAATCTAGATTTTTATTATAGTTCTATCTGTACTCTATAGGAAATCGAGGAGTTCTGGCTTCTAGAGTAGAAATGTAGTATAATTGTGACTTTTTTTAAAATCGAACTATGTAAATGAACACTTTTTTGTCATTCTCTAATTTCAATAGGCTCTGCTGGATCAAACGGGAAGAGTTCCAGTCTTAAATCTAAATTTTTATTATAGTTCTTTCTGTACTCTATAGGAAATCGAGGAGTTCTAGCTTCTGCTACAAAAATGTAGTATGTTTGTAATTTTTTTTAAAACGAACTATGTAAATGAGCACTTTTTTGTCATTCTCTAATTTCAATAGGCCCTGCTGGATCAAACGGGAAGAGTTTGAGTCTTAAATCTAGATTTTTATTATAGTTCTATCTGTACTCTATAGGAAATCGAGGAGTTCTGGCTTCTGCTACAAAAATGTAGTATGTTTGTGATTTTTTTAAAAACGAACTATGTAAATGAACACTTTTTTGTCATTCTTCAATTTCAATAGGCTCTGCTGGATCAAACGGGAAGAGTTCCAGTCTTAAATCTAGATTTTTATTATAGTTCTATCTGTACTCTATAGGAAATCGAGGAGTTCTGGCTTCTGGAGTAGAAATGTAGTATAATTGTATTTTTTTTAAAATCGAACTATGTAAATGAGCACTTTTTTGTCATTCTCTAATTTCAATAGGCTCTGCTGGATCAAACGGGAAGAGTTCCAGTCTTAAATCTAGATTTTTATTATAGTTCTATTTGTACTCTATAGGAAATCGAGGAGTTCTGGCTTCTGCGACAAAAATGTAGTATGTTTGTGATTTTTTTAAAAACGAACTATGTAAATGAACACTTTTTTGTCATTCTCTAATTTCAATAGGCTCTGCTGGATCAAACGGGAAGAGTTCCAGTCTTAAATCTAGATTTTTATTATAGTTCTATCTGTACTTTATAGAAAATCGAGGAGTTCTGGCTTCTGGAGTAGAAATGTAGTATAATTTGATTTTTTTTAAAATCGAACTATGTAAATGAACACTTTTTTGTCATTCTCTAATTTCAATAGGCTCTGCTGGATCAAACGGGAAGAGTTCTAGTCTTAAATCTAGATTTTTATTATAATTCTATCTGTACTCTATAGGAAATCGAGGAGTTCTGGCTTCTGGAGTAGAAATGTAGTATAATTTTTATTTTTTTTAAATCGAACTATTTAAATGAGCACTTTTTTGTCATTCTCTAATTTCAATAGGCTCTGCTGGATCAAACGGGAAGAGTTCTAGTCTTAAATCTAGATTTTTATTATAGTTCTATCTGTACTTCATAGAAAATCGAGGAGTTCTGGCTTCTGGAGTAGAAATGTAGTATAATTGTGATTTTTTTAAAATCGAACTATGTAAATGAGCACTTTTTTGTCATTCTCTAATTTCAATAGGCTCTGCTGGATCAAACGGGAAGAGTTCTAGTCTTAAATCTAGATTTTTATTATAATTCTATCTCTACTCTATAGGAAATCGAGGAGTTCTGGCTTCTGGAGTAGAAATGTAGTATAATCGTAATTTTTTTAAAATCGAACTATGTAAATGAGCACTTTTTTGTCATTCTCTAATTTCAATAGGCTCTGCTGGATCAAACGGGAAGAGTTCCAGTCTTAAATCTAGATTTTTATTATAGTTCTATCTGTATTTAATAGAAAATCGAGGAGTTCTGGCTTCTGCTACAAAAATGTAGTATGTTTGTGATTTTTTTAAAAACGAACTATGTAAATGAGCACTTTTTTGTCATTCTCTAATTTCAATAGGCTCTGCTGGATCAAACGGGAAGAGTTCCAGTCTTAAATCTAGATTTTGATTATAGTTCTATCTGTACTCTATAGGAAATCGAGGAGTTCTGGCTTCTGCTACAAAAATGTAGTATGTTTGTGATTTTTTTAAAAACGAACTATGTAAATGAGCACTTTTTTGTCATTCTCTAATTTCAATAGGCTCTGCTGGATTAAACGGGAAGAGTTCCAGTCTTAAATCTAGATTTTTATTATAGTTCTATCTGTACTCTATAGGAAATCGAGGAGTTCTAGCTTCTACTACAAAAACGTAGTATGTTTGTGATTTTTTAAAAAACGAACTATGTAAATGAACACTTTTTTGTCAATTTCTAATTTCAATAGGCTCTGCTGGATCAAACGGGAAGAGTTCCAGTCTTAAATCTAGATTTTTATTATAGTTCTATCTGTACTCAATAGAAAATCGAGGAGTTCTGGCTTCTGCTACAAAAATGTAGTATATTTGTGATTTTTTTAAAAACGAACTATGTAAATGAACACTTTTTTGTCATTCTTCAATTTCAATAGGCTCTGCTGGATCAAACGGGAAGAGTTCTAGTCTTAGATTTAGACTTTTGTTATAGTTCTATCTGTACTCTATAGGAAATCGAGGAGTTCTGGCTTCTGCAGAAGAAACGTAGTATAATTATGATTTTTTTAAAAAATGAAGTGAACGATTTTCATATACATAATATTTCATATAATATTTTTTTCAAAAATTTTTTTTGAAGCGAGGTCAATAGAACTATTTGTAAAAACTATCAGGAACTATTGAACTAATATATATGTGTATAGAACTCACTCCGATTTGGATTTGCAAAAAAATGATCTGCTACGGGAAGTTAGCAGATCATTTTTTCAATGTCTGTTTTCTAGGGTAAAAACGCCAGAACTATGTTTAAAACCTATCAGGAACTATAGAACTCTGCTGCATGCGAAGAGAACTCACATTTTTTTTTTGATCTGCTGGAAAATGATCTGCTAAGTTCACTGTCATCGTTTACAGTTTGAAGCTGTCCACAGCCGACGGCTTCATTATCAGCCAATTTAATGGGATACTAAACTTATATTCAAAATGTAGAATAAAAATAATCTTGCGAGAAAGAAAAGAATATTTTATATTCCGTATTTCGTGTAAGATAAAACTTTAAACGTGATATATTAAAAAAAAATCATTCATATCCAGAAATTACTGCCACAAATTATTTTCAATATTATAATAATTCAATATTGTTACGTAAACCTCCATCAAAATTAACAGCACAGATTATTAATTAACCCGCAACTAAACCTATCGTAGCTTTACAGGGTGAAGTTGTCAAAAAGCTTTCCCCAATTTTCACAAGGACATCAACAAGTTTTGGTCGAAAGCTATTAAAACTACGAAATTAATATTTAACGCTATCGTTGTATAAGTGAAATTTGAACTCAATATCACTACAGTAGTTGGTTCTAATATAATTGTTTCACACTCATGAAGATTATATAGCCGTATGTTTATGTAAAACGACCTGTGGGCACCAGGTTCGGTTTTTTCCCGCACACAGCAGGGTAAGCAGAGGGAACCTAGTGTTAAGACACTCCACTTTCCAACCTACTAGCGACATTGCGTATTAATTAGCTGAAATCAAAGTTTTATTCAGTCGGTAAAGCGCGGCGTTAAGTTCCGCCACTTAAGACGCAATGCCTCCGAATTTGGCGGAAAGTGGGGAACGTGCCTACCCTACTGTGTGCGGGATATAGGGTGAAACTAAAAAAAAAATCTCATTTACTTACTAGAGCTAAGAAATAAAAATAGTTTAACTGTAATCATTATTTATTATAATTTATACCTCCTAGATGGTGAAATTTACCGTTTTACTATACATAAGAGCTTGTAGCTTCACGCTGTATCCCGCACACAGCAGGGTAGACAGAGGGAACCTAGTGTTAAGGCACTCCGTTCCCCACGCACCGCCGAATTTCGAAGGTATTACGTATTAAGTGGCGGAACTTAACGCCGCCCTTTACCTCGGTACCAGAGCGAAGAAAATGGAAATACTAAATATTTCCACTCCTCGAGTGGGAATCGAACCTACAACCAGTCGTTTGAAGTCGCACATCTGTGCCACTGCACCACGACTGGCCCCCATACATACATATACATAAGATCAATTACACAAAATATAGTCCATTGCTTTTATTGCATTCACAAGTTTAATCTACAGTAGAAACATTACTACTGTAGTTGTATCTTGAATAATTTTATAGGTACATAAATCTTTTATTTTATGGCAGTAGAAATAAAAAAACCTCAGTCGAGTGAAGCTGGGTTCTTGTTCATTAAAGTGCAACTTACTTTGTTGCAATGTTTACTTTTTGTTATTTCTTTTGCAAAATTTTTATTAAAGAGCGAATTGCGAATAATGTTTTGATACAATCAAAATTAGTATTCATAAAATTATATCACTGTATCACTGTGCTCGCGACTTCGTTCGCGTGGAATTTAAAATGTATATAAAGTGGTGGCCAGTTGTAGCCCAGTGGCACAAGCGTGTGACTGCAAACGACTGGTTGTGGGTTCGATTCCCACCCGAGGAGTGGAAATATTTAATATTTCCATTTTCTTCGCTCTGATGTCGAGGTAAAGAGCGGCGTTAAGTTCCGCCACTTAACACGCAATGTCTCCGAATTTGGCGGAAAGTGGGGAATGGAGTATCTTAATACTAGGTTTCCTCGGCCTACCCTGCTGTGGGTGTGAAGCTAAAAAAAAGTGTACCATTGAATATAAAAACAATGATACCCAGATGGGTATTTAAAGCTATAGGATACGTTACAGAAATAATATTTTTATATATAGTCTGAAATCTAAAATAATCTGAAACAGAATGTCAGGACCAAGATCTTTCTACATCCCTTTGCTTTGCGGGAATAAAAGCGTGAAGCCGCTACAAGTTTGTTTGCGTTAACTTTATAACCTATACTGTTTCCGTTTCTGACTTCCGTAGTTCCGTAGTTTCCGTAGTTTAGAAACTTCGAGAATCCTTATTTAGTGCTTCTCACTCCAAGGAACCTTAGCGCCAAATATCAGCTATCTGCGGCCAGTAGTTTCGGCAGAAGTTTATTTATATATAATTATTATGTTTTAATGGACAAACCATTATGACTATAGATATTGGTCACTGCGATCCCATATATTCGTCATTGTACATTTCGCGAAACAGCTGTACAATAGAAGATCTCCCCTAAGAGAACGGCACTCAGACAGATAAATGAAATTACAAAATTTATTATAGGTACTATAAATAGATTTAGTACTGGCTGAATGTGTTTGTTTACGTTTTCAATTTAAAGTAAATTGGACTTTTTATTGGCAAAGAAGTAAAAAAAACTATTCAGTTTTTTGTTTGAAGTAGAGTGGCCCTATAACACAATCAATCCACGGAGTGCCGAGGACTTCCTTCTCCTTTATATTAATAAGCGAAGAAAAATTTGGGACTCGTTCTAGGGAAAATTATGCGATCGGAGCAGTATAAAAATTACCATAATTAAACACTTTTAAACATTTTTAAA
Organism: Dryas iulia moderata; assembly: GCA_019049465.1. Taxonomy (NCBI): domain Eukaryota; kingdom Metazoa; phylum Arthropoda; class Insecta; order Lepidoptera; family Nymphalidae; genus Dryas; species Dryas iulia. The sequence continues at coordinate 13,624,487 of CM032427.1, read as the reverse complement.
GTGTTATTCCACACTTAGGAAAATTGAAAAAGACATTTAAAGAAAACGTATAAAAATTTGAACGCAGTGGGATTCGAACCCGCGCCTCCTGAATACCGCTCAGGCGCTCTCAACACTGAGCTTCTGAGAGTTTGTATGTATAAGAAATGATTCAATTTTTTTATTTTTCAATTAAAATATATTAGAAGCACAGTTTTATATGTTTGAAGTAAACGTCGCCAAGGCAACTCGTATATTAGCGTCACCGAATCACTTTACTGGTTAAAGAAATATAGGAAAGTGTTGCCGCCCTTTAATGCTTTCTTTTCATTTCTAAAACAATGGCGTGATATGTCTAAATAATTAGACGTCTAAACCAGGGGTACCCAACCCGAACCCTGCTATGTTTATTTGAGCGAAGCGACCGTAGCTCTACTAGAGACTTTTTGCATTCTTTGTGCGCGCATCAATTGAAAACGGCTGAATCGATCATTATGAAGTTTTGCGAGCTTATTTAAGCTGATGGTCCGATGGTTTGTAAAAAAAAAAAGTTTAAGGTCCAATGTGATGGGGAATAATCGTTTAAAATGCTGTTTCCCATAGACATTAATTAAGGTGTGCTCGCTTCGCTCAATATGGAAACGGCACCCGAGATTTCGCGAGCGAGTCAAAACTGAGAATCTAGCGGCGCCCCTAGTTATATTAAAGATATTGTTATGGTACTTTTTAAATTGAAATGCATTCAAAGGATTACATTTTTTTATAGGCCTGTTGCTAAAAAAGGCTACTTACCCATGGGTTTAATGTAGTGGTGGGCAAACTTTTTATCCAGTGGCCAGAAAAATATACAATTTTTTTTTTTGCAACTATATTTTAAATATAATTATCGTACACCATTTAAAATGATAGCTCGCCAGCAGGACATGGTCCGCGGGCCGTAGTTTGCCCATCACTGGTTTAATGTGACTGTACAAAAAATATGTCGTTAAAGTAAAACGAAGATTCTTAATTAAAATAATTTATTATATTACAAGCGTCAACGACCGGATATAATTTGATTATTATTATATTCTTAAATTATTTTAATAATTATTTATATTAAAGTTAAAACTAATTTTGGTTAAATAAATATTTTACAAATTGGCTATTTCCCACATAATAGAGAGAGAAATAGAGAAACCTAATGTCAAGATACAAGACACAGTCTCCACTTTCCGCACAAATTCGACATGGCAGAACTTACTTTGCATTATATAATGTAAAATTATACTTAATATAAACATAGTCGAGTGGGTATTCAACCTACAACCATCATGCTTTCAGCCGGATGCTATCCCATTGCACCAATGGCCGTTGTTGTTCGCACCAAATATTATTTTAAACAATATAATGTCTCTAAATTCTGTTTAAATTCACCATTCAATTCCAAGTAGCTCCTCTTAATGCACCCATAAGGAAGTAGAGGAGAATTTTCTTTGGCCTTCTAATACAATGAATAATTCATTTATACCAACGTGAATTGAAAGCTTTGTGGCTTAGATGGCCATCTTACTAATACACACGATGGTAAGGGATTCAAAGTCTAATCTCGTAAACTTTCCAAAAAATGTTTGTAAATATACATATTTATGAAGAGAGATTTATAGAGGCCAGTTGTGGCGCACTCGAGCAGTGGAAATACTTATCATTTTCATTTTCTTCGCACTGGTGTCAAGGCAAAGACCGGTGTCAAGTTCCGCCGCTTAACACGCAATGCCTCCAGAATTCGGTGGAAAATGGGGAGCGGAGTGTCTAGTGCCTAGTTAACCTAGTGTTAACTAGGTTCCCTCTGCCTACCATGCTGTGTGCGGGATACAACGGAGGACAAGGAGTACACCGTTGACGAGTAAAATACGCTTTACCTTATCAACATGTATGTCAATTTATACGAAAATGTATGGCAAGCATATATTAGTGTTTAATAATAAGTCTAGTCGAAATTTCCGGTTTCTGCATATTCTTAATTAAAATAGGCATTGCATTGCAATATCCGCTTCCAGCATGCATGACGTACAATGTTGTAGTACGTCTGGGCAAGGAAATGAAAAAGTCTTTACATACTTCGTCCTATAACTTGTCTATAGATTAGAAAGATACAAAGAAGTACTGTATATACATACCTAAGTACATATATAGACAAAGCTCTTTCTATCTTGGATAGAGCCCCAGTCACGATATCTAACATCTTTCCTGCAGTCCGCCGATAACATCGGCAGTATTAATAAAACGCGGATGTAAGTCCTTCGGATGATCGTTTGATAAGAGTAAAACTGCAATTTACTTGTTTACGTTCTGACCGAGACCTGTGTAACTTAATTACAATAGCTTAGTTTATTTTAATATTAGCGGCCCGCTCGCGGTTTCGCCGCGTGATCTACGTGGCTATTTCGGTATATTGCAACCCTCGGTGGTGGATTTTTGAAAAATAAAGTAGCCTACTTTTAACCTTGGATTATCTACTATATATATGCAAAAAATCATTTCACTCGGTCAAGCGGTCTAGATTTTTCATATAAACTTTCATCCCCATTTTCAACCCTTTAGAGGTTGATTTTTAAAAAACTAAGTAGCCTATGTTAGACCCAGTCATTTTCACTACTTTCTTTCTAAATTTCATCCAAATCGGATCAGTAGATTAACCGTGAAAGCGTGACAGACAAACACACAGACATTCGTAATTATAATATAAGTATAGATTATCATTGTTGATGAATCTAAAATCTATTTTTTGTTTTGAAATTTAAATTCAGGAAAGCGTTAAGTTTTATGTATGTATTTCTTTCCTTTGCTTTTAACTCAACCTAAAATTATTGCGTGTTAACTATATCTTAGGGAGAATTTAATTGTAATTAACAATTAAATATTAACAATTGATAGTTTGTTTGTGCAAAAATCACAATTAACAATTAGGTTATTCCTTGTTAATCGTAGTGTGAAGAACTAATTAATTTTCACCAGTGCTTTTTATGTCATTTCCCCATAAACAAGTAATAAATCGTTAATATTTAATTGTTAATTGCAATCATTTTTTGCTCAACAATTCTATACAAGAATTTTGGCTTACTTTCTCTCTTTAAGCTTCAAGTAAGCTTAATTCCATATTTATTTTTTTTCAAAAGAGGTACTAAAACTAACAAGTATGTTACATATGTACGTATATTTATACCATGTGAAGTTCATTTTAGTTCACAAATGAAAGATATCTAATTATACATACATATTTCATCTGTCCTTTGATAGTGTTATTTATATATAGAAAAAAGATTTCGTATATTTATTTTTTTTATTTTCGCACTTTGTTCCATATGAGGACATTTTTTTTAATGTCGGGAAATCCGTTACGGATACCCGCCCGGGGTGGAGCCCCGGAGCGCGGGTATATGGGACTCCGGTTTGGCAAGATGGTACGCCTCAGTTTACCCACTAAAACCAGACGTTGCCCGTCTCCCGCCACTAACCCATGTCTCGGGCACTGCCCCAATCGTCTGCGAACCTGGACGGCAGTCAGAGAGGAGCTATTATCATGACATTTCATTCTCTGTTTTCTACCTTGAAATTAGATATTGCGTGTTGAATTGAACTCAAAAAGAGTAGTTAAATTAAACAAAAACATTTTTCGACTGCGAATCGAACCCGCATCCATCGCGTTTAGAGTAAGACGTCTTCGCACTGCATCACAACGGTTTAATATCGATTTTCTTTTTTTTTATCTTCACGCTGTGTCCCGCACGCATCAAGGTAGGCAGAGGGAACCTCATGTTAAGACACTCCGTTCCCCCACTTTCCGCGAAACTTTTGTATTATAACGTACTTGTATATTATATTATTCAAAATATTGATTAAATATAATATACAAGTACATATGTCAATTATTATATTATTTGTTTGAAATACTTTGGAAAATATTTATCTTTTACTTCTAATCTAATGGAAATGCACATTTAAATATAATGGAAAAATACCTACGCAACAGATATTTTAAACTATATAGGTAAATTGTCAAATTTTAATTAAACAGACTTGAAACTATGCAAGGGGATAACGAGAAGGTGAGTATGAAAACAATGTGTCCCAAGAATGTATTTTTTTAGCTTCACGGTGTATCCTGCACACAGCAGGGCGGGCAGAGGGAACCTAATGTTAAGACACTACGTTCCCCACTTTCCGCCGAATTCGGAGGCTTGCGTGTTAAGTGGCGGAACTTAACGCCGCGCTTTGCCTCGACACCAGAGCGAAGAAAATGGAAATATTAAATATCTCCATCCCTCGAGTGGGAATCGAACCCACAACCAGTCCTTAACAGTCATACTAGTTAGTTATTTGTGTAAATTTGATGAAACATTCGTCGAACGGGAATTAAACCTACTACCACACTGTGCAATCGGTGACATAGATTATCTGCTCTGTTGAGAAGAGCCACAGAGAAACTGAAAAGTTGCTCTTTTTTAAATACAAAAGTTATAATTTCATAAAGTAGCTATTCTGCGAAATATTCAAATGATTAAAATTTTTATCCATTTAATATTCTCGGACAGAGTAATTAGCTTTATTTATTAAGTATTTCTGTAGATACTATTATATATTTAAGGAAATTTCAAAATATTTACCAAATATATTAGTGGCCAGTCGTGGCCCAGTGGCACAAGAGTGTGACTGTAAGCGACTGGTTGTGGGTTCGATTCCCACTCGAGGAGTGGAATTTATATTTCCATTTTCTTCGCTCTGGTGTCGAGGTAAAACGCGGCGTTAAGTTCCGCCACTTAACACGCAAGCCTCCGAATTCGGCGGAAAGTGGGGAACGGAGTGTCTTAACACTAGGTTCCCTCTGCCTACCCTGCTGTGTGCGGGATATAGCGTGAAGCTATTTTTTTTTTTATTTAAATTAAATTTAAGGACAGTATCAAGATAATTAATAAAATAACAAATTATAAGTGGAGAACTCAGCGTCTTGACAATAGGTTCTTTCTAACTAGCCCATTATGCAGGAAAACGCGCGCGGGAAAAAGTTTAATTATAACACGATTATTAGTATACCTAGATTACAAAAAAATTCCAACTTTTCAAAATTTTTACTTTAGCCGGCTGGAGCACATACAATAAACGTCGACGTATGCCGACGTAGTTAAGCGGCTTCCCTTTCATATTTACTAAAACTGTATTATAAATGTGAGTCTGTCTGTTTGTTACGGTTTCACTGCTAAACCATCGGTCCGATTTGGATGGAATTTGACAAGAAAATAGTTGAAGATTTGGGGTTAAACATAGGCTACTCTTATCTAAAAATCAAAAATTATCTGTTTTTTACAAAAACCAACCTTTAAGGAGATGAAATTGCGGAAATAATTTATATAAAAAATATAAACATCTTAATATAAATATATATAAAAATAGGAAATAACTATAGTCATATAGTTCATGAGGACGAAGCCGCTAGTAGATTGCTTATAATTATAAAAAATAAACCACAGGTATTTTAAAAAATCAGTTTAACATATTAAAATTTCATTTACAATCACACCATACTACTAATACCTATTGAATTAAAATGTCTCTAAAACAGTTACAAGTAATCGTTCCCACTGTAGCCGGCTGAGGCATATGCAAATGGGCGTCGACGTATGCCGACATAGTTAAGCGGCTTTCCTTTTATATTTACTAAAAGCTTATTATTAGTACGAAAGTTTGTCAGTCAGTCTGTTACGGTTTCATAGCTAAACCACCGGTCCGATTTGGATGGAATTTGTCAAGAGTTGAAGAATAGTTGAAGACTCAGGGTCAAACATAGGCTACTCTTATCTAAAAATCAAATATTATTTATGAATTTCACAAAAAAAAAACAAAAAAATTCATTTATAATCACACCATACTAATATTGAATGAAAATGTCTCTAAAACAGTTTCAAGTAATCGTTCCCACTGTAGCCGGCTGATGCATATGCAAATGGGCGTCGACGTATGCCGACGTAGCTAAGCGGCTTTCCTTTTATATTTACTAAACGCGACAAAAGGTATAACGTTCATATAAAACGGTTTAGTACTTGTGTCCTTTATCTTTTATTTTTATTTAACTTAGCTTTTAGAAATGTTTGGTTTTTCATTGTTTGAATTATGTTATTTACTTATATTTAAGTTTTGTTTGGGCCAGTCGTGCCGCAGAGGTACAAAGTGCGACTGTAAAGCGACTGGTTTGTGGGTTCGATTCCTACTCGAGGAATGGAAATATTTAATGTTTCGATATTCTTCGTCTGGTGTCGAGACAAAGCGCGGTGTTAAGCTCCGCCACTTGACATGCAACGCCTCCAGAATTCCGCGGAAAGTGGGGAACGGAGTGTCTTAACACTAGGTTCCTTAACGCAGGCATTCATGGCGCAGTGGGATAGGATTGGAATGTAAACGTGATTGGTTGTGGGTTCGATGCCCGCTCGAGTAAATGATTATGTTTTCATTATTCTTCGTTTGCCCCCCGAAATAAAGACAAAGCATGGCGTAAACTTCCGCCATTTAACACGAATACGAACTTATCATTAATTCAAAACTTGGTTTCTGTCTGTTCTACTATACGAGAAGACGGTTCATTATTCTATAAATGTAATAGCATCGATTTTAGTTAAGCTGTAAGCTAATTAACGTCTAAAGGTGCGACAAAAGTAAGTACTAATATAAAGAATATTTAATTAATACTTTATATCTTGAAATAAAAATGTTCAAGATATAATAAGCATTATAATATACTTATATAAAATAAGTTTTTTTTTAATTATTTTAACTATTAAGCAGCCACTCGATGGAAAAAAACATTTTTTTATTCCATATTTCATACAACCAAATGAAGAATATCAACAAATTAAATCTTTTATGTATGAATCGCAAATCATACATAAAAGTTTTCAAAATAAAATAAAAACGAGATAGATAATAATAGACGCTGAATTGATCTCATTTCTGAGGTCATTGTAAGCATAATTTCCTTTGCTCAGTAAAAATCTTTGTGTAGACATTTCTTGCAAAAGTGACACTTGGCATGAATTTATATTCAAGTGATTTAAAAGGTTTATTTCAGAGCTTTTGGACGGTTCCTAGATCTAGATCTCCTTTGCGCGGTTTGAGACCCACTGCAATGCATTTTTTATACGTTTACTAAAAGTGTTAAAAAAGAGTCAAAATATTTATTATATCCATTTTCTTCGCTCTGGTGTCGAGGCAAAGCCCACAGCAGGGCAGGCAGAGGGAACCTAGTGTTAAGACACTCCGTTCGCCACGCCGCCAAATACGGAGGCATTGATTGTTAAGTGGCGGAACTTAACGAGAGAGATAGTTGAATAGCCAAATAGGCAATTAATACAGTTAATTTACTTTCCTTTAAGTAACAGTAACAGTAACAGTAATCAATTAATATAGTAATAGTACATAATAATTACAAAATATACAATACTTTCTATACAGACTTGATATCATAGAAATTGTTATACAAAAGCTGATTATGTAACATTGTGCTTTACAAATCTACCGGCGCTTGAAAGTTCAGTTTGTTTGTTCAATTAAAAGACTACGGTTTTACATCATTAGTATTGAAATAGCTAAGTAAGGCCAAAGCTTTCAAATAATAAAAATGACTAGCTATTGCTCGCAACATTGCGTGTATTTTAAAAAAATATCATATTTTTTATAGTTCACCCTGTATCCAGTACACAGCAGGGTAGGCAGAGGGCATCTAGTGTTCAGACACTCTGAACCCCACTTTCCGCCGAATTCGGAGGCACTGCGTCTTAAGTGGCGAAACTTAGGGCAACGCTTTGCCTCGACACCAGAGCGATGAAAATGGAAATATTAAATATTTCCACTTGTAACAATACATATTATGTATAAATAAACGTAGAAATATAAAAAAATATTAAATAATATAATTTAATAATAATAAAAAAATATATACAATTTTATGGAATAGTTTAAACAAATAATAAAAAAAATATTTAATTAATATTTTCAGAAAAAGCAACGTTGGCTGTATGAGTTGCTGGCATATTATAGTTTATGATTTTTAAAAATGGAATAGAAAGAGAAAGGGAGCATGGCGGGAGCGTGGCGTCGAAAAAGTGACGCTCTGAAAATTATTGATATTAAATTGCAAATAATATAAATTGAATACAAGGAAATGGATATTTAATAAATAAATTTAACATATTAAATGCAAAGTGATCGAAATATAATAATTTTGTAATAATCAAGTTTGGTAAGATGCATATTTGTTAATTATGAAGAATTTCTTGGTGAGTTCTTATTTTACATTAATAATATAAAAATAACAAAGCGAATATTGAAATGAATATTAAAATAATAATAACTAAGTAATATAATAGTATTAAAGGCAATAAATATTTTAAATATTAGTTGTATGAAAAAGAAAACATATAATTTGCAGTACAAATTAATTAAAGCATTTGGCGTATGGCGGCGCCATCTTAAAATAGTGTTGTATGAACACTATAGTTTACATTTTCCTAAATATTATAAATTTATAAATTAATTGAAAGTTGCGAGTGTAAATAATATTTATTAAATAAAAATAAATAAGGCTTTGGATGATTAAATATTTTATGGCAAATATTCTCATACGAATGTATGAAATTTAAAATAACATAAATATGTACTACATGTATAGGGGCGATGCATGTAGTACAAATAATAATAATAAGATATTAATATACAATGCGTTTGATAGCTGGGTATTTTATGGCAATAATTGGCACGATCTCATACGAATGTGTAAATCTTAAAAAAAAAACAAATATAAACTACATGTACAGGGGCGATGCATGTACTGTCTCTCGACTGTCAGGGTTCGGTTATAGCTTATAGCTTACTGATAAACGATGTCAGTGACACAATCAATGTAGCTTTGCAGCACCGAGGCCGACATGTTTGGTAAAGTGATCCGCTATAGCGACGTTGGTTAGTTGTATCCTTTCTGATGCTGTCTTGTGTTGCGTAAGCAATGCTTGTACAAAGTCGGATTGTGGTATAACGTGTGACATGTGACTGTCGTGGGTTCAGGTAGCTTATAGCTTATAGCTTAACCAGTGACATTGGTCTCACAAACCATTAATGTATATCGGCTTAACAACCCGACGAATTCATTGGTCTCACAAACCAGTGACGTATATCGGCTTAACAACCCGACGAATCCATTGGCCTCACAAACCAGTGGCGTATATCGGCTTAACAACCCGACGAATTATATTGGTCTCACAAACCAGTAACGTATATCGGCTTCACAACCCGACGAATTCATTGGTCTCACAAACCAGTGACGTATATCGGCTTAACAACCCGACGAATTATATTGGTCTCACAAACCAGTAACGTTTATCGGCTTCACAACCCGACGAATTCATTGGTCTCACAAACCAGTGACGTATATCGGCTTCACAACCCGACGAATTACATTGGCCTCACAAACCAATGTACAACTAATTAAATATATATAATAAGCGTAACAAGTACCTTTGAGAAAGATCACACACAAACTTAACAAACATGACGTGACAGCTAACTAATAATTGATCGTTTGCTAAGGCATCGTAAGTATCATATACGTGAACTGTTTCGTTGTGTCTCGGAGGGTTCAATATGATCGGTCAGGTCTGCGATCGGACGGAACTCACGGCAAGTGGCGGGGCGGGGCCACACGGCCATTTTTTCTCTTAATATAGCTATCTTGCATAGTTGTAAGTGAGAGATAAATGAGACGATCCTAGGGCTTTTCCTCGGACGAGCTCTGGGTGATTGCAACGGATAGTTTGTGTTAGATACTTGCATGTCTAGAACCCTTCTGATGGCTAATTAATATAAATGAGTCTATACCTTCTGATGGCAAACTAATAATTAAGAAGGAAGACCTTCTGATGGCTAATTTATATATAAAATGAGTCAATACCTTTCTGATGGCAACTATAATTAAAAAAGATTACCTTCTGATGGCTTATTATATGTATTTAATACATTACACGTAGAATTTCCTAACACTGTTACCTCTGAATCTCAAAAAGAACTTGAGTTACTTACATACATAACAATAAAGGTCCTAACCACAAGACGTATCATGAGCCAAGGCATGATTTGATTAATATATTTTCAAACATTTCAGATCGATGAAGGGATGAGTTCGTTGAAGGGGGGGAGACCAGTTACACACTCCTCGAGTGGGATTATAACCCACAACCGGTCGTTTCATACTCTTGTGCCACTACGCCACGACTTGCCCCATGATGATCTTTGACGTAATATTTCATTTTTTTTTACTTATTGTTTTTTATATATTTTTATATACTACACTATTATAAGGACTGACCTTTTTTTTTAAAATAATCTTCTTTTTTATATAAATTCCTTTTTTTCACAATATCAGTAACTAAAACTAAAACTTATAAAATATACTATGTTTTATTTTGGGATTTCGAGACACCATAGTTTTTCAGGTGTTTGTTCTTTTCTACTCTTTATTTTTGTTTGTTTGTTTGTTGTATTTTTTGGTTATTTTAACAAGTGAGTACACTCACTCTCACTTATATGTTAAAAGGTTTATATAATATAAAGACACTAGCAGTCCCTCAAAGACGTAGCTCCAGTAATAGCTTTCCTAGTCTCACGAGATCAGATATTGCCAAGGTATACACTATTTCTATTTAAACTTTTTTACTTTCCCTGCTCCATCCCTCAGTAGTTCCCTACCAAGTGTAGCGCCTACCTAAATTATAGCTTTCTACGCCAAAACGTTTCAGCTGTGCGTTGTGTGCCGTTCAATTACTAAGTAACAGAATACAAGTAGTTTTATATATATATTGAGAATTATCTTTAATATTATGGTTTTAAGTTTTAACCGGTTTAAGTCAAAAGTTTAATAACGTAGTCTATCTATATACAACTTCTTATACGGTGGCTGGTCTTCAAAAAATTTGAAAGCAATTTGAAGAACGAAGACCTGTATCACCAAGGTCTGTTTTACCTATGCAGAGAGAACTTGGTGCCAAAATACTCCACTTCGCTCGAATTCTAGACATTATGTGATGACTCACGCAGCTTAACGCCGTGTGTTCCAAATTATAACTAGTCCATGTTTATATTATAAATAGGAAAGTCTGTGTGTTTGTCTGTCACGCTTTCACGGAGAATCTACCGGTCCGATTTGGATGAATTTTAGAATAAAAGTAGTAAAAGTGACTGGGTCTAACATAGGCTACTTAGTTTTCAATCAAAAATCAACCTCTATAGGGTTGAAATAGGGAATGAAAGTTTATTTGAAAAATCTAAACCGCTTGACCAATTGTAATTAAAGTCAAAGTCAAAGTCAAATAATTTTATTCAAAGCTGTGCACCCGAGGGTTGCAATATAACGAAATAGTTCACGCGGCGAAGTCGCGATGGGGCCGCTAATAGAAAATAATATGTAAAAGAAAAACGAACCTAACAATTAACTATAATCAATCTAACAATCACACATAACAATAAAAGCTCAAAAAAGCTTTTACCCCAAAACTTTTATCTCTTCAATATAACATAAAAAGCCTGAAAAACATTTAAAACCGTGCGTGCCGATTGATATTCACCGTATATTATCTGAAGCGGGGAGTTAACCTCCTGGTCGCGTATGACGTCCTGGTAATCTATTTACATTACAATGCATGCACGCACGCCCGCCGCAGTACAAATAGCTCGATGCGGTATTTATATCTATGTTACTATATATGTATGTATGTATGTATAAGTTGTATATTTATATGAAGTTATATGGTATATAATTAAGTCACCGTTGCACAGTTGTCTGAAGATGGTTGTAGATTCTAGTCCCACTTCCTACTCGAGGAGTTTTTATATTTAAAAAGTTATGAGGTTACTCATCTACCAGGGTAGGTTTTATTTTGAGTTTCACATTGGAAACGAGCATTTCCCCAAAACAATGTAGACAAAAAGACCCTAATTTACTACGTACCCTAGGTACTAACTACGTTCTTCACTTTCCGCTGAAAATCTAGATATTGGGATTTAGGTGCCGAAATATAACCCTACGCTGTTTTTCCAAATAATTTAAATATATATTTATCAGCCAAAAATAATTTAAATAGTTTGTGGCCAGTCGTGGCCCAGTGGCACAAGCGTGTGACTGTAAACGACTGGTTGTGGGGTCCATTCCCACTCGAGGAGTGGAAATTATATTTCCATTTTCTTCGCTCTGGTGTCGAGGTAAAGCGCGGCGTTAAGTTCTGCCACTTAACACGCAAGCCTCCGAATTCGGCGGAAAGTGGGGAACGGAATGTCTTAACACTAGGTTCCCTCTGCCTACCCTGCTGTGTGCGGGATACAGCGTGAAGCTAAAAAAAAAAAATATTTATCGTTACTTCGAGTACTTCATCGAACAAACAACAAATCGCATTAACAGTCAGACGCTACTAATTATGTAGTATATTTATAATTTATATTAAATATAGAACAAAATTAAAGCAAGTTGACGCATTTTCTCGCATAGTATCATAGTTAGAGAGACCTAATATTCTTTCTGTTCTACTCTGTTTTTCAATTTCCGCTTCCGAAATCGAGACATTGCATATTGTGTGGCATAAATCACCGCCCAATTTTGTCTTGTTCACCAGAGAGAAGAAATAGATATAATACAATATAATTGTTTCCCCGAACTCACAATCAATTGCATTTACAGTCTAATTTACAGTCGAGATTCTATGCTAACAACAAAAATAAGTTGTAATAAAGCGTATAAGAATTTCGACGCAGCGGAGAGTAGAACGCATGGCTCAGTAGTGAGAGCGCCTGAACGGTATTCAGGAGGCGCGGGTTCGAATCCTGCTGCGTTCAAATTTTTATACGTTTTCTAAATATCTTTTTTAAATTCTTTTCTGTTTGCCTACAGGTAAACACCTGTTTAAGGCAAAGCCGCGAGCTGATCGCTAGTAATTTAATATATTCAAAAACTACTTACTATCTCACAAATACAAATAATCAATAAGCCCTATTCCCAGCCATTCCTAAAATAGCTTCGTAGGAAAGTCCATTTCAGACAAGACAGTCGAGGAACAAACGACTAAGTGGTCTCCGTAAATGCAACTGGAGAGCGTCGCATGGGCTATAAATAGCAATTCCACCGAATTAAGACATCGACCAATTCATTTTACGACCGTCCGTCCGTCCGATGGCAATGATTCTATTTATTATGCCTATATAGGGCCAGTCGTGGCGCAGTTGTGGGTTCGATTCCCACTCGAGGAGTGGAAATTATATTTCCATTTTCTTTGCTCTGGTGTCTAAGTAAAGCGCGGCGTTAAGATCCGCCACTTAACATGCAATGCCTCCGAATTCTGCGGAAAGTGGGAAACGGAGTGTCTTAACACTAGGTTCCTTCTGCCAACCCTGCTGTGTGCGGGATACAACGTGAAGCTAAAAAAAAGCTAAAAAAGACTATGGGCATATAGTATTGATGTCATTAGTAAAATGAAAATTTAAACTAGAAAAAATAGTAAAAAATATTATATCTTCTACATTCCGGTATTAAAATTATAATTGCTGGCATTTTTAAAACCAAGAAGCGATAATAATTAAATATCTAACAAGAGGTAAGACTTAATTCATATTCAAATTATAAGCAAACATAATGCCAGCCTGCTTGTTTAGGTGCGAGGTGTGGTGAGAATAACATACAACTTGAAGAAGATTAGGTGGAAAATAAGAAGTTTTATTTTTATAATACAATATTAAAAGTGGCCAGTCGTGGCCCAGTGGCACAAGCCTGTAAACGACTGGTTGTGGGTTCGATTCCCACTCAAGGAGTGGAAATATTTAATATTTCCATTTTCTTCGCTCTGGTGCCGAGGTAAAGCGCGGCGTTAAGTTCCGCCACTTAACACGCAATGCCTCCAAATTCAGCGGAAAGTGGGGAACGGAGTGTCTTAACACTAGGTTCCTTCTGCCTACCCTGTTGTGTGCGGGACAGCGTGAAGCTAAAAAAAAAACAATATTAAATGCATTTTTTTGTAAAGTTTCCTCCCGCAGGGAATTTAAAAATAATCTTTAAGACACTCTGTTCTCTGCTTTTGAAACAAATTAGTTTTATTTTATAATAAAAAGGAATAACAGGAATATCCATACTAATATTGTACTGTACTGTGCCCGCGACTGTCATCCATACTCCATACTTATATTATATTATAAATGCGAAAGTCTGTCTGTTTGTCTGTCACGTTTTCACGGCTAATCTAACGGTCCGATTTGGATAAAATTTAAAATAAAAGTAGTGTGAAATTCAGGGTCAAACATAGGCAATTTATTTTTTCAAAATCCATCTCTAAGAGGTCGAAATAGAGGAAAAAAAATAGTTTAAAAAATCTAAGCCGCTAGACCGATTGTAATGAATATTGGCATAAATATAGTTGTCAAAGTAAGGTTAAATATAGGCTGCTTTATTTTTCAAAAATCCCCCAATTGCTATATAACGAAACAGTTATGTAGTTTACGCGGCAAAGCGAGCGGGCCACTAGTTTATATATAAATATAAACAATTTTTGTACAGTAACAACTTCAAATAATTTGCAGGTAATTTTAGTCTGTAGACAAAATAAAATTTAAAAAAGACTATGAAAGCGCAATTTCACAGTCAGTAATTTTTCAGATTATGTGTCATTCGTGTTTGATTTATATCGTTCCTGATACTGTAACCATTCGTTTAAATTTTACCCAACGAAGCAAAATCACTTATTTTTTTAATTATATTTAAAAAATCACGCCTTTTGTGCATAGCAGTGTAGTAAAAGAGTGTCAAGACACTCACAAAATAGAATTTATTAAGATAAGCTGACAAAGCAATTAAGTTTATCGCTGTTGTGCCATTACGAGACGTTGAACTAAACATAATTAATACAAATTCGAATTCCACACGAAGGGATATTGGTTACTTTCTTTTGCTTTATAGCTTTTTGGGGCGTTTCTTGAGCATTGTTTACTTTACTATTGTTACGTAACCAGAATGACGAAACCAGAATACATGGTCAAATTGATAATTTTATATAATAAAATAAACACTTAAAAGACTTTATTAAAAGCATAAAAATACGTTTCTTTAGTTAACATACCATGAAAACCTAAGCCTAACAATGTCTGGACTCAAAGAGTCCGAACAATACAATACACCAATAAGAATTAACAGTCATAAACCACACACAACATAACCACACACAAAATATCCCTATCTTTCTCTCAAAAAAAACAATTAAACTTTCATTATCCTAATCAAATAATAAATGTAAAATCTTAACTAAATTTCCAGTTTAATTGTTATAAACTCTGCCAGGATAAGAATATTGTAACGAGATAGAAGTTTTAACGAGCAATTTCGGATTGCCAAGTGCTGAGTTTGTTAATTTATTCACGGATTGTAGAATAGTAAACGTGTAGTGTAGTATTTACTACTATATGTTGAACTTTGAGTATGTCTCATTGTTTTGGTATTACCATTAAGGACAATGCTTTAATAGGGATGAAAAATGATCATTTTCTTATTGATTTTACGATTTTATTCCGCATAACAGACATGGAGAGAGCGAGTGTCAAGACACTTCGTTATCCAGAACTTAACGCCGCGCTTTGTATTAACAGAACAGAGAAATGAATATAATGTCGCACTAACGGTCACACAACCAATCCCATTAACAATCACACACTTACGATGCGATAATAAACATTCAATCCATCCATTCATCACAAATGCGAAAGTCTGTATTTTTGTCTTTCACGCTTTCACGGCTAATTTACAGGTCTAATTTGGATGACATTTAGAATGAAAGTAGTAAAAATCCCAGGGTCTAACATAGGTTACCTATTCTTTTCAAAAATCAATCTCTAAAGGGTTGAAATAGGGGATGAAATTTTAAATGAAAAATCTAAATCGCTTGACCGATTATAATGTTTTGGATAAATATAGTTAATATTCTAAGGTTAAGCATAGGCAACTTTATTTTTCAAAAATCCACCCCCGAGGATTGTAATATAACGAAACAGTCACTTAGTTCACGCGGTGAAGCCGCGAACGGGCCGCTGGTTGTATATAATTTTAAAAGTTTTAAAGTTATACGACTTAAAAAAATCCTGCTTTAAAAATATTAATATTTGCTCATTGCCACTAATTTTAGATACTACTTCTTTACTTCGTTCAACTAAAATTTAAAGAAGAAAATTGAAATGTACATATAAAAAAACATAGATTTAAATATTTTACTACCAGAAATTGAACCCACAGCCAATAGTGTTTACAGTCAGGCACATATAACAGCACCAATGTGATGCAGTAATAGAAATTCAATTGTATATTGAGTTTAAGTAGTTTTCAACTAGTTCATAAGTCAATGTCAACGGTATGTTTTGTAGAAGTCGAGTAGCCGGCAAGTCTGCGAGTCAAGATATTGATTAGTTATACAACAATATATAAAATTGTATTGTTCTATTTTTATTATTATTGATTTGGTACATTTTAAATTATATAAATAACTGTTAAAAAAGGGCATAAATTGTGACTGTAAAGTGACTGGTTGTAGGTTCGATTCCCACTCGAGGAGTGGAAATATTTAATATTTACATTTCCTTTGCTTTGGTTTCAGAGACAAAGCGCGGCGTTAAGTTCCGCCACTTAACACGCAATGCCTCCGAATTCGGCGAAAAGTAGCGAACAGAGTGTCTTAACACAAGGTTCTCTCTGCCTACCCTGCTGTGTGAAGCTAAAAAACTAAATTTAAAATAAGCATTGAGGCCGCGTGATAGTCTAGATAGATAGTGATAGACTGCATACGCGATGGTTATGGGTTCGAATCCCACCAGGATAAATGAACATATTTAAATTATTTTCAAATGAAAACCGGAGAAATCTCCGCTCTGGTGATAAGACAATGCGTGGCGTTGAAATTTGCCCTAGCATTTAATGTCTCGGATTCAGTCGGAAAGTGGATCGGATTCAGTATTTTGCATTAACGGATGATTCAAAAACCAAAGAAATCGTTATAAACTACTATATTATTTTTTTAGCACGCTTTTATTAGCTTCACCAGTATCTGTCAATCAATCGATCAATCAATCAATGTAAGAAAAGAAAGATAATCCCTACATAAATTATTAATTGATTTCCTGCCATTTGATTGCACACGTGTCCGAATCCTAAAAAAATTTAAAGCACTAACTTAACTTTTTACAGAGATTTGATTTTTCACAGAGGCATTAATTTTAAGCGAACTAAACGGTACACTTTTAGTTTTGAATTTAAACTAATCACTTTTTTTTTAGCTTCACGCTGTATCCCGCATACAGCAGGGTAGGCAGAGGGAACCTAGTGTTAAGACTCTACGTTCCCCGCTAATCATTAGTTAGCATTATAACATTAATTAAAGTAATCATTAATTAGCATTATAACATTAATTAAACGTGTTTGACTGCGACTAATTACCGCTATACAAGTCGAATTGTAGTAGTTGGCAGGTTAGTATGTTTTCAGAATTTACGTGTTTTATGAATTTAGAATAGTGTCTAAATAAAGAGATCATAGTGTTCAATCACTACTAGCATAATATTTAAAAAGGCACAACTTGTATTTTTAAGTTTTAATTTCTAGTAGTAATAATTTAATACAGCTTTTGTTGTATACCTATATAATTTTTTATTGTATATAGATTTAAGTATAAATAGTATTCTTAGAAAGTCAAAATTGTTATGTTTGTGTGTTTTAAATTTGGCTTAGGGAACGATGGGGCTGACATTTTTGTATATTACCTAAAAAGTCCTTAAATAAAAACGGATTAAAAAATATATATATACAGCTTCATGCACTTATCCTCTCCGCACAGCGGGATAGTCATAGAGATCCTAGTGACAAGATACTCCGTTACATTCCTCCTATACTTTCTGCCCAAAATTGAGACAAAGCGTGTTCAGTGTCGGAGCTCAACTTTGTCCTTGGCACCAGAGCGAAGAATTCAAAATTTAAATATAATCGTGGATCAATCGTGGCACAGAGGCACAAAGTGCTACTGTAAAGCGACTGGTTTTGTGTGGGTTAGATTCTCATTCGAGGAGTGGAAATATTCAATATTTCCGTTTCCTTCGCTCTGGTGTCGAGGCAAAGGGCAGCGTTAAGTTCCGCCACTTAACACGCAATGCGTCCAGAATTCGGCGGAAAGTTGGGAACGGAGGGTTTTAACACTAGGTTCCCTGCTGTGTGCGGGATACAACGTGAAGCTAAAAAAAATCGCCCGAGTGGAGATCTAATACTATCCTACTGCGTTACGCCGGCCTTTATACAAAATACCAGAAGTATTATTTACTTGAGCAATTATAGAAATACTTTTTCTAGGTAGAGTGGGTAGTCAGGGAGAACGAGCCCCTGCATATCTTCCTCCATTATCATCGATACTGTGTTTTCGAAGGTCAACTGAAGTTCCTACTAATTACATATATGTAATGCATCTTAACCTAAACCTTACCGCAAAATAAAAAATATATTTTGCGGTAAGGTTTAGGTTAACATGCATTACTTAAATTAATAACCGCAAAATAGTACTTATTCTAAAAATATAGATAATATTTTTGCATTTATTATTTGTATTCGTCATTGATATTATAAAGTTGTCAAATGTTTGACTTGAAATTGTAAAAGTTTAAACAAGTGTTGAGTAACAAACGCAATGAATTTAAACAGCGTTTCATTAGTTTATATGAAAATAATATTTTTACTATTAACGTTTAGTATAAAAATCTGATGATTTCATTGATTATTACGTAAAAAAATCTTTGATTGTTTTGTTTATATAGAGACGAAAGAGTAACTATATAAAAAATATAATACATAGAGAGCATCGTCAGAGTTATGGCCTGAGTGCAATAGCCATGGTAGTAGATTCGATCCCCGAAAACGTTCAAGATTATTCTATATCACAATTTTAAAAGTTTATGAAAAGACGTTTGTGTGTTAAAGGTAGGCTAGTTATTACCTAATTAAAGATTTTATAAATGATAACACGCCTTGGGAACGAAATGCTCGCTCCAGGCTATTTCAAAAGTATCACTGTCAGCAATAAATCTGTATCTGTATCAAAATTACTTTAAAAAGAAGTCCCGCTGAGTTTCTTCCGCCGGTTCTTCTCAGGTCTGAGGTGTTAACTTTAGTGAACCGGTAGTAAACTATTTGACGTTCAAAAAATGAAGCATGTTACCTCTTATTTTGAAAAAAAAATATTTGATTTTGACTTTGATCTCGATCTTCGACTACTCCAAACGAGAGTAGTGATCTTTAATTACATTATTTTGTTATCTCCAATATCTGTATCTCGACTGCAAAGTGGAGAACGGAGAGAGTGACTTATCACTACATTTTTTCTGATTATTATTTTTATATATGTATTAAGCTATTATGCGGAAGACGAAGCTCCTTCAAATGATATTTTTTTTATTTTTATTATTGTACATATCTACGAGTATTTTAGTAATTTAAAAAGCTATAATGTTGTACATTTATCTACATTTTTTTTATAATGAGACACATCTTCAGCCCTTCTGTCATGTAAAAAAAGAACTTAGAAATACTACTTGTTTCGGTTTATCCGTAAGAAAAAGAAATGTCGCGGAAACAAATGCAGCACTTCAAACTCAGGTGAAAGAGAGAAAAATAATATTTTGTATGTAAATTATTCCCGAATGGTAATCATGTTACTAAAGAAAATATTTATTTTAAGAAATAAATATTGTACAGTCGCGTGACCTTTGTAACTTCGCTTTATTGCTAATTGAAATTGATAAAAAAACTTGTTCATTCATTTTGATACTTAACAGTTCATGTAAAAAAACCATTATTCATTAACACTTTCGTGATGTTTTTGTTATTATAAATTTACATATAATGAATTGAGTTTATATTTAAATTTCATTTAATAGTGTTTATATTTTTTTATTACTAGTAAAATTTTAAATATCTCACCAGTATTTGATGGTGCGTTCGGTTGCCTCTATAGACCCATTGAACGTTAGAATTTTGCAATTGCAGCAAACCACCACAAGGAATCGTAACGTTCGTTCCCTTATCTGCAGCAACTTGCCGAATCTCAACTTCTTCGCTCCGGGCCCAAGGAACTAGCCAAAAAAATTGAAAATTTTTAAATAAAAAAAATAAACATCGCGCACTTACAGAAAAAAATAATTTAAATTTATTTACCTTCTATTCCAAGGCAGAACAGAGGCACCAATATACGTTTAAGAAACATCCTACAATTTCTACATCTAAACTCTAAGAAAAAAATCCACAATCACTATCTAACCGTGAAGTATAAAAGATTTTTTTCTAACTAATTTATTTATTACATTACACGGAATTATAACGACGGAAGGCGAAATAATAGGAAACAAATCTCACAACAAACGTCTTCACTCCATTGATAAAAGTCATAGACTAGATAAGTGTCATAATTGCATGCAGTTGCCATTTAAAAAAAACCCTGAAGCTACCGAAGTGTGCGATAACAGCTGTCAAACAGTTGTCTATGGCGCGACATCGGAACGTCATAGACAAGAATATAGATT
This sequence comes from Dryas iulia moderata, assembly GCA_019049465.1. Classification (NCBI taxonomy): domain Eukaryota; kingdom Metazoa; phylum Arthropoda; class Insecta; order Lepidoptera; family Nymphalidae; genus Dryas; species Dryas iulia. Next base: position 13,603,859 of record CM032427.1, on the reverse strand, counting down.
TTCTTCGGACATGGCCGCTGTATCGGCAATACAACACCTGCAATGTTTTGTATATTCATATTCATTTTTTATAATGAATAAGGAGTTTTTTACTTATAAGTAGTGATTAGTGGATCGAGTATAGTGCTGTGATATTTGTAATGGATGCGGAGAACGAGAACGAAAAAAAGAGAATCCGTGATGCAATTCAGATGATGGAGACCATACAGTCGATGATCGACGTCTCAGCGGACAGACTCGAGGGCTTGAGGACACAATGCTCGACCAGTGCGGAGTTGACTCAGCAGGAGATCCGGACCCTGGAGGTAGGATACGGTCACGCTTTACGTTACGTGTTGTGGAAACAAGTTGTGCCCTTGAACGGCTTACCAGGGCTGCACTTCAAGGCCTCTGGGCTCAAGGATCGCGGTGAATAGTTCATTGCCGTTGTAGAAAGTGTGAGCGCGCGCATACCCAATCGCCTTGAGGTTGTACTGGCCTATTTTCCACTACGGTGTTGTAACGATTGTATACTAGAACAATATTACGAAGTCATATCGTACTACATATTGTGATGAAAGACTAATCGAAATAAATTTATTCATAATACATGAATAAAGATAGCCTTAAAAATACTTTAAGTTATTATTATGCAGTTTAGTTTTGACTTACATTATGTAGGAGAGTTTAAATTAATATCCAGCATAGGATATTTTAGACATTTATAATTTGAAATAAAACACATCTATTCTGAACCATGTTAGATAAAGCTATTAATTATTTATTACTAAGTATATTAATTAAGTAAAGTCACAAGTAATATCTTAGTGGGCTAATGGGTGGGCTTTCCCCTTTAAACTCATTTTCTTGTACTAGTTGAAATTCATAAACAATAGGCATTTTGCAAGTCAATAAGAAGTCATATAAATAATTTATATGACAATACTTTATTGGACTCAACAATAGTTGCTTAGCCCTAATAAAGAAATCAACATTTTTCATATTGAATAAATACATATAAATGATTTTTTGTTGACTTTTTAAAGCTGATGTTATTATTTAATGGCCAGTGTTAATATTATTTTAATTACCACACTTTGCTTTTCTATTATTAAAATTGCAGTTTCCACATTTATGTGAGAGATCACAGTAAATACTTTAATTAATATTACTATGCTGTAAATATGTTTTGTACTTCATAAGACAAGATAGTATCTTAATATACAAAATGTTAAATATTGTAAATAATTGTAGACCAAGACATTTTTTGGAAGTATTCAATTTCCTATGTATTTGAATAAGAGCTTAAAATATTAAAGTTAATTCTTCTAATATATAAATGTTTTCTTAGTAGTTGACAACATCATGATGCTCAATACTTATATTTGTATGCAAAAGGAAATTCTTCATTTTTCCAGAAAAACAGAGTTTGAAGAGAGAACATAAAATCATTCCAAATTTCATTTTGAGTGATGGAACTTAGTAAGTCACAGTGCCTTATCAAAGTCAAAAAATAAATAAAAATATCTGTTTACAATCATGCCTCCGAGTCAATATTTAATCCCATAAGTCACATTTGCTGTCAAACACATTCCATTACATCTTACTGGCCTATTTCTTTCTAGTATCATGTTTTCCTCTAAATAGCTTGTTGAAATAATAATGATAATAATTGTTTATGTCGCAAAGTATACATATGTATAATATAATTCCACAAACAATTATAGACTTGCCACTTGAATAATTTAAAGTCAAGATTAAGGACATTATTGAGGAAAGTATATTATACTGTACAGATGTTAATGTGTGGAAGTTCACTCGTGAGACTAATGTTAGTGGGTTAATTAATTAATGTATTGTAAAATTATATTTGAAAATAAAAATGCCTTGTGTGTCTATTGTCGTAAAATAAAGAGTCTTTTGATTTTAGTAAAAATAAATCAAGAAAATAATGTGTATGAAAATGATTTGAATACTCATCATTCAATTTTTTTTAAAACAATATCTCACTCATTACATTAAGAGAGTTATTAAACTATTTAACATAAATATGTTAAATAGTTTAATTAATTATTTAATAATTTAACAAAAATAAATATAAACACTCCAATAAAAAATGTTTACATTTATATCATTCTGATGTTGCTCTCAAAAATAAATATAATTCCACAAGTAGTTTGTATACAAGTTTTGTTTATTTTAATCAATTTAATTGCTATGTTCATACTATAGTGAGTGGGTCAGATGAATGAATCATGCAATTTGAATTTGTAAATATTTTTTTTTACATAAATGTACATACTAAAACATTTTTATTTATAAATATTTAAAAAAAAAGACATTTAGAAAACATTAAAAAATTTGAACACAGTGGAATTCGAACCCGTGCCTCCTGAGTTCCGTCCAGGCGCTCTCACCACTGTTTAAAAGTAAAAAAAATTATATATATTGTGTATGTCTTTTATAATACACATAGGTTAATGATTTACTAGTTGTGTATATTATTGATAATTTTATGCCGAGATTGTTTTGATTTAATGCTCTCCATATTCAAATGTTCCTAGTGTTCAGTTATTGAGGCACAAAATATGCTATATATTTTGTTGCAATGTCTTATTCCTGCATTTATCTGATTTGCATTTATATAAACTTATTTAACATAACTTTTTTTTTAAATAACATGTAAAGATTTTTATTAATAAAACTTAAAATTCAATAACTAATTATTGACACCATCTTAATGTTAATAATGGCATCTTAGTGTAAGTAGTAAGGCGGTTGGTCTAAATCACTCTCGGAAGAAATTTATTAAATATTTTAGTTTCTCTTCACATTATACACAGTTAGGTTTGCCTACCCAATATATAAGGTCTCTGTTTAGGTGAAAAGTGGAGAATGATATGAAATGTTGATAGTTTATGACTGTGTCTGTACACATAACATAGAAATTAGTTTATGAATAAAGTAATCAATAAAGTTATGATATTTCAATTAAAAATATTAATCACTTTTGCTCCACACTTGGACAGAAAATCCACTAAAAAAACACTCCATTCTCTGCTTTCCGCCAGGATTCAAGACATTTCATGTTGAGTTATTGACCTCAAAGAACAAAGAAATTATATAATTTAAATAAAGCAGAATAGAATAAGTTAAGAATAGAATAAGTTACAGATATCAAGTGGGAATCGAATTCACAACCAACCACAGTTATTCTCATAGGCTGTCCCACTGCACTACTATGACATTTAAAAGCTAATGTTTTTTAAATCTATTTCACATATGTATGTGTATATAATAATAAATACAATAAATGAAGACAGTCGTGGCTTGTAGGCACGAAGTGTGACTGTAAACGCGACTGGTTGTGAGTTCGATTCGCATTCGAGGAGTGGAAATATTTAGTAGTATTTCCATTTTCTTCGCTCTGTTGTCGAGGCAAAGCGCGGCGATATGTTCCGCCACTTATAACATACAATGCCTCCGAAATTCGGCGGAAATTGGGGAACGGAGTGTCTTAACACTAGGTTCCCTCTGCCTACCCTGCTGTGTTCCTGAAGCTAAAAAAAAGTAGTAATAGCGTTTAAATATTTATCCTTATTTTTCTATAGGGTAAACTGGTAAAACACTTCTCCTACCAGCTAGACATAAAGGCGCAGTTCGTGGAGGAAATCCAGCGGGAACTGGGACATGTGCCGAGTCTGCGGCAATGGCTGCGCGTTGTGGGGCTCAGTGTTGATGCTATAGAGGTATTGTACGCGTTTCATATCGTAAACTGACATATCCACGTTTTCCGAAATTTCACGCAGGTATATTCTGTCAGAAATTGTGACTTGACGAGTGACTGGACACCATGTGTCTCTCGTGGGTGTACCCACCCACTCACCACCTCTTACCAACAATCATTAGGGTTTAGGTTTTTTCAAGTTAGTAGGCGCGTACTTTACAGATTTGATTACTTTCTTAAACATATAGTATAGTATATCTTTCGTTGAATCTAGTTAATTATGTCTAATATCTGCAAGTGTAAAATCATTATATTTATATCTTCACGCACACAACAGGGTAGGCAGAGGGAACCTAGTGTTAAGACACTCCGTTCCCCACTTTCCGCCGAATTCGGAGGCATTGCGTGTTAAGTGGCGGAACTTAACGCCGCGCTTTACCTCGACACCAGAGCGAAGAAAATGGAAATATTAAATATTTCCACTCCTCGAGTGGAAATCGAACCCACAACCAGTCGTTCACAGTCATACGCTTGTGCCACTGCGCCACGACTGGCCACTTGTAATTATTTTGGCACTTGTAATTACGGACAGGGGCGGAAAGTAAAGAACGTGAAACATGAGTGTCAAACTAGAATATTTTAGTCAAAGGAAGCCTAGTGTCAAAACCCTCCATTCTCCATTCCATGTGATATGAATATCTATATATTCATATCATCGATACGATGATGTGAAAATAATTAAATTATTTTTATTTTTACTAAAAACCTATATTTTTTCCTTCAGGCTGTATTATGCCGAGTATCGTCACTGGAGACCCTTCGCGAGCGATCCGAACATGAATTAAGGGCGATGCTGTGTGGCGCGAGAGACGAGGAGGTCAGACGACTGTGTAGGGCGATGCAGAGGCTTAGAAGTTATACTGGTATGCTCAATTTTTTTTATAAATAATTAAAATGCTACTTTAGTCTTTTGCTATATAGATTTCTATATTATAGGATACTGATGGATCTATAGGATACTGATGGATCTATACTATATGATAAAAGCCAGTGTAATTTTTTCTTGCTGTAATCGTCTCTTTTTCGAATAAAGGAGTAGATTTTTCAATATTTTTAGAAAACGTATAAGTAATTGAATGTAACAGGACTCGAATCCACACCTATATGTAATTCTCTAATCACTCTGGCCACGTACTATAAATTACATGTCCAGTTGGTTGTTAGATAGCTTATGTATTTTCTAAAAAACATTTTTAATAAAGACAATTAGAAAACATATAAAAATTTTAACGCAGCGGGATTCGAACGCGCGGCTTTTGGGAACCATCCTGACCGCTAAGCCATGCGTTCTACTACCAGCTTATTAACGTTTCTTTTTATATGCTTTCTAAATTTCTTTACAATTTCATAAGCGTGTGAATAACACTTAAAAAATGTTAAAAATATTCTTTTTAATACATTAAAAAGAATACTTTTAACATTTTTTAAAAGAACCTAACAATATTTTTAAAAATATAATAATTAAATACAATTACAGAAGCCCTGGCTCGGGGTGATGGTGCAGCAGAACTGCCTCTGTACTGGGACTCGTGGGAGAGACACGGGAGAGGGTCACCCAGAGCGAGGGACGATAGAAACTCTAATCATAAGAAAGGCAAGTCTTTTATTTAAGGATTGTATAGTAATTTGAAACAGGTGTAGTAATATTATCATTTTAAATTTTTCTTGTAGTTATAGAATGCATAGAATATGAAAAACTTTTTTGGGAAAGGTGTAAAAATTTGAAAGCAGGATTCGAACCCGCGCTTCTTGAAAACCGTCCAAGCGGATGCTAAGCCATGCATTATACTAGGTTTCCAAGAGATACAAGTTCGAATCCGCTACGTTTGAATGTTTATACACTTTCTAAACATGTCTTTCGTTAAATATGAATTCTACTATTAAAATTTATACAATGAATATAGATATTATTATGTCCATCTTTAGAAGTAAAGTCAAGTCTGTTTAAATGCGAATTATTGTTTGTTCGATTCCCATTGGATTGGATTTTTTAATTATTTTTTGCTGACTACGCTAATAAAACGAAAGGCAGCGTTAAGTTCCGCCACATACAATAAAAGCACGGATTTAATAATTAAAAAAAAAAAAATAGCTTCACGCTATATCCCGCACACAGCAGGGTAGGCAGAGGGAACCTAGTGTTAAGACACTCCGTTCCCCACTTTCCGCCGAATTCGGAGGCATTGCGTATTAAGTGGCGGAACTTAACGCCGCGTTTTACCTCGACATCAGAGCGAAGAAAATGGAAATATTAAATATTTCCACTCCTCGAGTGGGAATCGAACCCACAACCAGTCGTTTACAGTCACACGCTTGTCCCACTGGGCAACGACTGGAACGACTGGTGATTTAATAATTCTCTTTATAATTTACAGCCGGTGGTAAGTCACCCACCACTCCAATAAACAAACGTAAACAAAATGTCCACCTCCCAGCTCCTGCCGCTCTGACCAAGTCCAGGTCACATGAATCGCAGCTGTCTGTCAAACCTGATGCTTCTGATTTGAGGTATGTATTAATTTCTTTTAGCTTCACGCTGTATCCCGCACACAGCAGGGTGTAGGCAGTGTTAAGACACTCCGTTCCCTACGTTCATTGCGTGTTAAGTGACGGAAATAACGTCGCCCTCTGGCTCGACACCACAGTGAAGAAAATGAAATATTAAATACATATTTAAATTCCTCGAGTGGGAATCGAACTCACAAGCAGGCTCGTTTACTGACTGAGACTGGTCTCGAAGGATTAAAGGCGACTGTTAAGTTATTGAAGGAAATTAGATTATGAGGTGATTAATTAGTCTATATTTATATGTAGGCTGGAAAGTGTATTTGCTGTAAGTTTAAGTCTTAGATATACGTTTTATATTATACTAGTTGTGCTCGCGACTTCGTCCGCGTCTCATTTACCAAGAAAAAGCCTAAGTCACATCCGATGTGACTTAGGAAAATCCCGTCAAACAGGCAGACAAATAGAAAAAAAACTTTTTTTTGTTTTAGTATATGTATATACCGTGTATACCAGGGGTTCCCAAACTTTTTTTTATTAAGGACCACTTTTACATTATTCTTGCTAACGGGGACCACTATGTATGTGATCCTTGCAGCTTCTGCCATTTTGTAGTTCGACGAGTTGTATAACTTATGGTAGAGTTGGGTACAACACCCGCTAAATTTAAAATCGCTAGCGGACCAGTTTACGCCATCTGTGGACCATTAGTTGTGAACAAGTGGTGTATAGAAACAGAGAAGATTTTTTTTGCTTGTATAAATTTTATATATGTTATCTTTTTCATATGATACAAGTCTCTTAGTTCTGGAACCATTTTAAATTTATTTACAACCTAACATTTTTACAGAATATATTTTTCTGTACTTCAGATTAATAGAATTATGCTTGAGATTCTTTTATGTAATATTGTATATCCTTGATTGTGTATAATAATTTGGTAATGCTATCGTGTCGGAGTGAGACAGTGTCTGACTGTAAACACGATTTATTACGGATTTGATTCCTACTCAGGGCAATTATTATAATTAAATTATTTATTATTACATATTTAGCTCTGACACTCACCACGCATACATCTCGATTTCGGGTATATAATGGAAATCAGAAAACGGAGTGTCTCAACACTAGATTCTCTCTCCGTACTACTACCACAAAATTAATACTCTAATCACAAAATAATTTCCATTTCCAGTGACAACAGCCAGTCGTCGGCCGTGTGTACGACGGAGGGCAGCCCGCCCGCGTCCCCCCGCGACCCCGACCCCGACCCGCCGGCCAGATATTATAATACTAACGTCAGTGTGTTTTAGTGGGTGGTAATTGAAGCTGTGACAAGTTGTGGGTTGGACGGTGTTTTCTTGTGCAATGATGGTTGAGAACTGTGAAATTCTTAAAATAATATTGTGAAAATCAAAATAAATATTCTCAGGTGGTTTGGGCATGTCAAGTGGATGTGTGATGAAAGAGTGGTATCATAGATATGTCAAGCAAAAGTGAATGGCAAAATGAGGAATTATATGTTGGCACTATCTGTGACGAGAAAAGAATTGGTGGAACTCTTCCATCGGAGCTAACTCCTTAGGGACTGCTACAGTCGCTCTATTATACAAACCTCTTAAATTCTTCAAGTGTAACTGAGTTAAAAAATAATACAAAAAAAAAATACAGCAAACAAAAAAAAAGAATGTGGACACCAAACATCCCATAATAAAAAAATAAATAAAAATGTTGCTCAAAATATTTTCTTTTCCCCCATGAGCGCTTCTCGCACGCCCACCGTAAGCGCAGTGAGCGGATGTATGGCTCACTACATCACATAAAAAAAAGAGCAGAAAAGAACACGAATCAAAAAATCCGTAGTATAATAAAAAAAAGTCGCTTAAAGTAATTTATTTTCCAGGCCGTTCCCCCCATGAGCGCTCCCCGCTCACCCCGCACGCCCACCGTGAGCGCAGTGAGCGCGGTGAGCGCAGTGAGCGCCGTAAGCGGATGCATGGCGCACGACATCGCTCACCGCTTCACGAAGACCTTCAACATGATAGCCACGTGCGACTACTGTGATAAGCAGATGCTGTTCGGTTCCGGACTCAAGTGTAAGGAGTGCAAGTTCAAGTGTCATCGGTAAGTTTTTTTTTATGGCATAAAGTAGGTATACGAGCAGAAGGCCCACCTGGTGTTAAGTGGTTTACCTTCGCCCATAGACATACACTACATTAGAGTTATGGATGCGTTGTCAGCCTCGGGAAGGAGGGAGGAAGGATGGGAAGAAGGATGGGAATGGTGGGAATAGGGAGAGCTGGCTTACACGACATCGAACCGGAACACATCATCAGATGTTTGGCGGTTCGTCTTTGACACGATAGTGGTCGCGAGCCAGTCGGAGAACGAATCTCCTACCACCAATCTACTGCGTTACCCGCCTTTTACGGGACGCTAGCCAGTGAAGGAGTGGAATAGTATTCTTAACCCACCCCCCCACGGGTTCAAACGGGTGGTTAAGTGTAATTAGAATAAGGAGCCAGTCATGGCGCAGAGGCACAAAGTGTGACTGTAAAAGGAGTGGTTGTGGACTCGATTCCCACTCGAAGAGTGAAAATATTCAATATTTCCATTTTCTTCGTTCTCGTGTCGAGGTAAAGCTGGATTCGAATCTATATGCCTTTTTTAACTGCCTGACTGTTATGCAATGCATTCTGATTGTTGCGGGCAGTTTTTTTAATGTTTTTCTATTACCTCGTGCAACATTGTAAAATAAATATTGAAAATAGTATAAGAAATTAATTGATTATTCATTTGAAGCTATATAAGTAAAATCCCTTATACCAATAGGTGAAAGTATTATTGTTGCAGTAATACATGATTGATACAGGTCCAATCTCAATAAAGTTTTGTTTGTTCATTTGTTTGAATCGTGAATCAAAAATTATTATATATGTATATGTCGTGGCCATATCGTTGATATTCGACGCACATATTCTAAATTTATATTAAATATATTATAAATAAATATAGCTTCACGCTATATCCCGCACACAGCAGGGTAGGCAGAGGGAACCTAGTGTTAAGACACTCCGTTCCCCACTTTCCGCCGAATCCGGAGGCTTGTGTGTTAAGTGGCGGAACTCAACGCCGCGCTTTACCTCGACACCAGAGCGAAGAAAATGTAAATATAATTTCCACTCCTCGAGTGGGAATCGAACCCACAACCAGTCGTTTACAGTCACTCTTGTGCCACTGGGCCACGACTGGCCATAAGGACACCTTATTTTACGATATGACCAAACGTCGATGACGAAATCGTTAAACGTTGACGAATCAACGATATCGTCAAATTCAGTTGATCATTTCATGAACTGCGACCGTTTCATGATATAGTCAACGATTTCATGAAGTCGTCAATTGTACGATATGACCACGACATATACATAATTTTATTTTTATTTTTACAGAGACTGTGAAAGTAAAGTTCCTCCGTCGTGCGGTCTACCGCCCGAATTTGTTACTGCTTTTAGAGAAAAGTTTCAGAAAGATGGTAATTAACTTTAAATTATTATTTTTTACTTTTAAACATTTTTAAAGTGTTATTCCACACTTAGGAAAATTGAAAAAGACATTTAAAGAAAACGTATAAAAATTTGAACGTAGCGGGATTCGAACCCGCGCCTCCTGTAGCTGTGTGTGTGTGTGTGTGTCGACGCAGCGTGTACTAAAACGCATGGCTCGGTGGTGAGAGCGCTTGAACGGTATTCAGGACGCGCGGGTTCGAATCCCGCTGCGTTCAAATTTTTATACGTTTTCTTTAAATGTTTTTTTTATATTTATTATTATTGTTTGTTTTTTTTTAAATAATTTATTGTTTATCAGGCGGTTTATACCTGTCGTCGAACGCGCGTGGCGCAGCGCCCTCCCTCACGCCGAGTCGCCGCCGTCCGCCGCCCGCGCCCCATCACCACCCTGTATGTGTCATTGTATTTATTTATACTAATTTATAAAGAAAGTACCCTTAGTTATATTTGCTTTATCATATCAGCTATCTGCAAGTGAAAGTCAGGTCAATGTCGATCCAGCCATTCCAGATATTAACCGGAACTAACAGACAGACAGACAAAATTGTATTTTTTTGGTATATGTATCTTGTGAACATACGTATATATTTAGCAAAAAGTTTAATAGCTGACATTTTTGGGGCCAGTCGTAGCGTAGAGGCACAAAGTATGACTGTAACGAGATTGATTTTGGGTTCGATTCCCACTCTAAGAGTATATTTACATTTTTTCGCTCTCGTACCGAGGCAAGGAACGGCGTTGAGTTTCGCCACTTAACTCGTTTAATAAATAGCATTCTCTCTTGCCAAACGATTGTTCGTAGAATAATCTCTGCGTAGCAGAAATTTGTAAAAATCTCTCTACAGATATGCTAACAATTCTATTAGATATTTATGACATTTATAATACCATTGTAGTTAAGTTAACATAATTAGGTTATTTAACTATGTTAGTAATAATACAATAATATTTTGTTCGTTCACAAAGCACTCGCAGTGCCCCGACTCGTCGTCGAACACGTCGTCGTGCAACAGCAGCACGCCGTCGTCGCCCGCGCTGGCCGCGCCCGCCACGCCGCAGCCACAGCCCCACCCCCACCACCACCACAACAAGCAACAGTTTCACTTTCCCGGTGAGTTTTTATGTGTGTGTGTGGGTATACATACAAACAGACAGATATACACAGAGATTTGTACACTTACACATAGACACAGGCATAAACAGACATAGGAACACTAACACGCAGACACAGGCACAAGCGCACTAAGCCACAGGTACACTGACGCGCAGACACAGGCAGATATCTAGACTTTATGATATGAAAGAGAATTTTCCCCTCAAAGGAGAAAAAACCTACACACACATATGTAGACAGTCTTAAAAAAAGTATATGTAGAAGTATAAAGACACACATATACGCACACAAATATATGTCAAGATTTATATACACATACTCAACAGATTACACCACATTAATATAGACTGCCTTACACACACATGCACAGACTATGTAAAAATGTATTTTCAATTTCATTTCAAACTTAATTTCGTACACATACTTTTGTTTTAGATTTCAAATTAGTTATAAATTTCTTTTTCATACATACACATACGTATATACATACGTGTAAATTACAACAAAATACACTCTTATAAAGTTAACTAGCTACATACATTTTAATTACTGACTGACTGTAAAAAGTCTGTTTTGGGCTTAATGATTATATTTAATTGATTGTCATTTGGAGTGGAAAGTGAAGAACAGTGAGTGTCTTGACACTAAATTCTCTCTAACTGCTTCATTATGCGGTAAAAAAAACAGAAAACTATATTTTTAAAAATAAGGTCAAAAATCACGTAGATAAAATAGCTATTTTATTAATTAGTGAATTTATAAATACATGCTTGCTTTTTAGCATTACCGGCTGTATACATATATGTCATTGTCATTACATTGAGATCGCCATTTTGAAATAATCATGTAATATGCATTTAACATTTGTAGCTACTTAGATTGCAGCTACTAGTTAATAATTATGATGCTAGTCTATTTTTTTAATAATAAAAAACACATGCAAGCCATTTAATATAATAGATTTTAAGCTTCAGCTTAAAGCGAGCTTACTAACTGAAGTTAATTTATATATTTTTATATATATATTTATATATATATATATATATATATATATATATATATATATATATATATATATATATATATATATATTTATATATTTTTATATATATATTTATATCATAGTAAGAACAATCCATCATTATTTATTGTTTGTACGTATTTTTTTAATAATTCTAATACTGTTCACTAAGCAATGTGTAAATGCGTTAAATTATACAAAAAGAGTATGCCAAACACATTGCAGTATGTGTAATTTTTATTTCATGTATTTATAATGAATTATTATGGCTTAAGGTAGGCAAGGTAGGTTATAAGGTACTATATACTATCTATATACTATCTTTTAATATATAAAATTAAAATAATTCAGAAATTGTAAATAAAAAAACGTCCCTTTTTCAAAATTTTCTTCAAAAATATTTTTTTTTTTACAAAAATTGGCTGTCTAAATGATATTTGAAATTCTTTCAAGTCTGTCTATTCGGCTCTTATAATACGGCGTTAAAACTGTCGATGCACATTAAAGGTGAGTTCCCATAATTATTATTCAAATCTGTGTAATTTTACTTTTCAATGTGTAATTCTATTATTATGTGTTACTTGTAATTGTACATTGTGTAAAAAAAATATTTATGTGTGTCTTAACTGTCTGACAAGCTTCTGTTGATTAACTTAATATAGTATTCAATACTTTCTCTTACCCTTTGCCAGTATATAACTATTATATAAAAAACATGACATATGGCAATTTAAAAAAATCGTTTCGAATTTTATTTGAACTATTTTTAATTATTTATAATTAAAATTTAAACTTATATAAATGTTATGTATCATATTATTTTATTTCTTTCATATTTAGAATCGTTGCTGTAAAAGCTTAAACGGGTACACTTTACCAACTTAAATATTTTACCGATTTTAGCATTTACCGTTCAGACTTTTACAATAACATAAACATGCTATTCTCATCTATATATTTACTAAATTAATTTAGCAACACTTAGAACCACAGCTATATAGCTCAATGGCTTGAAAATCTTTGCTTATAATTTAAGTTAAGTTTTCAACAATCTTCCTCATATCTTTGCCTGCATTTAGCTTATCTAAAAATGTAAAAGTGAATGTGTGTAGTATAAACATTTTTAGATTGTACATTATACAGTATATATTATTAATAATACTGTATAATTAATAATAGGAAATTCTTGCTTAGGTTTATATTGACCTAAGTGCTGGGAAATCGTAGCTAACGATGTCCATGTGTTTTTGGTTAAGTAAACCAATAATAATGAAGAAAAAAATAATTATTAATAAGCGAGTGTGCTTAAACAGCTACAAGATTGGAGTAAAACTTGTTAAACTCCCATTGATATGTATGTGTGGGTGATACAAATAATAGACCTGCACTGTGTCTTAGATATACGAAACATAATTTGTTATAAGAAAAAGAGAGAAAGATAATGTGTTCTTGCACCTCCCTCTACAGAAGTCTTCGCCTATAGTAATATATGAAATGCAACTGTCTCTTTCTATCTTCACTAACGTATGTGGTTCATCTCAACTTCCGTTCGCCTTACCCGATCACACTTTTCGTAACACTCTCGTATTCACCAGTTTACTCGTCTAGAGCTTACATAAAATGATTTTTTTTTTAAAAAAAAAGAAAGTTTTATATGTTTAAATAAAAAAAACTTAAAAGTTAATTTGACACAAATTACAAAATCGAACCTGCTATCCGTATAAGAGGGTTTATATAATATTTTCTTACAGAAATAAAGCCGCCAGTGTCAAGTCCGAACCACACGTCCACAGTACAGTCCCCGGCGAGGTCTCATGTGGACAACAAGGAGGAGCTCACGTCTAGTACTAAAAGTGGTTTGTTTTGATGCTTTTTTTTATATAAACTTCATTATTAACTAACTATCTCATGCAAGGTCTAGCGATAGGGATGGTTATGGGTTCGATTTCCATACGGAGAATTATTGTCGGAGAATATTTAAATTTTGAAATCTCTATTTTGACCGAAAAGTAGAAGACGGAATGTCTTCACAGTGTGACTGGTATGCGGAAAAAAGTATGAAGCTGTTTTTTTGTATTTTTTTAGAAACTTTAACTATGTGGCCAGCCGTGGCCAACGTCGTGGTGAACGACTGGTTGTGACTTCGATTCCAACTCGAGGAGTGGAAATATTTAATATTTCCATTTTCTATGCGCTGGTGCCGAGGTAAAGCGCGGCGTTAAGTTCCGCCACTTAACACACAATGCCTCCGAATTCGGCGAAAAGTGGGGAACGGTGCGTCTTAACACTAGGTTCCCTCTGCCTACCCTGCTGTGTGCGGGATACAGCGTGAAGCTAAAAAAAAAGCTATGTAGTCGTATAAGTCAAGTTCAGTTATAATCTCTTCTCTATATATAATAAAAGAGTAGAAAAGTCAATTCTGTACATGAAAAATTTCAGAAAAATTTTAATTGGGTGCGTTAATATATCGATAACAGAGGCCAAAAATCTACTCAGTAGAATTTTTGTCTGTCTGTCTGTCTGTCTGTCTGTCTGTCTGTTAATTTGTTCGTCAATCACGCAAAAACTACTGGATAGAAATGAATGAATTTTGGTACGGTGATAGCTTATAGTCCAAAGGTACATATAGGATAGTTTTTATCCCGGTTTTCCATGTAGTTTTTTGGAAAAAATAAAAAACCGATATAAGTAAATCATTTGTATATCGGTATCTACCGGATAGAAATTAATGAATTTTTGTATGGAGTTAGCTTAGAGGTTAGAGCAACATATGGGATAGTTTTCATCCCGGTATTCAACATAACTCGCGCAGAAAAATAAAATTAAAAAAAAAACATTCAAATTATGTCGATCGTCACGAGTGAAGCTAAGCTTTCAATATCACTAATTAAAATAATATTTACTATAACAGAACTTTTTACAACATTTTTTTAGGTGTTTGTAGTGAATGACATAAAAGTTGAAAATTTGTTTCTTTTTCGGACTTTGGCTGTATTCATGCACAAGGATTAGAAGTGCATATAAGTAAATTATTATAAATTTAAAAGTTTAATTGTATTCTGTTAAAATATAATAAAAAAAAACATTTACCGCAATATTTCTAAGTTAAAATACATGACTTCTTTGCAATGATTTCTTTTTACTTTTTATAATTTTTAAAGTGTTATTCACACACTTTTTAAAAATGTATTTTTCGTTTATATTAAAAACAGTTTATATTGTTTTATAGTTTATGTGGCTGTTTTTAAATTTTTTATTTTTTGTTGTCTAGAAGGTTCAGGGCGGGTGTCCCTTAGCGGGTCGGGCTCGACGGACAGCGGCCGACACGACCCCACCTTAGACAATAGATGGCCGAGACAGAATAGTGTAAGTTTTATTTTAATATTAATGTTGTGTGTTTTAACATACTTTAAAATATGTTTTTAGCAAAACTTAAAAAAATTCTCCAGCGGATTTCGAGAAATGCGGGCTTGAATGATATAAATAACAACTTTTATACGAATTTCCAAAAAATAGTTTTAACTTTATTTTTTAGTTTAACTTTATTTTTTAGGTTCATTATACGTGGACTTTACGCCCCCTGCTATACAATTTACAGTTTTTTAGTTTAGACTCTCACTGCTCCCAGATTGTATTAGTATATAGTTACTTATATTATTGGAGAAGAAAATTTAAAAGAAGCTGTAGGCATGTGAAAAGAATAGTCATCAGGTTTCAACTGCACACTTCTGCCAAAGTATCATTGTTTTCAGAAATCTGTATATTTTTTAGTAATTCACATAAATTTCATTATTTTTTATACATATTTAATTAAGTAGATAATTATTCTAATCTGCTAAGGCAAAGCCCAGCGTAAAATGTCTCTATTACCGAAGGAAAGTAGGGAAGTGTTGTGAAAGAATTTTTTTTTGCGCTGGGAAATGCGTTTACGCAGACCAGCCGTTCGCAAAAAAGGCAGAACAGCCTGCACACGGATGATACTATGGGACTGGCCAACGAGCCCGATACTGCCCACAAAAACCCAGCGGAAACCCTCTCCACCGTCTTGAGACGTCGCAGGTTCGCACGCGCAATCTGCTTCGACGCCTCGTTGAAATGCTTTTTTCCTACATTATTATTATTTTTTTTTATAGCTTCAAGCTGTATCCCGCACACAGTAGGGTAGGCAGAAGGAATCTAGTATTAAGATACTCCGTTCCCCACTTTCCGCCGAATTTGGAGGCATTGCGTGTTAAGTGGCGGAACTTAACGCCGCGCTTTACCTCGACACCAGAGCGAAGAAAATGGAAATATAATTTCCGCTCCTCGAGTGGCAATCGAACCCACAACCAGTCGTTTATAGTCACACGCTTGTGCCACTGGGCCACGACTGGCCACTGCTGCTTTCAGCCTACAGAAAGACGTATATATATAAAAAAAAACATTTCTTCGTTTTGATAAACAAGACAAAGCGAGGCGTTGAGCTCCGCCACTCAACATGATGCATCGCACAAAGCCTGGGAGAAAGTGATGGAAGGAATCTTGACACCTGTCCTTCTATCTCTACTTTGCTCTTTGGGAAAAACGTGATATTGTAAAAAAAGCATCCCTATCCCTTATCCCTTAAGATCATATTTAACTCCCATAGCACAATAAAAAATCAAAGACTTGTTTTTGACGACTCATTTGATACTAAAATTATAACAAAGACGTCTCTGTTACTTAAAATAAATACTACAAGTATTTATTTTAACTTTGAGCTTTAAAGCTCTTTATAGTAAGAACTTGAACGTACTGAGCTTTTAATTATCAGATAACAGTTTATTTATGTCCGTATGGCGTCAGTCAACACTTGCCACTTGAAATTAAGATTTTTGACCTTTCGTCTTATATGTCTTTATAATATAGATAATTGTCTTTTAAATTGATTTTTTAATAAATCTTATTATATTATGATATTATAAAATGACTTTGCATAAAAATTGTGTCAAGTATTTTTTAAAATTATGAATAAAACTTAACTACCTGAAAATTCGAAATAATTTGAGCTAGC
The DNA here is from genome assembly GCA_019049465.1 of Dryas iulia moderata. Taxonomy (NCBI): domain Eukaryota; kingdom Metazoa; phylum Arthropoda; class Insecta; order Lepidoptera; family Nymphalidae; genus Dryas; species Dryas iulia. Next base: position 13,586,852 of record CM032427.1, on the reverse strand, counting down.
TTGGACATTAACAATAAACTAAAAAATCACATTCGTGGCTCAGTGGGATAGCGTAAGACCGTAGTCAGAATTGGTTGTGGGTTCGATTATCTGTAGGAGGATGATGTAATTTTATTAATTTCATTTATCTTCTTCACTTCTCTGGTGAGTAAGACAAAACACGGCATTGAGACTGGGACCACCCAACAGAGTGTGATGGATGTTTCAAATTCTGGCATTAAAAGGGGGAACTTATGTAGAATTAAGCGTAAAGTAAAAAATAATATCTTTAACTATCTCTTTTTTCTTTATAGTAGGAAACTATAAACTTTGATTATGTATGGGGGTGTACCATTAATTCCACTTTTTTAACCATTTCATAAAGAAACTACAACACTGGTTGTGGCCGCAATAATGTTTTCTTAGACGTTTTTAAAACTTAAAATCTCGTCATTTTTTTGCTTCTCTTAGCCATTTCGGCAAATTTTCCCTTTATCACTTACTTAACTTCATATTTCTACGTTTAGTAGTTTTGACTGAAATAGAAAAGACAATAATTAAAATATAAATAATGTATAAAAATATCTTAAATACACTTAACAAAATATTCATTAAGTTACATTCCATGGATATCTCGTTTAGGTCAAATTACGTTACACGTAATTGTTTATCTTAAGATCTTTCTTTGTCTCACTTACATTGGTTTTATCGTCAATTCTTCACCATATATGTAAGTGTCCAACATACTTTTTTTGTAAGTTTGTTCGTTATCTATTTTATATACATATTTTTTTTATTATTGTAAAATTCCTAAGGAATGGAAAGTCTTGAGGCCAGTTGTGGCTTGTGGGCACAAAGTGTGACTATAAAGTAACTGGTTGTGGGTTCGATTCCCCCTCGAGGAGAGGAAATATTTAATATTGCGATTTTCTTCGCTCTGGTATCGAGGTAAAGCATGGCGTAAAGCTCCGCCACTTTACACGCAATGCCTCCAGAGTGCGGCGGCAAATGGGTAATGGAGTATCTTAACACTAGGTTCCCTCTGTCTACTGTGTCCGGGATATAGCGTAAACCAAAAAAAAACGACTATGGTCGCGAAACACTGTGATCCTTGCATATTTCTTTTGCCTTTTTCACTGCCATATTATATACGTTTGTATGTATGTACGTATATATACAGGCTGGGCTGTACTTGATATGTCATTATGTTATAAATAACTTAATAGTTATCAGCGGGAAACTGTGTTCTTGGCAAACCAAATGCAAAATGTTTGTTATAAGTATTAAGTTGTTTCCTATCATCGCTTGTTTATATGCCATGGATCACTAATGCTTTATTATAGAACTGTGACCGGTTTTTTTCTGTTATTCGGTTCTTTCATATAATACTGAATATGAAATTATAAAACATTTTTATATAACACTAGAATTAGGTTTTACATACATTTTAACGTGTTATTTATTCTCTAACTAGCGGCCCGCCCGCGGCTTCGTCGCGTGAACTACATAACTGCTTTTGTTATATTACAACCCTCGGGGGTGGGTTTTTGAAAAATAAAGTAGCCTATGTTAGACCCAGTAACTTTTACTACTTTCATCCTAAATTACATCCAAATCCGACCGGTAGATTAGCCGTGAAAGCATGACAGACAAACACACAGACTTTCGCATTTATAATATAAGTATGGATTCTTATTTTGTCATCCCATATGATGAATTTTAAAAGCCTCTTTTAAGTTTCTATTACTCAAATATTATACCATTAATATAATTAACAAAACAGACAAAACCTCATGCCACAATTAGTGTCGTAAAGCGTTAAGTTACATTACGCATCAAGTTGTCGATGCAGCTTATCGCCAACATCCGTCCTTACTGAGATAACTGATTCAGTACTGCATTCTGTTTGACCACAAACGTTTGTCACTTGCGTTTTAAAAGAATTTTTGTTAAAAAAATAACTTAAAATTAATATTTTTTTTAAAAAAGTAACTTCAAAAGTGTTTTTTCGAAAAGTAGCTTATTGAAAGTTTTATCGAAAAGTAGCCTAAGAGTGATTTTTTTTGTTTATTTTATTGATGATTTATATATTTTGAAGCGATTTGTGGTTAAGTTGTGATTCATAAAAGTTTTAAATATGAGTACGTTTCTACATCATCGAAGGATATTTGAAGAAGTAATTAGTTATATATTTTTTTTTAATAATTATTATTTATTATAAATTTTGTAATATTGTACGGTAACTATTGAAGAGTTGTGTTGAAATCCTAAAGTGCTTGTTTTTTTAAATATAATACTCCGTATTTGGTTTTGAGTATAACAGAGAGAGGAGAACAGATTTGTACACTGTCTGCATATTTCGCAAGTTAAAGAGGCTTGGAATAAGAAATATTCAATAATTAACAGTATATTGTTTCATGCCATTTCCCACAGGGGAGTGGGCAGAAAGAAAAAATCTTGTGACAACACATTTCGTTCTGTACTTTTAACCCGAAATCGATGAATAGCATGTTGAGAGGCAACGCAAAGTAGCTTTTTCTTTTCTTATTAGAAAGGTGGAATGAAAATAATTTACTTATAATCATTCTCGAATAAATATATAACAAAAGCTGCTTCACGTTTTTCCCCGAATAGCAGGGTAGTCACTACACTTTCCGCCTGAAAATTTTGACATTGCGTGATTGGCAGAACTCAACCCCGCGCTTTGTCTATGGCACCATAGCGGAGGAACCAATTGCATTCACAGACAGATTTATTATTATTATTATACGAAAATGCATTTCTTCATATGCTTAATATAATATTACTTTACCCACGCAGTTATCAATGAAAGAATGGGACATCCCCTACGACGAGCTGAAGCTGTTCGAGATGATAGGCACCGGCCGCTTCGGCACCGTGTACCGCGGCAGCTGGCACGGCGCCGTCGCCGTCAAGCTGCTGCACGTCAACGCGCTCAGCGACCACTCCGTGCCTTTGGACACCTTCAAACATGAGGTTTGTGTGTGTGTGTGCGTGTGTGTGTGCGTGTGTGTGTGCGTGTGCGTGCCTTTGGACACTTTAAAACATAAAGTTTGTGTAGGGTATGGGGTTTTTGGTGCGTGTGTGCGTGCGTGTGTTTGTGTGGAATGTATTGTTAGGACTATGTGATACTATAGAATTGATAAAATAATATGGAAATACGTCAAAGCTTATAAACTAAAAGTGACGGGAAATCAAATTGTAAGAATCTACTGAAAAAAGCGACTTGTGGAATGTATGGAAACCTTAGATTCAACTGAATGTATTTCAAAATATTTCAATTCATGCCAAATCTAATATTTTATCTGATCACTAAAATTAAGATTTTTGTTGTGGGGTTTTTTTACTGTGATGTGATTGTCTTGTCATATTTTAGTGATGTGTTTCTTGTCATATTTTAGTGATGTTTCAGATAATTTTATTATTCTTAGTTAGGTAGTATATACTAATTAAATTTTGCGTAAGTACATTTACTAAAGATGGGACCGATATATTTCTCCGTTTACATTTTCCTTTTCCATATGTTGTCGGTATATGTAGGTAGTCTCATACTAGGCTCTACTGGGCTCACCCATTCATGGCTTGTGGACACAAAAGTGTGATTGTAGAATAGTAATTTCGGCTGGTCGTGGATTCGATTGGAAATATTTTATATTTCCATTATCTTCGCTCTGATGCGCAGGCAAAGCGCGGCGTTAACTTCATAACCTAACACGCAATGCCTTCAGATTTCGACGAAAAATGGGGAGCGGAGTGTCTTGACACTAAATTCCCCCTGTCTTGTCCTGCTGTGTGCGTGGGATATAGCGTAAAGCAAAAAAAATGTAACTAATTTAAGATTTTTACAAACTATTGTCATTTTTTTGATGAAATAAATAAACTTATTCATTCATAATTTTATATATTTTATCAGGTAGCAACATTCAGAAAGACAAGGCACGAGAACCTGGTTCTCTTCATGGGCGCGTGCATGAAGCCGCCTCGACTTGCCATAGTGACGTCACTCTGCAAAGGCATGACCCTCTACACACACATCCACCTGCGGAAAGACAAGTTTACGGCGAACAAGAGTGTCATTGTTGCTCAGCAGATATCGCAGGTACTGTTCTCGGTTGAGGGAAATTTGGGTGTTGGTTATAGATGTAATAATATAATAGAATATATACAATTTAAGATCTTTTTCTCCATAGTAAGTCAGGAAGAACTTAAGTTCTCGTTCCGAAATCGAGATATTGTGCGATAAGTGGCGGAACTGAACGCCGTGATTTTTAATATCGGCGGAAAATTATATCCAACCTTTACTTTACGATGAAAAATCGATACTTTTTTCGTGTGCCACTTAGGCAGAACCCAACGTCGCGTTTATCTTACGTTACCAGAGATAAGAAATAAAAAATTAAATACAATCTTTCCCCGAATGGGAATCGCACCCACAATCACCTCGTCGTCGTATAGTCAGACGCTGTCCCACTGCTCCACGATGGTCTCGAAGAAATTTTTAATTCATTACAATATTAATAATTTATTATAACATTAATAATTTATTATAATATTTTTAATTCATTACAATATTAATAATTTATTATAACATTACAGGGTATGGGCTACCTCCACGCGCGAGGCATAATACACAAAGACCTGAAGACAAAGAACATATTCCTGGAGAATGGGAAAGTGGTCATCACGGATTTCGGACTCTTCAGTGTCACCAAATTGTGTTTTGGAAACAAGTTTGTATTATTTTTATTTAATTCTAATAATAATTAATTCAGATTTTGGTGGTTAAATGGTGGTAATTGCAACTTTTTTAAAGACCTTTAGCTTGCATTTTAACGGTTCATAAGAAATGTACATAAATATATAATTGTCTTTGCTAAATATTAAAATAAATTATTTCATAAAACAAAACGTATCGACTTTAGTATTATCAACATTAGGTATTCACCTAATGTTGATAATACTAAATCTACAGCATTTTCACTGACGCCTGTCATTCTGTATATCTCTTCGTCGCAGATTCATTCATTAATAAAATAATTAAATATAATTCTTGGCTATGTATTTTTTGCCGTATCTTCACCGAAGCTATTAACGATTTTTTCTTTTAAACGTATATTTACGTTGAATTCTCGCTTTTCCTGTGTTCTCTCTAGTATACTTAAATTAAGAATTGTGTTAAGTGAGAAAGAAATGCTTAAATGTTATTCTAAATTTATAAAAAGATCAACGTAACCGGATTCGAACCAATACCTCTTGGTGTTTCCAATTGCTTTGACCACTAAGCCACACGATCTATCCAGCTATGTCGAAACTGTTATACTAATTTTGTTACTAGCAGCTATATACACAAAATTTCTATCTTGATAATATTATTTTTAATTTAAAGTGTGAATTGGAACCAATACCTCTTGGAAACAATCCAATCGCTTTGACCACTAAACCATACGTTCTATCCGGCAATGTCAAAACTGTTTTACTAGTTTTATTTCTAGACGCTATATACAAACAATGCTATATGATATTATATATTTATGCTGATAATATTATCTTTAATTTAAACATTGTGAATAACATTTAAAAATATATTTATATCTGTTTTCCAGTGCCCGGGGAGATAGCTTGGGTATCCCACCAGGGTGGCTGTGCTACCTCGCGCCGGAGCTGGTGCGCGCGTTGCGGCCCCACGCCTCGCTACACCTGCCTTTCTCTAAAGCTACTGATGTTTATGCTTTTGGGTATGTAATGTTTTAAATTGGAGGATTAGACCATCCTCATACTCCCTACTTCCCTCCTTCACTCCCAAGGCCAGCAATGCATCCAAAACTCCTCTAATGTTGTAGATGTCCATGGACGAAGGAAACCACTTACCATCAGGTGGTCCTTCTGCTGGTTTGCTTTCTTTATGCAATAAAATAAAATATGTTAATCAATACTATAATAAAACAGTAAAAAAGTAGAATGTTTGTCGTCATAGAAACTACTAGAGGGAAGTAAATGAAACATTTTAAAGTGAGTGAGTTTTTAAACTTAAGCAGTTGAATACTACATCTTCAGCATATGTAGATACAGTTATAAAGAAATTATCGCTCAGTCCATACAAGTATTGTTGCGGGCAAATCTGTAGTGTTAAATACAAAAAAGTAATAAGTATTTTTTTTTACTTCTTATATTGTATGGTTTTTCATAACTCACTGTAACAGGTCTCCCCCCTTTCATCTAACCCATCGATCTGAAATGTTTGAAAATATATAAATAATTAAAATATTAATAAAATATAATCGTGGCTCGTGATACGTCTCGCGGTTAGGACCTTTATTATTGTTTTCGTAAGTAACTCAAGATCTTTAAGAGATTCAGAGGTAACAGTGTCAAGAAACGTTCAAGATATAATATATTAAATCCCATCAGGAGAGTTGACAGCAATTGCAGCATCATAAACTTTTCCGTTGTAATCGACCACAGCTCCTCTTAGGGAAAGCTGAGGTCACGTCTTATTTATCCTCTCGTTACAGCTATCTAATTTGAGAGTCATAACAAGGGGAAAAATAGCTTAGTGGCCCCACCCCGCCACATGCCGTGAATTCCGACCGATCGGCGGACCCGACCGACCAAATATTGAACCCTCCGAGACGCAACGGAACAGTTCACGTATATGATACTTACAATGCCTCAGCAAAGATCAATTATTAGCTAGCTGTCCGTCCGTAGTCGTCCCTTATCGTTTTATACGAATATTTAATATTATTAGTTACCTTTTACTCTTTATATTTAAATTAGATATTATATTTCTAAGGTACTTGTGACGCTTCTTATATATTATGTTAGATTTGTGATTTATGATTTGCTATTGATTGGTTTGTGAGATCAATATAATTCATCGGGTTGTGAGGCCGATATACGTAATTACTTTATGAGATCAATATGAGTCATCGGGTTGTGAGGCCGATATACGTCATTGATTTATGTGATCAATATACCTAATTCATCGGGTTGTGAGGCCGATATACGTCATTGATTTATGCGATCAATATACCTAATTCATCGGGTTGTGAGGCCGATATACGTAATTACTTTATGAGATCAATATGAGTCATCGGGTTGTAAGGCCGATATACGTCATTGATTTATTCGATCAATATACCTAATTCATCGGGTTGTGAGGCCGATATACGTCATTGATTTATGCGATCAATATACCTAATTCATCGGGTTGTGAGGCCGATATACGTCATTGATTTGTTCGATCAATATACCTAATTCATCGGGTTGTGAGGCCGATATACGTCATTGACTTATGCGATCAATATACCTAATTCATCGGGTTGTGAGGCCGATATACGTCTTTGATTTGTGCGATCAATATACCTAATTCATCGGGTTGTGAGGCCGATATACGTCATCGATTTATGCGATCGATATACCTAATTCATCGGGTTGTGAGGCCGATATAAGTAATTACTTTATGAGATCAATATGAGTCATCGGGTTGTGAGGCCGATATACGTCATTGATTTATGCGATCAATATACCTAATTCATCGGGTTGTGAGGCCGATATACGTCATTGATTTGTTCGATCAATATACCTAATTCATCGGGTTGTGAGGCCGATATACGTAATTACTTTATGAGATCAATATGAGTCATCGGGTTGTGAGGCCGATATACGTCATTGATTTATGCGATCAATATACCTAATTCATCGGGTTGTGAGGCCGATATACGTCATTGATTTATGCGATCAATATACCTAATTTATCGGGTTGTGAGGCCGATATACGTCATTGATTTGTTCGATCAATATACCTAATTCATCGGGTTGTGAGGCCGATATACGTCATTGATTTATGCGATCAATATACATAATTCATCGGGTTGTGAGGCCGATATACGTCATTGATTTATGCGATCAATATACCTAATTCATCGGGTTGTGAGGCCGATATACGTCATCGATTTATGCGATCGATATACCTAATTCATCGGGTTGTGAGGCCGATATACGTAATTACTTTATGAGATCAATATGAGTCATCGGGTTGTAAGGCCGATATACGTCATTGATTTATGCGATCAATATACCTAATTCATCGGGTTGTGAGGCCGATATACGTCATTGATTTATGCGATCAATATACCTAATTCATCGGGTTGTGAGGCCGATATACGTCATTGATTTATGCGATCAATATACCTAATTCATCGGGTTGTGAGGCCGATATACGTCATTGATTTATGCGATCAATATACCTAATTCATCGGGTTGTGAGGCCGATATACGTCATTGATTTATGCGATCAATATACCTAATTCATCGGGTTGTGAGGCCGATATACGTCATCGATTTATGCGATCGATATACCTAATTCATCGGGTTGTGAGGCCGATATACGTAATTACTTTATGAGATCAATATGAGTCATCGGGTTGTAAGGCCGATATACGTCATTGATTTATGCGATCAATATACATAATTCATCGGGTTGTGAGGCCGATATACGTCATTGATTTATGCGATCAATATACCTAATTCATCGGGTTGTGAGGCCGATATACGTAATTAGTTTGTGAGATCAATATAATTCATCGGGTTGTGAGGCCGATATACGTCATTGATTTATGCGATCAATATACCTAATTCATCGGGTTGTGAGGCCGATATACGTCATCGATTTATGCGATCGATATACCTAATTCATCGGGTTGTGAGGCCGATATACGTAATTACTTTATGAGATCAATATGAGTCATCGGGTTGTAAGGCCGATATACGTCATTGATTTATGCGATCAATATACCTAATTCATCGGGTTGTGAGGCCGATATACGTCATTGATTTATGCGATCAATATACCTAATTCATCGGGTTGTGAGGCCGATATACGTCATTGATTTATGCGATCAATATACCTAATTCATCGGGTTGTGAGGCCGATATACGTCATCGATTTATGCGATCGATATACCTAATTCATCGGGTTGTGAGGCCGATATACGTAATTACTTTATGAGATCAATATGAGTCATCGGGTTGTAAGGCCGATATACGTCATTGATTTATGCGATCAATATACCTAATTCATCGGGTTGTGAGGCCGATATACGTCATTGATTTATGCGATCAATATACCTAATTCATCGGGTTGTGAGGCCGATATACGTCATTGATTTATGCGATCAATATACCTAATTCATCGGGTTGTGAGGCCGATATACGTCATCGATTTATGCGATCGATATACCTAATTCATCGGGTTGTGAGGCCGATATACGTAATTACTTTATGAGATCAATATGAGTCATCGGGTTGTAAGGCCGATATACGTCATTGATTTGTTCGATCAATATACCTAATTCATCGGGTTGTGAGGCCGATATACGTCTTTGATTTGTGCGATCAATATACCTAATTCATCGGGTTGTGAGGCCGATATACGTAATTACTTTATGAGATCAATATGAGTCATCGGGTTGTGAGGCCGATATACGTCATTGATTTGTGCGATCAATATACCTAATTCATCGGGTTGTGAGGCCGATATACGTCATTGATTTGTTCGATCAATATACCTAATTCATCGGGTTGTGAGGCCGATATACGTCATTGACTTATGCGATCAATATACCTAATTCATCGGGTTGTGAGGCCGATATACGTAATTCATTTATGCGATCAATATACCTAATTCATCGGGTTGTGAGGCCGATATACGTCATCGATTTATGCGATCGATATACCTAATTCATCGGGTTGTGAGGCCGATATACGTAATTACTTTATGAGATCAATATGAGTCATCGGGTTGTAAGGCCGATATACGTCATTGATTTATGCGATCAATATACCTAATTCATCGGGTTGTGAGGCCGATATACGTCATTGATTTATGCGATCAATATACCTAATTCATCGGGTTGTGAGGCCGATATACGTCATTGATTTATGCGATCAATATACCTAATTCATCGGGTTGTGAGGCCGATATACGTCATTGATTTATGCGATCAATATACCTAATTCATCGGGTTGTGAGGCCGATATACGTCATCGATTTATGCGATCGATATACCTAATTCATCGGGTTGTGAGGCCGATATACGTAATTACTTTATGAGATCAATATGAGTCATCGGGTTGTAAGGCCGATATACGTCATTGATTTATGCGATCAATATACCTAATTCATCGGGTTGTGAGGCCGATATACGTCATCGATTTATGCGATCGATATACCTAATTCATCGGGTTGTGAGGCCGATATACGTCATTGATTTATGCGATCAATATACCTAATTCATCGGGTTGTGAGGCCGATATACGTCATTGATTTATGCGATCAATATACCTAATTCATCGGGTTGTGAGGCCGATATACGTCATTGATTTATGCGATCAATATACCTAATTCATCGGGTTGTGAGGCCGATATACGTCATCGATTTATGCGATCGATATACCTAATTCATCGGGTTGTGAGGCCGATATACGTAATTACTTTATGAGATCAATATGAGTCATCGGGTTGTAAGGCCGATATACGTCATTGATTTATGCGATCAATATACCTAATTCATCGGGTTGTGAGGCCGATATACGTCATCGATTTATGCGATCGATATACCTAATTCATCGGGTTGTGAGGCCGATATACGTCATTGATTTATGCGATCGATATACCTAATTCATCGGGTTGTGAGGCTGATATACGTAATTATTTTGTGAGATCAATATAATTAATCGGGTTGTGAAGCCTATATACGTCACTGGTTTGTGAGACCAATGAATTCGTCGGGTTGTGAAGCCGATATACATTACTGGTTTGTGAGACCAATGAATTCGTCGGGTTGTGAAGCCGATATACGTTACTGGTTTGTGAGACCAATATAATGTAAGTCGCTGGTTTGCATATCAGTTCTAACGCACAACCACACGGTGGCTGTTTGATTTATTTAACCGCACAGCACACGCGTAGCAGTCGTTTGTCAAAACCAACATTTAAACTTAGTCAAACGTCTCCGACATCAGTTATCAGCTTGCTTTAAGCCAGCATCAGACAAGATACTACAAACTAACATTCCCGTCGCGGATCACTTTACCAAACGCGTCAGCCTCAGTGATGCCAAACAGTATCGGGACACCGACATCGGTTATCAAAAAGCTATAAGCTTATTGAACCCACGACAATCGTGTCACAAATTATACCAATGTTGTCACCGTACGAGCTCCCTCACGGAACGCAAGACAGCGTCAGACACGATACATTAAACCAACACTGCTATAGCCGTTCACTTTACCAAACGCGTCAGCCTCGGTGCTGCTAAAGAACATTAGATCATGTCAACGACATCGGTTATCCGTAAACTACCAGCTCACCAAACCCTGACAATCGTAAAACATTGTATGACGCAGCGTGCTATACATTTAATTGTATTCTTATAAATTTTACCCTTTTAAATACCATCTTACTATAAAACCTTATTCTTTAATCGCATCTTATATATTAATATCTTATTAGTAGTTCCTAATCTTTCAATACACCAATACTTTATATTTTTCATAATATTAACGATAATGTAAACTAAAATGTCCATACAACGCTATTTAAACACTATTTAAAGATGGCGGAGCGTCGCGGCATACGCTTTTACTTATAAATATTGTAAATTTGATAAATCTCATCATATAAATAACCTTCCTAACATCGAATACTCTTAATATTATTATTTACCTCATAATATATATTCTTGTATTTAATTAGTTATCATTTTATATTCATTTCTTTTTTTTTTTTTTTTTTTTTTTTTTTTTTTTTTTTTTTTTTTTTTTTTTTTTTTTTTTTTTTTTTTTTTTTTTTTAGCTTCACCCTGTATCCCTTGCGGGGTAGTCAGAGAGAACGGAGCGCCAAACGCTACGGTCCCTGCATACTTCTTTCGCCTCGTCCACTGTCATTAACCTCTTCATACACGCCCTCCGGGGGGTCCTCATGCTTTTTACGTGACCTTCCTCCAGTATCATCGATACTGTGTTTTCGAAGGTCAACCGAGGTCTCCCCCTGCCTCTCTTACCACTCACCTTTGCTTCATAAATCTTTCTTACCATTCTTTCATCACTCATCCTCTCGACGTGCCCAAACCACCTGAGCACGCCCTTCTTCATTCTTACTATGACGTTCTCGCTAATACCTGCCATTCTGTGTATCTCTTCATTGCGGATTCGGTCAGCTAAGCTGACTCCGCACATCTTTCGAAGAGATCTCATCTCCACAGCATTCATCTTTCTTTCATTCTTCTTCTGCAATACCCACGTTTCGCCGTATAGCAGAGTCGGTACCAGCACTGCATTGTGCACAGCTAAACGTGCGGCTATGCTCACGTTCCGCCGTCGCATCAACGCAGCGAGGGCACCGTTAACGCTGTTACCGGCAGCAATACGCCTTTCAACATCCATATCATATCTCCCATCTCTGCTAAACATACTTCCCAAGTATACCACCCCATTTATTTGCTCTAGTTTCTTTCTATTAACCAAGATCTTACATTCAGTTCTTTCTTCATCTCTTTCAAATACTAGAATCTTAGTTTTGCTCGCATTAGGGCTTAGACCATTATTTTCACACCCTTTTCCTGTAATAGGAAAATGTTGAATCACTTTTTACGTAAATTATAAAAATGGTAAAATATATTATAAGAAATTAATATTACACACAATTGATACAATTAATGGCAAAAAATAAAAGCTTTATCTTTTTTTACAAGTTTCTATTTAATTAAATATGCAACTAAATATTTTTCGGCTATAAAAAAAATTTATAATAAGAAATTAAGTTTTACCATATTTTTTAAATGATTGTTATATATTTTTTTATTCCAGTACGGTCTGGTACGAATTATTGTGTGGAGAGTATCCCTTCAAGGGACAACCGCCTGAGGCCATTATATGGCAAGTGGGGAAAGGCATGAAGCAGCCATTAGCTAATATGCAAGCGTCTAGAGATATAAAGGTAAGTTAATATAGTATTTTGTTTTTTAAGAAATAATTAGTCTCAAAAATATAATAGACTTAATATTCAAGTGACATATGTTATATTATGATATATGTGAGGCCAGTCGTGCCTTGTGTGTGTGTGTGACTGTAAACGCGGCTGGATGTGGGTTCGATTCCCACTCGAGGTATGAAAATATTTAATATTTCCATTTTCTTCGTTCTGGTTTCGAGGCAAAGCGTGACGCGTCATTCCATTTAACGCGTAATACCTTGATAATTCGGCGGTAAGTGGGAACTAGAGTGTCATCCGGTGTCAACATAAGTTTTCTCTGCCGATCGTTCTATGTGCGGGATACAGCGTGAAGTTAAAAATAAAAATATTTTTGTTATATTCCATACACAGCACACACAGCGTTTTTTTTATAGTTTCACCCTATATTTCGCACACAGCAGGGTAGACAGAGGGAACTTAGTGTTAAAACACTCCGTTCCCCACTTTTCGCCGAATTCGGAGGCTTGTGTATTAAGTGGCGGAACTTTACGCCGCGCTTTACCTCGACACCATAGCGAAGAAAATGGAAATATAATTTTCACTCCTCCAGTGGGAATCGAACCCACAACCAGTCATTTACAGTTACACGCATGTGCCACTGGGCCACGACTGGCACACACACACACACAGCTAATACCAATAATATTTTTATCTCCCTAGGACATCCTAATGCTATGCTGGTCGTACCACTCCCCGGAGCGGCCGGACTTCTCCCGCCTGCTGCCGCGCCTCGAGAAGCTCCCGCGCAAGCGCCTCGCGCGCTCCCCCTCGCACCCCGTGCACCTCTCGCGGTCTGCTGACTCCGTCTTCTGAGCGAGTGGTGGAGTCTGTGAGCCCCGCTCTGTTGGGTATCCTAATCTCTTGCTCCCCTGTCTCCCCTTTTTGTCACTCTTAAACACTGAGGCCTTAGTTTATTGTGTATTCTAATTTCTTATTCCCCTGTCTCCCCTCACTGTCATACTCTTAAATACTGAATAACAGAAGAATAAGAGAAAGGTTAAAACCTCCTCTTTCCTGAGGACTGTGTTATGAGATGAAGGTGGAGTGTGTCAGGCGCTGGTTTATTTTTTCTATTCTTAAATATTGAATAAGAGTAATGTACCCCAGTCTCCCCTCTCTCCTATTCCCAGTATTTACTGAGTAATAGAGGGTGTTGGGTATGGTATTATCTAACCTCTTCCTTACTGGCTCTGGCTTCTGAAATGAAGGTAAAATATATGAGGCCCTGGTTTATTATGTATTCCGCCTTTAATTTGCCTCTGTCTCCCCCTTTAAGTACTTGGCAAGAGTTATATACCCCTGTCTCCCCTATCTCATCTTATATACTGAGTAAAAAAGGATGTTAGATATGCTATTATTTAACTTCCTCTCTCCTGATGTATCCGTTTTCTGAGATGATTATAGACTGTACTAAGGTCTTAGTTTATTATGTATTCTAATCTCTTATTCTCTCTTTTACCCCTTTCTCATTCTTCCTCCCTACTAAATATTTATTGGAAGTTTATGACGGATATGTGTATGGTTGTATGTATCTGTCTATCCCATACTCATGGACTTAAGAACACCTAAAAGCTTTATTTTAAAACATTTCCTTCTAAATACTCCGTATAGGAAATTTATAATTACCTGTACTTCTCAATACACATGACACCAATCCATTTTTTGTTATTCTACATAATAACTCTAGGGCCAAAAACTTTTTAGCAATGTGACGGGGAAACGTATATAATATACCTCATTTGTCTATTTACATGGACTATTTATAGTATGTATGTATAATAATAATTAATATTATTATTATTATACAAATTATACAGTGTAGAAGTGAATTAGACGGTTTTTTTTTTAATTAATTTTGTGTAAAATGGCGACGAAATTTGGTTAAACAAATGTATGAAAATTAGTTAAGTTTGAATTTTGTTGAGGAATTATTATATATACTGAGCTGATTAGTTATATTATTCATTTTTCCTTAATATGAATTTAACATATGTTTTTCTTTTTTTTTATTAATAAATTAAATGATCTGATTGTAGTAGTGATCGGTAGTAGGTTCTATTCCTACTCGATGCAATAATCATAATTTAAATATTTTTATTTCTCCTTTCCGATGAACAAGGCAAAACGCGGCGTTGAGTTCCGCCACTCAACACCTGATATCTCGAATTCGGTCGAAAATAGGAGAACGGAGTGTTTTTACACTAGGTTCTGTCTAAATATTGTCAAAAGCTTTTAATTAAAACAATTATAAAAAAAAATATCACCTCTACACTATATAATTTGTGCATTGACAGAACACATTATTATGACTTAAGAATCCATTACTTAATTACAACTTAGTAACGTTAATTTATTAATTAAATGACTTTTTACCGCCATTTTGTAAAAATATCGATTCTTTTTAATCTGTTCTTATTGTTTTAAATGGCACCTTTTTTTTTGACGTATGTATATAATTGTGACTTGGTTTTATTTAACAGTTTTATTGTGAATTATTAATTTAATTCAGTGTTTGATTGGACATTGAATTTTTAATATATGGGTCCTATGTAGACTGGTAAAGTACGCGCACATTAACTTGAACGGTCGGAAACTAGCTACAATACGTCGCAGAACCGACTTTTAACTCCTGATTGGTGGTGAGAGGCGGAGAGCGGAGTGACCCGCGAGAGACAAATACTATTGACTCCAATACGCGGAGTGTAGTGTCTCAGTCACTCCGCACTTGGCAACTCTCATTGGCTAGTTGACTGTACTGGAGTATAAAGGAGGAAAACGTACATATGATTGTTCAAGATAAAATGCGCGTATTATACAAAAAAAACTTTATACGATAGCTATTTAAACGTTCCTAACGTTGTAATTTATTTACAAAATTCAGAATTTAAATTATTTTCTTTGAATAATAATAAATTCATGCATTATTTTTAAGTATTGAAATTTACTAACTTTACGCAGACTTATGTCGTCCGCGCACTTTTCTCTCCATTCTTTGTTGCTTTTTGAGTTTTTTTTTTTTTAATCAAATGTAATATTAGGAACCTTCAAATAGCTTTAATGTTTTATTTTTTCACTTATACCAGTCTACGTAAAACATGTCTACTTTAAATTAGTATCGTCATAAGGCGAAATTAATTCAATATTTAAATTCAATTTAAACCTTAAGTTTTACAATTTTTTTAAAATGTCACATTATTCTAAAATTTATATCATGGTTTTCTGTTTAAAAATAACAAGTAAGTAATAGATATAAAGCGGGCTTAATAAATATTGTAATAGTAATTTAAATTCGTTAGTACAGTAGAAACTCGATTAATCGGACTAAATGTAATCGTTAGGTATCCGGATAATCGAATGTTTAAAGAAAAGCGGATTTTGTGCATATGGAGTAGGTATATAATGCGATATGCTTATTATATACAACAAATACATATCAACCATATGTATTTGTAGCTATATTCTGACCTTTCAAGTTAGACCGCCTGAACGGTATTCAGGAGGCGCGGGTTCGAATCCCGCTGCGCTGGTTCAAATTTTTATACGTTCGTAATGACTTTTTCAATTTTCCTAAGTGTGAAATGACACTTTAAAAATGTTAAAAGTATAAGTCACAAACAAAGAAAATAAATAAAAAAGTAAACTAGAACACACACACAAAAAAAAAAGAAAATAAGGCAGATCGCTTAAAACCTAAACGTGCAATAGGCGGCCTTATCGCTAATATAGCGGTTTCTTCCAGGCAACCTAAGGGGAAGGAAACAGCAAATTAAGAATTGGATAGTGTGAACAATAGGATTTTTTTTTTAGCTTCACGCTGTATCCCGCACACAGCAGGGTAGGCAGAGGGAACCTAGTGTTAAGACGCTCCGTTCCCCACGCACCGCCATATTCGGAGGCATTGCGTGTTAAATGGCGGAACTTAACGCCACGCTTTGCCTCGATACCAGAGTTAAGAAAATGGAGATATTAAATATTTCTACTCCTCGAGTGGGAATCGAACCCACAGCCAGTCGTTTTTTTTAGTCACACGCTTGTGCCCCATAATATAAGAAATAGATTAATCATAAGACGTACATAAAAATACATTTACAAATAATTGATCAATAGTACGAATAATCGCGAATCTGTATAACTGAGAGCCGAATAATCGAGTTTCTACTTTACATTGTCTTATCATTGCGATATTTCAATTCGATCGTTTCGTGTGTTCAATTTTTGGAGGACTTTCCTTTTATTTTTCAAAAAAAGTCCTTATTATAAGTTTTCTTTTGTATTGAATTCTAAATTCCCATTTATATTTTTGTCCTCCATATAACAAAGCAGCCTTATAATAATATCGAAATTTGTTATTAATATAAACACGGGTATCGATACTTAGTGAAACTGGTGTTGAGCACTAAAAATAATGTTATTTTAAACTATAATGTTCTACGTTTACACTTGGCAGCTTTTACATTAAAAAAAAAACATTTTTTTTTTATTATCTGTGGTCAGTTCTTCTGACATTTGACTTGGTTTCATATAAATGTATTATTTATGATTATTTCTGATTCAGTTCCAAATAATTTTATTAAACAGTCAATTAAAAAGCGTTAAATTAATAATTCTAATGCCTAATATAAAGCAATATTAATAATGTTTAGACGAAATAAGATATGAATAACTTCGTACGAACATGACTGACTTATTTTTTATTCGTAAAATAATTCAGTTGCTCCGCCATTTTTTCTTTTTTTTTTATAACTGTCACTTACAATTGTCAAAGGTCAAGTGTGAAAGTAGGCATTAAGTCTTGATCTCTTGATTTTAACGATAGATTAAATTATATTTTCGTATTTAAAAAAAGTGAAAGTTGACTGTTCAAAATGTTGTAAATATTGTATAGTGTTACTGGTTTTGCTGTGATGTAATGCAATTTTGTAAATATTAGTCATTATCTATGGTAAAAATAATTAAAAAAAAAATCACTATGGGACTGAAGTCGAGAGGTACGTTGTATTTAATTCTTCATATTTTTAATTAAATATCATACCAGTATTTTCTTAAACTTTGTAAATTTCCAATAGGCATTGTTTTATTTATTGTTGAATTGCGTTTTTTTTTCTAAAGACTCGTTTGTCAACTCTTTAGTCTTAATCGATTGTGTAAATATGAAAATGTTTTGAATAAAATCGATTTTATTTAAAACGTAATTCGTTTTTGTAAATAGCTAATAATCATCGACGGGATTATTATTAATAATTAAGTGAATTTTATCTAGTAATAGTAGTTTGGTTATGATAAATTCAGGTTAGGAAAAGCATCGGATCCTCTTATAATATTTAAAATAAAGCTTAAAATAAAAGTTTTTATTATTTAACCAAACTACTATTACTAGATTATGGTTATTTGTCCACTGATTTATAACTTTTTGTTAACTTACAGTAAAGATATTATGTAAATTAACAAAAGATTTATATAACAGTTGAAATAATCAAAAAATGATAATATTAAAGCTGAAATGGAACGACTTGATTATTATAATTGCGACTGAACATGTGACACTGGATAGTAATTCACATTGTATATTGTTAACATTTGACTGTCGGATTCATTATATAAAGAACATTCCTGTGAGAAGCCCTCTTTAAGCAATACATACATACATATAATAGAATATAGTGCTGTGAGTACTAACTTTTTATTTAATTATCAAAAAAAAGTAAAAAACAATATAAAAGAACATTAAAAAAAATTGGATTTAAGAAATATGCTATAAATCATTGAAAAAAGTAGAAAATGTTTCCTATGATTACATGATTACTTTCAAGTTACTCTTAATTATGCATTGTGGGCTTTTTGTTTAATCTAATTACTTTTTATAGTCATTTTATTTCATTGTTAATTGTGTTACTGTAAAAGATATTTTGAAATTTAAGTATGTTTTTATTTAGTTTTTTTATTCAAAAAGAAAATAATAATTTAAAAATAATAATTTCAAACTATGCTCTTAGAACTATATTCATTTAGGTTCAATCATTTTATCAACATGTATTCTAAAGAGGCTTGTCGTTAGGTCCGTTTAGACTGATTTTAAACTGGGTAGTCCCGCAGGACTAATCAGTAAAACTTTAATATAATACATAAATAAATAAATGCTATATTTTAATATTAATTTCAAATTAATACTTACTATTCAATGGATTTTTCACATCAATTAGGGTCTGAGAATGTTTATAAAATAAATCTTAAGATAGTTTAGTTGGAAATGCAATTTGTGTACATTGAAATTTTTATTTCGAAACCCATTTAATAATTATTGCATAATATTCGTAGTTTATGTTTAATTTTTCTTATATATAATGAAAGTCAAATTATAAAGATTACGATGTATGCAAGTTGGAACAGCTCATTTTGTTATTTTATTGTTTACTTAATAATTATTATTGATTTTATAATAGGCGAAATTATTCTGGTCAATGAAATCCTATTAATATGATAGTTTTTTTTGTGTAAACAGCGTTGTGGAGATACTGCCACTTGTTTTGTATATAGAGGGAGTGGCGTGGCTTGTTCATTTGTATTAATATTTATTTAAAATAAAAATATAACAACTGTTTATATTGGAAACTCTTTGGTTTTGTAGTAAAATTCTTGTAAAACTTCTAATATTTACTTAAATAATGATGATTTGTCTCATAATGTTTTTTTTTGTTTTATGTTTCAATAAAGTTATTGAAGCCAATATAAAGAGTTGTTTAATGTACAGAACGGTCAAAACAGTTAGTTTTACATATGTATTGAGATTTCTATCCATTAGGTTAGTCGCATTTGCCAAAATAAACCTTCATCACTGTTCCCGGTTGTTTTCTTTTAATCCGAACCTTATATTGTTTTTTTAATTTATTTAAGTGATCGGATAGCTGCTGGCTGTCCAGTGACAATCTGACGGTTGTAGGTTCAATTTCCAAACAGAGGAATGAATAAGCTTAAATTATTTTTTTTATCTGCTCTGGTAGCAAGACAAACTTTTGGTCCACCACATAGTTCACAATGTTGATCCACTTAACTCGCAAACATTAGGGTGAGTGGTGTTTTGACACCAGCTTCTCTCTGCCTGTCTTATATTGAGGGATTTAGCAGGAAGCTGTATTAGTTATGAATTGATTTTTTTTATAAATTAAACCAAATATTTATTTTTTTTAAAGTTATATTACACATATTTCAATATTAATAGTAATAATTTTATAAGCATAAATGTCACTTAACTGGCCAGAGTAGTATGAAAGTAGGTTCAGAACATTTCCATATTATTACATACCTCTAAATACCTACTTAGGAGAACAAAATAAAAATTACTTTTATAACATTTTTATTACTAATTATGTAACTATGATACATGTCCAGCCAAAATAGCAGCTATATTATTACACATACTTTTGATTTCTTTGTCATTTAAATATTCAGCACCTAAAATAGCGTTACCAACAGCAATTGTTTCCCTCATGGTTTTAGCCTTAATCCAAATTCTACCATTCATGCCTGCAGCTAATTCAAATGGCCATTCATTTTTTAATGATGGAAGTAAAGGACAGTTTGGATTTAATATCTTCCTAATAAGGTTTAGGGAACATTTGAAAACAAAGCCGTCAGTCAAAACACCTAATCGTCCCTTTTTCCCATGTGAGTCAACACATACTAGTTCCGGCTCCATGTCTTTGCTTGCTACTAACATTTTAGCATATATTACGTCTCCAACTTCAACTTCAGGTCTGTTCTTTTTAGTAGCCCCCTCGAACGATAAATAAGACAAGGCGGCTGTTAAGCTCCCACCAACGTCAACGCGGAATATATCGCCTGATTTCTGTACTACTACACCTATTACATTTTCTCCTCTAGAAGGAACATAGCGTTTCTGATAGCTGTCCACCCAGTAAGTACCAGGATTTCTCTTCTTTAAAACACCAGCTTTTGTAATGTAAACACGATCAACTTCTTTTCGTAACCCCGGTCCTATAATAACTTTTGACTTTTCTCCGGCCTCAGATATGTCCTCGCAATAATCACCAGGTAGAACGACGTCTCCAATTGATACCTTCATTTTTAGTAGCTTTGCATGGTTTTATTTATTGATAAATTAAATATTATTTATTTGCAATTACACATGCGATTGTATTTGAAACTTTTTTGAAACGTCAAATAGTAAAATGTGACATTACATCAAACTTCAAAGCCACAAGCAGTGATGGAATTTAATAAAATACAGTTTTATTTTATTATAATTTCAATAAATAATTGCTACTTCCTTAAAAATAAAATAAATATAGATCCCTAAATATTATTGCTTTTATGGTTTATTCTAAAATCTGTCATTTGACGTTCACAGGTTATAAAATATGAACAAGGAGCATTTGCAGGGCCCAAACAAAGTCCACATGGGACCATGACAGTTGACGTTTTGAAGTATTCAAAATGTATTGTTGTGACATTTTATTTCTCTAATATCTCACGTGTTTATTCGAATTATTATTTATGTAAAATTTGAATAAAATATCCTTTACAATGCCGGCTACAATCCATAATGATGTACTAGTTTATAAAGGTAGTAATTTATTTAGACAGAGGTTGCTACTATCAACATTAAGTGGACGTTCTATCAAAATAGAAGAGATTCGTAGTTCACACGATGATCCTGGCCTTAGAGAGTATGAAATAAATCTAGTACGACTGTTAGACAAGATAACAAATGGTTCTAGAGTAGAGTTAAATGAAACGGGCACATCCTTGTATTACCAACCAGGTATTTTAATCGGCGGACAAGTTACACATGCTTGTTGCACACAAAGAGGAATAGGTTAGTATATTTTATTACTTAGCAACACTGCACAACAGCAAAAGTTTAACTAAATAATATAATTTGCAAAAATCTAGTGGTTAAAAAAAGAACTATTCTTTCGAAGGTTTATATGTTGACATAGATATGACATGGTAGAGATCCTATAGACATAACAGTGTACATATTTTAATATAACACAAAAATTTATTATTAAGGTGATCGCCCAGTAGCCTATAGGTAAAACTAAACTAGGACTATGGAGTTGAATTCAAGTGGACATTGATTCAAACTAATGATTTAAAGACTGTAACTCCCTTCCTGATCTTTGTGCCCCCACTATCAATATCAAATATTATAATTACTATGTAACATATTTTCAGGTTACTATTTAGAAGTGCTGCTGGCATTAGGACCATTTTGCAAAGAACCACTAAATGCCGTTCTTCAAGGTGTCACACATCATGAGCTAGACGTATCAGTAGACAAAGTAAAGAGTACAGCTCTGCCTATATTGTTAAAGTTTATTCTTGTTGATGATGGTTTAGAACTGAAAGTTGTCAGAAGGGGTAAGTTTCTTTTTTTTTTTATTGATTTTGGTTTTTTGTTGTTATTTGACCTTTGTATAGTGTTTTTACATCCAGTAAAGGAATAATAATAATAAACATTTCAAATATGATTTTAATCATTAGTAGATGTGTCCTACAGCGCTGCCATTATGAAGATTAGTGAAATTCACTCACTTCTCTCAAACTACTCAATACTCACTCATTTTGCAAGACACTACTTTAAATACTAAAACAAATATACTTTATTTAATTAATTTGAAAAATCAAAAGCATACATTATGTAAACTGTGAAGCTGAACATTGTAGCCATAGCTTGTATTAGCTTAATTTTAAAAATATATTTTCAGGAGCTCCCCCTCTTGGTGGAGGTGAGATCGTATTCAAATGTCCAGTAAAAAGGCACTTGCGTCCCCTGCAATGGAGGCAATGGGGCCTTGTAAAGAGAATCAGAGGGGTAGTGTATGCATTGCGGGTGTCACCTACTATGGCTAACCGAGTTGTGGAATCTGCCAAGGGGGTATGTATAGAATTAGATATAGATTTTTTTATAACTTCACACTGTATTCTGCATAAGCAGGGTAGGCAGAGGGAACCAAGTAGGGACCATCTTAGTCTTGATGCCAGAACCAAGAAATTGGGACAAAATACAATAATTTTCCTGAATAGGAATCAAACCCACAACTCTTGTGTATACAGTCAAATCCTGTCACACTATTCATTTTCACTGTTCATTCATATGTCACGCCACTATTGTGCTATTTAGTATAATATTCTTAACACGTTGACTGCCATCGCAGTCAATACTGACCAACAGCATGCTATCCCTACAGGCCAAGCAAAAATCACATTTCTATCCAAATGTCACTATTTGTGACGTCATTAAACGTCGGTCAGCACTTGAAATTGTCGTCTTACTTCCCAGTATTATACATTTTTAAAAAACCAACCTATTTTAGAGTAACTAGTGAGTCACGCGGGTATACGTATGGTTTTTAATTAGATAGCAGTGCCCTACGGCCTGTATTAATGAATCGAAAGTATCCGAAACCGCGGTCAGCATTGACCGACGCGGCCCGAACGGAAAGTCTCATTGTCGACCAGCATTGACCGACGCGGCCCGAACGGGAAGATGCATAATTTTTCTTGGCGTTAACGTGTTAAATTATTATAACATTAATGATTTAGCCATAATATGTTGGTGGTTTAAAACAATTTTATATCAATTTATAAAAAAGTAGGGTGGTTATGTAATTTTTTATAAATAAATAATTTTTCTATTTCAGGTAATGTTAAAGTTTTTACCAGATGTATACATAAACACAGATCAATGTCGAGGTCCAAACGCTGGGAAGAGTCCCGGGTTTGGTATCAGCCTGTTGGCGGAGACCAATGAGAAAACATTCTATTGTGCTGAAGCTGTAAGTTGTTACACTAACTGACATATTTATGTAAAGATATTGTTTTTTCATAAATTCATACATATTAACCTTTGAGCTTTCCTATTTTTACCCTTTTTTTTTCTGCAGAGTAATACGAGAGAAAAATTATAATAGGTACAATTTTAAACTGGAGCTCTGTTTCATTATTTTATCAGCTTGGAAGCTTTATGTTCAACAATTCAAAAGTGCTAGCAAAAGTGTATTTATATAAAGAATATTTTAAATTTGAACTTTTTAATGTTTTTTCTTTCATGTTAATAAGTCCATTATGTCACAGTGCTTAACGGAAAAAGCAACTTGATCGTGGATTAAATTCCCATTTAGTCATTATTTCTAAATTACTCTGGTAAGGTAAAAAATGACATTCTCAATAACCGTTCTTAATGCTTTTTCCCGCATAGCAGCAAAGTCGTAGAGAACCTAGTGTCAAGACACTCCGTTCTCCACTATCCCTCCGAAATCGAGATATTGCGTATGTGGCAGAACTTAACGCCGCGCTTTATCTTAGATACCAGAGCGGAGAAATGAAAATAATATATAATCGTTCACCCGAGTGGGGATCGAACCCACAACAATAGTGGTCAAAGTCAGATGTTGCCACACAGCGTCACGACGGCCTCTTAAGCTTACATAATTTCTACATAATATTTAGATCAGATTAACTTCACGCTTTTCTATAACTTCCGCATAGCGGGATAGTTAGAGAAAACATGGAATCAAGATACTCCCTTCTCCGCTTTCCGTCTGTAATCGAGACTTTGCGAGTTAAATGGCGGAACTTACCGCCGCACTTTATCTTAGGTACCAGAGGGAATAATATATATTTATTTCCCTGAGTGGGAATCGAACCCAGAACCAGTTATCATTACAATCACACCTTATGCTTCTGCGCCACGACTGGTCTCATTTAATATTTTGCCTCACATATAATAAGAATTATTTAAATTTAATACAATTTTTTATAGTATTAAATGGCAATCATCTTATTTCTTTTCAATTTATTCTAGAAATCAGCAGAAGTGGGAACAGGCGAGACTTCACTACCAGAGGACTTAGGCAAAGAGTGTGCCATGAAGTTATTAGATGAGATCCATCGAGGAGGCGCCGTAGATTCTGCCTTCCAGTGGATATTAGCACTGTGGATGGCATTGGGGCAGAAGGACGTCAGCGAATGTATTGTATGTATTACTTATTTATATTTAGCTTCACGCTGTATCCCGCACACAGCGGGGTAGGCAGAGGGAACCTAGTGTTAAGACACTCCGTTCTCCACGCACCGCCGAATTCGGAGAAATTGCGTGTTAAGTGGCGGAATTTATCCCCGCGCTTTACCTCAGCACCAGAGCGAAGAAAATGGAAACATTAAATATTTCCACTCCTCGAGTGGGAATCGAACCCACAACCAGTCGTTTACAGTCACACGCTCGTGCCACTTTTTTTTTTTTTATTGAATCGTGCCACTGGGTCACGACTGACCACAAATGATTATTAGGCAATAAAAAATTATTAAAAAATACAATATTAAATAGATTAAGGACCATCGTGGCGAAGTGGTACAGCGTCTAATTGAAGTACGATGGTTGTGATTTCGATTTCCGCTCAGATGAATGATTTGATTTTAAATTTTGCCTAAGACGAAGCGCGGCGTGGAGTTCCGCTACTCAACCCGCAATGCCTAAATTTCAGACGGAAAGTGTAAAACGATTGTCTTGACATTAGGCATTTTCAAACTACCATGCAATGGTAAAAAGAGTGAAGCTAAGAAAAAAATATCTTTTTAATCCACTATAATTAATTAGGTACTAGGAAATTATATTTCCATTTTCTTCGCTCTGGTGTCGAGGTAAAGCGCGGCGTTAAGTTCCGCCACTTAACACGCAAGCCTCCGAATTTGGCGGGAAGTGGGGAACGGAGTGTCTTAACACTAGGTTCCCTCTGCCTACCCTGCTATACAGCGTGAAGCTATTTAATTTAATTTTAATTTAATCCACTATAACTTAAAATTAAAAACAATATTTAAATTTAACATTATTTTTCTAAGGTGGGACCACTCTCCGACTACACAATCAAGTTCCTTCAACATCTCAAAGAGTTCTTCGGAGTGATGTTCAAATTGGAAGTATTGAGAGATGATGATGACGTGTCTGATGATGAAGACACCCTGGGGGCAGTTCAGAAGATCAAAATGACATGCGTCGGTATAGGCTATGTTAATATAAGCAAGAGAACCTTGTGAATAAATGTGAATCTATTTTAATAAGAACTTTTATTTTGCGATTTTTACATATTTTGAAATAAAACTATTTTTAACCGGATTATTCGAGTATATTTATTGGTTTTTAAAAATATAACTATTATGTATAATACAACGTTTACAACACTATAGTCGTACTTGTCAGTTTAACTGTTACCATGGATCTATCCTTTAAATAACTGTCTTTAGAATATATTAATTAAGTAAATTTACCTACTGTTGACAAATTAGGAATATTATTTTGTCAAAAACATGAATTTATATATTCATAATATTTTCTATAAGGCCCTAGTGGCGCAGTGTGAGAACGTCTGACTGTAAACGCAGTGGTTGTGGATTCGATCCCCGCTCAAGGGAAAGATTGTTTAAATTTTCATTTCTTCGCTCTGATACAAAGGGCGGCGTTGAGTTTCGCCACTGAGCACGGTAATGTCTCTTTCACTTCACTGCTATGATTGAAAAAGTCAAACAATTAAAAAAAATACATTTCGAGATACTACACAGTGAGTAAAAATTATATACTGTGAAGGATCCCTTGCAAGTTTTTTTTGTGTAAATATTGCTAATTCAATCATGCTAGTTTATATCACAAGACCTCATTCTAATAATCAGCACAGAGCCTGCCTTCGCATCGAATAGTTCACTCCGAATAGAAGCATCTGCGACTGTACAGAGAAGAACGTTCAGCGGTACGGGTTTCATCAGTGGGCTCTTGAAGTATTTTCTCAAAAAATACCGCAAAGAGCTCACAGCGTTCAAACGTGGGCGACGCGAGTGTTCGATCTCGAACGCTCAGCCAACCACGTTGTGGGCGCTCGACAGCGTTCGTCGAGACCGGACGACGAGTCACGAGAACCGCCGAGATTTTTCCGACGATTCACGAAGCTGACCGAACATCAACGGCGACTCCTAAGAGTTTCGCCGAGGATTGCCGACCAACTACGGGGATCGCCGAGCATCTCCGACGGTTCACGAGGGATCGACGAGGATCGACGAGTGTTGTCGAAACACTTTCGAAGCATCGGCTAGTATGGCCGAATAATCACCGAGCAAAGGCACCTCACAGCACTCTCGCCGACCGTCAACCATGACTGGCCGCGCTGAGGCTCCGCGTGAGCAACGCTCGCGCAATCGACCTCCATCGAGGGGCGGTGAAGGGAGTGGTACGGGAGCAATCCCTCCACCCCAGCAGCCCAACCCCAACGCTACCGGACCTACCTCCAACCTCGGGCCCCTGCACCATTGGCGGGATATTCTTCCCCTTGGCCAGCGACCCACGCCTACTTTATCGGGCTGTCCTTTTCAGGACGTAACCCTGATTAACCAGAGCATCGCAAGTGCCTCTGGTCTTCAAGAGAGCCGCGCGTCACTACGCGCACACTACGAGTCCTCTTCACCGACGACAATGCCAGCCCTTGCCACTTCAACCCCGAAGAGCAAGCCACCAACGAGCAGGCCCTCCAGGCCCGCTCTCCAGACTCCTGCGTCAGAGCGCTCACCTTCGGCGCCATCCCGCATGGCCGAGACCAAGTCCCCGCGCGTCCAGCTGCAGTCGGACTTGCTAGTCGTGGCCGAACTGCAGAAGCGGGGTACTTTGTCGAAATCCCTGATGGAACACATTGAGCTGTTCCTCAGGGATAGACGGCAATGCCTCGAGCGCGAACAGAGCGCCTCGGCTGCGGCCGCTCCGAGCGAGCAACCCGCGCCCCCCGCACCGACCAGACGACCCCGGACGGATGACGTGCCGCAGGACGCTGCGTCTAAGCGTCACTGCGCACCCCCGCCCCAGCCAACCCCTCCCGGGGTAGCCCGGAGAGACCCGCGCCTTCGTTCCAGGGAGCAAGGCACACCAACCACCAAGCCTCCGGTACTAGCCCCAATGCCAGTACCCACTGCACCGCCACAGGTGCCATCGACGTCCGCTGTGCGCCCGCCTCCAGGGATCACAGCTCCACCGCAGACCGCCCCGCAGCCACCGAGTGCCCCGCCGATGGTTCCAGCGGCCTCCCCCGCCCGTCAAGACGCCGCAAGGATCCCTGCTGCAGCCTCACAGCAGGGACCCTCCTTCGCCGACGCTCTTCGCACAGGGCAACCTAGCCCTGCACCAGCCGTACCCAACACCGCTGCCGCTAGCCAGACGACAGGGACTGCCGCACCAAAGAAGCGCATCCCTCCACTCGTCGTAGAGAAATTCCCTAACTGGGCGTCCCACTTTCGGACGCTCAGGGACAAGCTGGGACACGTTCCGAACGCCAGACCGTTCGGAAAAGGCATACGGTTTTCCCCCGCCTCCGTGGAGGAATACCGTGTGTATCAGAACTACCTCGCCGAGTTAGAGAAAACCGAGAACCTATCCTGGTTCTCGTATGCTCTCCCGGAAGAGAAAAGCTTCAAGATCGCCATCCGTGGACTCCCGGTGACGACAAGCCCGGAAGAACTCCACGAAGCCCTCTCCGAACTGGGATACCAGCCGGAGTACGTGCGACCCATCCAGGCAAGGCAAGGAAGACCCGGGTGCATCTTCCTTGCCATATTGAAGAACCCAAAGGACCTGACCCCCCGGCTGTACAGCATTAATGAACTGATGTGCATGCCGGGGATTAAAGTAGAAGCATGGCGAGGAAAGCGGGGGCTTGCCCAGTGTCATCGCTGCCAAGCCTTCCGCCACTCAAGTCACGGGTGTCATAGGCGACAAGCGTGCGTCCGCTGCGGCGGACCCCACTACGCCCAGGACTGCCCACGCCCGCTAGAAGAGCCAGCGACGTGCGTGAACTGCGGCGGGGCGCACCCCGCAAATCACGTTCTCTGCCCTCAATACCGCCGGGAATTGAGGAACAAGAAGGCAGGCATCGTGCCCCTCACTAGAGCACCGAAGATACAACCAACGGCCGCGGGACTATCGCTGGCCAATGAGGTCCCGGCGGAGGCGACCGCGCAGACCCTCATGGCCCCGGCGAATCCCCCAACCGAACGAGGGAAAACCGCCACGAGCAAGCGGGCCAAAAAGAAAAGGAAGCCCAAAACAAAAACAGACGACAACGAGGCCCCTATCCCGACGGAGCCACTCAACCCCAGCAAGCCCACCACCCAGCCGCAACCTACGCAAACCAAGGGAGCAGGCAGGAAGGACAATGTCCCCTTAGATGTCGCCATTGAAGCTTTTACGGGCATCCTAACGGCTCTGAGGGAGGGCCAGGACGCCGTGAGAGCAGTCATGGACGGGATGAGCAAAGTAATGGCCCGTATTTGTTAATATACGGGCCAATTGCTTTGATAGAAGGCCGACTACCCCGGAAAACCCTCCTTTACCCCCTAATCCGATCCCTGAGCGCTGTCGCGGCTGCTGAACGCCTCAGCTGGGCCTCCCCCGAGTAATCGGGGGTCTCACCTGGCTGGGCGATCGCCCGGACAGCACAAGCTCATCCCATCTCCCCTATACCCCACCCCCTTTGTTGCATTTACAACAAAGGGGTATCCTTTTAGTCGGCCGACGGCCGCCCCCCATGACTCGTCTATGTTCATAGGCGACGGGGACTCTCACGGCAAGAGGGCACAGCCCTGAGACCGTTTCCCCGCTCGTGACAAACGAGCGAGAAGATATCATGATTGATTAATAATCAGTAGACGTTTCTGCTCGCCTAGTACTTTGACTCCGCCCACGAGACCTCCCTCCACCAATCCGGAGCCGCCATAATGCTTGTAGTCCCCACCCCTTGAACGTGATTGGTTAACATAATGCGTACAACGTAACTGCTGCCGTGTTTTTTTGAATCTCCATTGCATTTATGCTATCCTAGTACAGAGGCCGACATTCTACAAATTATAGTTTTTTAGCGCCATCTATTTATTATTTAACTTGAAAATAATTTTATATGAGGCCAGTTTTGGCTTGTGGGCAGAAAGAGTGACTGTAAACGCGACTGGTTGTGGGTTCGATTCCCACTTGAGGGAAAGATTATATATTTTTTTATTTCTTCGCTCTGGTACTAAATACGTAATGTCTCGATTTCGTACGGGAAGTGGAGGATGGAGTGTCTTGACACTTAGGTCCTCTCTGACTACCCCATTATGAAGAAAAAGCGTAGAAAAAAACACTTTTTGTATATTAAATAGGTAGTGTCCCTTAAAAGGGCGGGTAACCCTGTAACTTGGTGGTAGGAGATTCGTTCTCCGACTGGGTCGCGACCACTATCGTGTCAAAGACGAACCGCCAAACATCTGATGATGGATTCGGCTTCGATGGCATGTAAGCCAGCTCTCCCTATTCCCATCCTTCCTCCCTCCTGCTGTCCTACATCTCCGAGGCTGGCAACGCATCCATAACTCTAATGTAGTGGATGTCTATGGAGGAAGGTAACCACTTACCATCAGGTGGTCCTTCTGCTCGTTTGCCTCCTTTATCCAATAAATCAAAAATATATGTTTTACTTACAAATAAAATGCATTAATATAATCCGGGCTATGGGTTCCTCATCCGTCTTTTATAGGACAAAAGAACTATAATTCTTTTACATTTTAACATTTTTAAAGTGTTATTCCACACTCAGGAAAATTGAAAAAGATTTCTTTCTAAATGTCTTTTTCAATAATTCTTTTAGCTTCACGCTGTATCCCGCACACAGCAGGGTAGCCAGAGGGAACCTAGTGTTAAGACACTCCGTTATCTACGCACCGCTGAAGGAGGCATTGCGTGTTAAATGGCGGAACTCAACGCTGTGCTTTGTCTTAAGTACTATAATATTCCCCTAATGGGAATTGAACCCGCACAACCGTCCAACTGCGCTATTAATTTATAAACTTTGCTTATAAACATAATAATTTAATTTTTTTATTTTCTTTCAAAAAATAATGCAACAATTATAAATAATTTGATAAAAAAATTATATAATATTGAAATAATAGATGGTACTAGGATAGCATAACAGCATTGGAGCTTTAATAGAAGATGGCAGCACTAACGTAGGCTTATTGGTCAACGTGACCAATCACGTTGAAGGGGCGGTGACAACTAGCACTAGAGTGGCTTCTGATTGGCTAATAGAAGTCTCGTTGGCAGAGTCTGAGTACCAGGTGACCAGGAACTTATAATATTAAGCTCTTTCGTGACACTTAAGAAATAATTAAAATGAAACAAATCTTTAGCAAGTGTAATTTGTTTATTGAAGTTTAAACAACTCTCGATTGTATATTTAATCATCGTAGATACATCATAATTCTCAAAAATTACTAAAAGTGTAATGAAATCAAAGGTTAAGATTCATATAGTAAAGACGACGTCTTCGAAAAGATTACCTTACCCTTACTTCGGACACAGCACTTTACTCCTTTATTTAAGCTTAAACTTTTCTTATTTAGAATAAATCACAACTTACTTACATTTAACTTTCTAACTGTGATAGAAGTGACAAATCAGAGAAACTCTCCAGCCCAATACAAGCCTTGTCCGGCTTTAAGAGACATCCGGCGTTACGGGATTTTCCCCTTTTTAAATTATATTTCCATTTTCTTCGCTCTGGTGTCGAGGTAAAGCGCGGCGTTAAGTTCCGCCACTTAATACGCAACCCTCCGAATTCGGCGGTGCGTGGGGAACGGAGTGTCTTAACAGTAGGTTCCCTCTGCCTACCCTGCTGTGTGCGGGATATAGCGTGAAGCTATTTAATTTAATTTTACTTAAATTCTCTTAATATTCAACAATAATTATATTCGTGATCTTAAATTATTTGCTATATCATCTATGAGTTTATTTTTGGCTGCTATTGCTGTGGGTTCGATTCCCACTTGAGGTATTGATTATTTAAATTCATTACTTTGCTCTGGCACTAAAGACAAAGAGCGGCGTTGAGTTCCGCCCCTCAGTTACTCAAAACTATAGTGGCTCGATTTCAGGCGGTAAATGGAGATCAGAGTGTCTTGACACTGTGTTCTCTCTGAACATTAAATATTTAAATTCCTCGAGTGGGAATCGAACCCACAATCAGTTGCGTATACAGTCTCACTTTGTGCCCACACGCCAGGACTGGCCTCAAGCTGCTAGTGGACTGGAAATATATGAATTTTACTTCTAACGAAGATTGAACCTACAATTCTTGTACTTTTAAGCAACTACTGCGCCACTACGGTTTTTTACCTTTTAAGAAACAATATAAAATGAATACAACAGATTATATTTATAATTTTTTTTTATTTTTATATTTCCTATTCACATAATATAACTTATTCTAAGAATTGTAAAATAATTAAGGCACATTTTGGAGCTACATTTTCCTATAAAAAATAGTAAAAACCATAGACAATATCTACATTTTAACTTAGAAAAATTTTGTGACATTGACACTTGTCAAAGACAATAGTAATAGTTTTATATAAAAAAAAGTATAAAAAAGTGGCAGTGATTTTTAATCTACATTATGTGAATACACAAATATAGACCCTTTAAATAGATTTATATAAAAAAATATATTTAATATTTATAAATACGACAGCCAATTAAAAAAAAATATGGCTCTAAATTTGTATATTCACTGACTGAGTATTACAATGACGTTTTTAATCTGTGCATGAAATCATAAAATGTCACTTTGACAGAGAGTGTTGCCATTAAAAAATTCTATAATATTTTTAATTATAATTTACAAGGAGAGTATTTTTTTTTATTAAATTAGGATAATCTAAGTACTTAGATATGACTTTCGGGTCAAAAACAACCGACTGTACAAAGTTATAACCTTGTGGAGTTATTATATTGATAAAGACATATAAAGTGTCTTTTTCAATTTTCCTAAGTGTGGAATAACACTTTAAAAATGTTTAAAAGTATTATATTGATGTTTATAACTGACATTTATGTTTAATGATTATTTAAGTAAATGACGTAATTCTATCTCTTTCCCCTTATTTTAATAGGAAAAAGATAAAAATATATTTGTTAAGTAAACTAGAACTTAACACTGACTGTTTTATTACAATATGTCAGTATTTTCCAATATTATATCCAATTATATATAATACTAATTATATAATATATTTGTTAAGTTAATTAACAAGAACTTAACAGTGACTTTTATATTACAATAAATAAGTCAATTATTAAACTTCAATACCAAATTTAAAGAAAAAAAATCAAAAATCAATACAAATAAAATAAAGAGGTTAACTTAGTAACTTCGTTCGTTTGTAAGGAATAATCTTGGGAAATACTGAACCGATCACAATATGTGTGCTACATATAGTATATTTCATTATAATTGAACAGATATTCAAACAGGACACAAAAAACAGCTAACAATCAATAAAAGAAATCCACATGTTTTTGGAAGTGCTTCTTCTTCACACATCCTTCTCGCTGCAGCCCAGCCCGGCCGACCAGTTGCATATCCCCCCAACGGGATCGAACGACAGTCCCTTCGGGCAGATGTACTCCCACGCGAGCAGCGCGCCGCTCTCCATGCGCGCGCACGATATGAACTTCTTGCAGGCGGTGGGATGCGGGAAGTTGCCGATGTCCAGGCATTCGATGTTGCCTGTTATAATTATAAAATTTAGTTTTGAAATTATTTCATATAGTTGTAAACTCTGAAACGATATCTGTGAATAGAATATGGCGCCATTATTTTATATTTAAAAAGGTATTACGTAAATTGAAACATAATAAAAATGGATCGAAGAAAAATCTGGTCAATGTGGTGAATGGTCAAAATGTATCAACTGATACCGAAACTGCTCTGGAAATATGGTTCAAGCCCAGTCAGCAATTATCGCAGATAAGCAAGTTCTTGGTCTTTCTAGAGGAGGACGGGTCATCCACAAAGAGACTAGGAACCTCTGGAAGGGTATGCCTGAGAATGGTGGTCTTGAACCAAATGTGACGAAGACTGAGTACATGGCTTGCGGGAGCCCGGACTCTTGCACTATTCAAGTTGGTCCTGAACCAGCCATTAAGTCGGAAAAGTTCAGGTATCTGGTTCTTGGATTTATTCTGTACGAGTCTGCATCGATCACGATGTCCAAGTATCAGCGCTGCTTGGGCGAAATGGCATGAGGGCAGCGTATGTTGGCCAGCACTGTACACTCAGCAGCTTCATGTCAAGAAGATGAAGATACTAAAGTGGATGTGTGGCATACATAACACATTCATCCGAGGTAGTCTTGGCGTCCGTGATGTAGCGGATAAGCTACAAGTTAGTCGCCTGAGATGGTATGGAAACGAGGCACGCCGGCCTGAGAACTATATCGGAAGAATTTGCCTTGATATGTCTGTCCCAGGAAGCCCAAGGAAGCGATATCTGGATATCGTGAAGCAGGATGTGAGAGCCAATGGACTTACCACCGAGGATGCCAAACATCGTGCAAAGTGAAGGAGCTTAAGTAGGAAGGCAGACCCTGACTAATCCTGGGATAATTGCCAGGAAGAAGCAGAGAATTAAAATTCAATAAAAAATATTTCGTGAGATTTGGTTTTCAATTTTCAATCAATACAAGTGAGTTTTGAATATACAAATAAAGGACTTTTAGAAAACGTATAAAAATTTGCATGCATTCGAACGGATGGCTTAGCGGTGACGACTTCCAAAAGGCGTGGGTTCGAATCCCGCTGTAAGGTAACTAACCCAAAACCAATTACGTTTACAGTCAGACACTACCCACCGCGTCAAGATGGTCCCATTCATTATATTGTTTATATCATTAAATCTATGATGTTATCTTCTCGATAATCAAAATGAAAGCTTAATGGAACATAAATTTTATAAGCAATAACTCACATAAATTTACTATATTTAATTGCGTGTATTTTTTGCAGCTTCACGCTTTTTCCCGCATATTATTGTATTTAGTACCAGAACGAAGAAATGAAAATTTAAACATATAATTTCTCCGAGTGGGAATCGAACCCACAACCATCGTTTTATAGCCAGACGTCACCCACTGCATGTCTTTTTTTAGCTTCACGCTGTATCCGGCACTGGTTAGACAGAGGTAACCTAGTGTTAAGTCACTCCGTAAAGCTCCGTAAAGCACTGGTAAAGCGCGGCGTTAAGTTCCGCCACTTAACATGCAATGCCTCCAAAAAAATCGGAGGAAAGCGAGGAATGGAGTGTCTTAACACTATGTTTCCTCTGCCTACCGTGCATTGTGCGGGATAAAGCGTGAAGCTAAAAAAAAAGTCACTCCGTTCCCCACTTTCCACCGGATTCCTCTTGCCTCTATGCAAATTAAAAAAAAACTATTAAATGACTAAATTTAATTAAAATGAAAAAAATAATTCTTCAAAATATATAACTAACCTTTTCCATGTAGAATGACTTTCTTATCCCCCTCATAATTAACCGCTTGCTTTTCTTGACTATCATCATAATAATCATAATCAGTTATCGGTCGGATCGAAGCAACTGCTTCTTGAACTTTTTGAACCGCCGGTTTCTGAAACTTAATCTTTTGAACCGGCCGCTTTTGAACCGCGACTTTTTGAACCGGTTCCTTTCCATTTACACTTTGAACTACATCTTTTTGAACTTCTTTCTGTACGTTCTTTCTTATTTTCTCAAATGGTTTTCTCGTGGTTCTTCTTGGTTTCTGTGTGGTTTGTGGTATGACGGAGGTGGGTGATTGTGTGGTAGAAATTCTTCTATATATAGTTTTCCTTCTGAGTGCTTTCCTTGTGGACGTTTGTGGTGTCGTTCCCGGTGATAGGTATTGATATTCATCTGAAATGTTATTTATTTTTGTTAGTATTTATTTAGTTATTTAAGAAACTTTATTTACAAAATTGTATATATTTATTACAGCATATTTTTTAAATAAAAAAAAAATTGAGGATATAAGTTAATAAGTATTCATGTAGTTATACACGAAACTCTTTCGATTAAATAATATTTAAACTTATTTAAATAATATATTTAATATTAAGTCTGTTAAATGTCACATTCCACGCCTTTTCAGTAGTAGTCAGAGAGAGCCAAACCACTTCGTTCTCTACTTTCCGCTGGCATTCGAGACCTTTCGTGTTTAATGATGGAACTCAGCACAGCACTTAGTGACGTCACCAAAGCAGAGAAATTGATATTCCAAGCCTCCGAATGGGACTCGAACCCACAACTACCGCGTTAACGTTATTCAGTTAAATCTCATTTTTGATAATAAAAGATAATTACTGAAATAGGCACATAAACACTTTCTTGGTGATTATAATAGCGGTTTAAATTTAAAACTTAAAATTTATTTATAGCCAAATTAAACGAACAAAAACACGGTTAAAACTGAAGTTATATAAGAGTGTGGTTATCAGAGCAAGGAAATGCAGATCCAAACGAACACATCGTTTGCGTCATCCGAATTTCTTCATCACATTATTATCAGTATTTGGCATCTTTATGACATGGTTATTGCGTAAAGGGTTTTTTAAGGTATATATAAGCCTGTTATACATACATAGTTATTTCATACTTTTAAACATTTTTAAAGTGTTATTCCACACTTAGGAAAATTGAAAAAGGCATTTAGAAAACGTATAAAAATTTTGAACGCTGCGGTATTCGAACCCGCGCCTGCCGAATACCGTCCAGGCGCTCTCACCACTGAGCTATGCGTTCTGCTATCCGCTGCGTCGAAATTCTTATACGCTTTATTACAACTTATTTTTGTTGTTATGTTTATAATTATTTATTATTTCATTTTATTATATAATACTAAAAAAATGTTTATTTCAGCTTCACGCTTTTCTCTCATAATAAGGTTTGTTAAAGAGAACTTGGTTAAGACACTCCGTTTTCTATTTTCCGTTCAAATTAAGAAATTGGACGATGATTGGAAGAAATTGAACTGGTTAATGAACGGTACGATGGTCTCATTAGAATTATTTAAAAAAAAAAACATTATTTGAGACATAAGCCGATTTTTTTTATATTATAAAAAGTAAGAAAAACAGAGTGTCTTATCACTAGGCGAAAAAAGCGTGAAATTTAAAACAAGTAAAAAATAGTAATACTTAAAAAGGTATACCATTTTTTATATTTCTATACATTATTTTAGTTAACGGAAAAGATAATAAAATAAATACCCACCATCATACGCCTTAGTGACCGGTGACTCCAACAAATATTCCCTGGTGAAGTACGAAGGCTCTCGCAAGCCCTGACCACCCGACGAATACTCAACGAACAGCGGTACCGGAATCTTCTCGCTAGAACCCTCAAATCTAGCTGTAGATGGACCGAAGTCTGATCTGACCGTCGACTTTATATCACTATCTATATCAACCAAGTTGGGAGAAAACCCTGAAGGCCGGGATTTGCTTGTGAATCCCGTGGTTGATAACCGGGATTCGCCGGTAAATCCCGTGGAATAAGTGGGTGCAATTCTAAGTGTAGAGTCTTCTGGGATAGTGTTTACTAATCCCGGTCTAGAAACCCGGGATTCGTAGCTCTCTGTTGTGTACGGTGTGGGTTCTGTGGGATAGCGAGTCGATTCCGAACTGTCTGAGCCCAAGCTTAATGTCACTTGGGGTGTAGGATTCAAATTTGCATCAGGTTTTGAAAAACGACTGGTGAAAGCTGGTGTGGTGAATCTTTGATTGCCTTCAGATAACCTTGGGTTGTTCGTGTCAGTAGGAATATAATTCGGTGTAGATGTTTCAACTAATTTCTGTCTTGTACTGTAAGTTTGAGTTTCGTCTGAATAACTTTGTGTTCTAGAATATTCTTCTGTGTAAGCTGGATTCGTGAATTTGTAATCTACAATGGTTTTGGGTGTCTTCTTCGTGGTGAAGAACTCTTCGTCGTAATCTGGTATGATTGGTATGGGAGCCGCTAGCAGCTGGTGTGCGGCTAGTGCCACTGCTGTTTCTGCGCTTATATCTGTAGGAGAAACATATAATGTTAATTGTTTTAGAAACAATACCTTTAAGGGAATAATCAAAAATGCATTAATTTTACAGTTACTAAAATATTTTGTCATAGCTTTTATATTCTATATTTACTCAATCAGTCATTGATTTGTTTTTAAATGAATTGCTTCAATTGTTCTGTAGGTTCTAGTATTTGATGTAAATAATTATATACTTTACAATAAAATACATAGATTACACTTAATTTAACTCTTGTCAAGACGAAGATAAATTGAGACATTGAATGTGAAGCGCTTTGT
Organism: Dryas iulia moderata; assembly: GCA_019049465.1. NCBI lineage: Eukaryota > Metazoa > Arthropoda > Insecta > Lepidoptera > Nymphalidae > Dryas > Dryas iulia. Next base: position 13,548,604 of record CM032427.1, on the reverse strand, counting down.
CTTTGATACCGAGCGGTGTATTGAGAATAACTAAACTATAATCTTTCCACCAAGTGCAAATCGAACCCGCAAGCAGTCGCAAATACAGTAAAATACTGCCATGCCACAATGGTTTCTTATCTATATATTTAACATATTATACGAGTATAACTGACTAACATATTGGCGCCAGTCGTGGCGCAGTGGCACAAACGTGTGACTGTAAACGACTGGTTGTGGGTTCAATTCCCACTCGAGGAGTGGAAATATTTATTATTTCTATTTTCTTCGGTCTGGTATTGAGGCAAAGCGCGGCGTTAAGTTCCGCCACTTAACACGCAATGCCTCCGAATTTGGCGGAAAGTAGGGAACGGAGTGTCTTAACACTCGGTCTGCCTACCCTGCTGTGTGCGGAATACAGCGTGAAGCTATAAAAAAAGGCTAACATATCATGTTAATCTGAAATAACGTAAGTCAACAATTCAATCGTAATATGAATTTAAATAAAACGCACATACGACTATCATGAAAATTGGCACCAAACAAGAAAATCGAAAGTGCCACCCACAGAATAACTTACCATCTGAAGTAGTTTTTCCTTCCGTAGTTATATCAATTTCTTCCGCACTGGCTCGTAGCTTCAATAGTTCATCCAATTGGTTTTGTTTGAAGCTTGCACTGAACTTCTTGCTTTGCCTCTTCTTTTCCTCTTCGTTCGTCGCCGAAGGATTCTGATCGTCAGCTTTCAGTTGTACTAGAGGACGTCGTCTTTGAACGTTTTGTGTTGTCCTTTGTGTGCTTGGTTTTAAGGAAGGATCTTCGATAGCATCTAAAGGTTAATGAAATTAGTAATAATAATTCTTTATTGTATATAAAAATTACATTAAGTTACTAGTACTTATGGGTATATGTGTAATGGCGACCTAATCGCTAAAAGATTTTTTTTCGCTGGAAAAGACCAACCAATAATAACGGATTTACTTCAAAAGAACGCAAATAGTAGTTTGATAGAAGTAGATATGCTGTTATTTATTTATTGTTGGGTCAGTCGTGGCGCAGTGGCACGAACGTGTGACTGTAAACGACTGGTCGTGGGTTCGATTCCCTCTCGAGGAGTGGAAATATTTAATATTTCAATTTCCTTCGCTCTGGTATTAGCGATAAAGCGCGGCGTTAAGTTCCGCCACTACTTCCGAATAACGCAATACCTCCGAATTCAGCGGAAAGTGGGGAACGGAGTGTCTTAACACTAGGTTCCTTTTGCCTACCCTGCTGTGCGCGGGATACAGCGTGAAGCTAAAAAAACAGAAAAATATATTATTTATATGGGTTCGATTCGCACTCGCGGTAATGATTATATCTGTAATATAAAAATTAATCGACGAATGTGTTGCTAAGCGCAAAGCTCGAGAGCAAGTGGACCGATTTCAATAATTTTTTTTTTAGAATATTCCTTGAAGTACGAGGAGGATGAACCGTCCTCGTACTTCAAGAAATATTACGGAGAGAAAAATTACATTTTTTTTTCTGAAAAAGCTTCGTAATGACTGACACATATACGTTACGGTGTGTACATGTATGTTACAGCGTAGACGCTCACTAAGAAAGGATTTTTGGAAATTCAACCCTTAAAGAGATTCACAAAGCTATTATAAATTTAACTCCAAATTTCAATGCAAGGTAGCAACAAAAGTAGTAGGTATTTTATAGTCTTAAAGTCCACGCAAACGAAGTTGCGGGCAGCCGCTAGTATTGAAATAATTTTCATTTCCTCTACTCTAGAACCAAAGACAAAACACGACGTTGAGTCCTGACACTTAACACTTGATTCGGACGGTAAAATAGAGAGCGGAGTGTCTTAACACTAAGTTCTCTTTGAATTGCTATGCAGAAAAAAACCTGTAAAATAAATAATACTTTATTTTGTAAGAAAACATTTTCTTACCAATATCTCCAATATCCTGTAACGACTCCTCACTCTCAACCAAGGCGGTGGTAGGTTTAGCAGTGGTAGTGGTGGTGGAGAGAGGACGACGGCGACTTGCAATTCTGAATGGCCGACGTGATGGTAGCGCAGATTGGGTTGAACTTACTGGTTTTGGTGTCGTTGCTGTTGGGGGAAAAACAAAAAATATGTTGAATTTTGCGCTAAAATATACATGTACCTAAAATATACTAAATATTCATTTATGAAAATATATACTTTAAGATTTTTTTAGCCAGGTTTACGTCATATGAGGCCAAACACAAAATACTATTGGTTTATGTAGTTTTTTATTCGTTTACGCTTTGTTCCGCATAACATGGTATTCAGAGAAAGCAAACTCCGTTAATTTTAAGGTTCTTAAGTGTTATTCACATATTTAGGAAATTGAAAGAGACATGTTTAAAAAACGTATAAAAATTTAGCGATCAGATATTCGAGCGATGTTATTAAAAAAAATACGTTTTAATAAGTAAGTATATAAGTATTTGGCCGGAGCCGATAGTAAAGCCGATAGTTAATGTGCTTGGACGGTTTTCCAAGAGGAGCGGTTTCGAAGACACTTCGTTCCTCACTTTACGTACGAAATCCAGACTTGGTGTGCAGAGACATTCAGAGCAGAGGAATGAAAATATATATTTTTAGCATCACGCTGTATCCCGCTAACCCGAAGAAATCTAGTGTTAAGATACTCCGTTCCCCACTTTCCGCAAAATTCGGAGACATTGCGTTTTAAGTAGCGGATCTTAACGCCGCGCTTTGACTCGACACCAAAGTGAAGAAAATGAAAACATTAAATATTTCCACTCCTCGAGTGGAAATCGAACCCACAACCAGTCGCTTTACAGTCACACTTTGTGCCACTGTGCCAAGGCTGGCCCCAATATTCAATATAAATATCATATTGAAAATAATTTAAATATACTAATTCCCTTTTCTGGGAATCGAAGACGCAACCATCGCGTTAGATCTTATCCCATTGCTCCATGACCTCCTTATAATGGACAAAAATACATATATTTAAAAAATAATTAAATGAAACAAATTGAAAGCAATGCAATTGTGATCGTAGACCGAGAAATTGCCGGATGTGTCTCGTCTGTCTATATACATCTATATGTATACATCGGGGTCTAGTTAAATGCATTTGTTAAGAAAAGGTTAGACGAGATTTCAAACAATCGCGTTATAGACAATGGGTGTTGTAGATAAGATGGCAAGAAACACCTTTTAAGCATCTTCTAATTTTAGAGTATTTATCAAGTGTTTATCTTCATTCATCTCTCCTAAGGAATTTAGTATGGCAGGCAAACAGAATGTAGTGTTAAGTCACTCCGTTAGTCACAAACTGTCTATTTTAGAGACCTTGGTTAAACAACCAATTGACTCGTAAGAGTGATACAATGTCGAGAATAATTTCTATGGCCAGTTATATTTTTTATTAATACAATTTCTACTTTAATCTTGGTATTGCATGGCAGACGGAGAGAACATAATGTTGAGATAATTGTTTTCTATTTTTCATCCTATTCCTGTGGCTAGTCGTGGCCCAGTGGCACAAGCGTGTGACTGTAAATGACTGGTTGTGGGTTCGATTCCCACTCGAGGAGTGGAAATTATATTTCCATTTTCTTCGCTCTCGTGTCGAGGTAAAGCGAGGCGTTAAGTTCCGCCACTTAACACGCAAGCCTCCGAATTCGGCGGAAAGTGGGGAACGGAGTGTCTTAACACTAGGTTCCCTCTGCCTACCCTGCTGTGTGCGGGATACAGCGTGAAGCTAAAAAAAAATTCCTATTCTTTGATACTGCGTTTTGTGTGGAAATAAACGGCGCACTTTGCCTTATCACCAGAGTGAAGAAGTAAATATTATTAGGATAAAATATAATCAATCCTGCGAATGGGATTCGAACCCACGACCGTAGTGTATACAGTCAGATTCGGTCACATTATGCCATGATGGCATCAAATGGCCTATTTCCTCAGTCAATGATAGGGTCTACTACTAACGTACGTACCTACAAATTTAGCTATTAAATAGGTAAATAATAAAATTTCAAATATGTACAAGAATAAATATAAGAATTTAATATATAATGGCAAATACTTTCAATGGACACTCTTGCATAAGATTTTAAAAGTGCACAAAGGAAAAACAGAAGACAGCATTTATTTAATGTTAGTAAAAACATTTTACTGCAATTTTTATGAAGTAGAAAAATGTGAACTACTTATATAAGAACATTTTTTGATCGCTGTAACTTGTGTTTATACTAAAATTGTGATATAATCTCTTTAAAGCTGTTTCAGTTTAATAAGCGGTTGTGTATATATACTCATTATTTCAATTTAAGACAACCGTGGACATCGTTTTCGATTCGATTGCTATGCTATGCTATGATAGCATATAGATGCTATGAAAGAGTTAGTTTTTTGATAAGCTCTGATCTTGCATTTTTTTAGGTATTTTTTATGGTTTCACAGTTTTCCCTCCATTTTCGGTATGAAACCGAGACACGGCCTCATATATTATAAGTCTACTTTGAATAATAAGTTACATTTCCTTGAAATCTTGACCTTAATGGACGCAGTCTTTTGGATTGCTCTCGTCACCAACACAAAATATCATTAGAGAATATATCATTATTATTACTTTACAAAATGCGTAACATAAAAGGTACTACTTCTAGTAATTATAGAAAATAATAAATCACAGGCCTAGATAAGTTACTACTAAAAAGAAACGTATAATATGACAAGAAACCTACGTTATATAACATTGATTAATTTGCTCCCATTTCTTGCTCGATACATTTCACAAAATGTGCTGCTTTTAAAAGACTAGCCTCATGCTTTACACTTTTTCCCACATAGTGTGATAGTCAGAGAAGACCTAGTGTCAAGATACTCCATCCTCCACATTCTGCCTCCAATCGAGACATTGTGTGGTGAGTGGCGGAAGTTAACGCCGCGCTTTGTCTTTGGTACCAGAGGCCCAACGAACGACTGCCATTTCTCAATAAATACTGCTTTTAAAAGACCAGCTTCACGCCTTACCCTTTTCCTCGCATAGTCTTCCATTTTCCGCGTGAAATAGAAACATTGTATGAGGAATGGCGAACTTAGTCTTTGGTACCAGAGAAAGTAAATGAAAATAATTCAAATATAATCATTCCCCCGAGTGGGAATCGAACCCACAACCATCGCGATTACAGTCAGCTGTCCCACTGCGCCAGGACAGCCATTTTAAAAGAAACGTATAATATCACAAGAAATCTATGTTATAACATTGATTAATTTGCTCCCATTTCTTCCATCGATACGATACATTTCACAACGAACGCGGTAAAATGCTGCTTTTAAAAGACTTCAAGATAAACTTAAAAAAACGTTTCCCCTATAAGTAAGTTGTATATTTTTTGAACTGGATATGTAATGACAAACAAGTTTTATAATATCTTGTTTAAATTAAAGTGAAATCTTAAAATTATATACGAATATTACATATATTTTAACCGGAAATATATGTTGGTGAAAGTAAAAAAATTGTAACAATTTTTATTTTTAATTATATATATTCATATTTAAATATGAATATAGAGCCAGTTTTATTTATTTTTTAAAATTGCTAAATTCTACTAAAATTTTATAACATTGTTATATTTATATATATTTATATATATTTAAAAATAAATTGATGTATTAAAAAATCCTCTGAGTAGATAAAACGTTTTTTTTTATCTTCACGTTGTAGGGAGGTCGCAAACTGACTCTCTCTTGTGATTTCAATCTGTGAAATATAATACTAGCTCTATTTTTGCAATTATTATTATACATAGAGTAGTAGGCAGGTTAGGCAGAGGAAATCTAGTGTTAAGACACTCCGTTTCCCACTTTCCTGAGCGAAGAAAATGGAAATATTAAATATTTCCACTCTTCAAGTGGGAATCGAACCCACAACCAGTCGTTTACTGTCACACGTATTTGCCACTGCGCCACGACTGTTCACAATATATGCGTATACTGCTTCTGCAGTCACAATACGGTCTTAAAAATTGAAAGAAATCTTTCCATCTTTTTAATTCACTTTCATTATGTAATAAATAATATTTGGGAAGCACTTGTTAAGAATATTATATAATATATTAATATAATTAAATTACGTAAAGCAATGTGAGAATTTACGCGTCAACCAACATCCATTGTCTTCTAAAGAATTTAGGTAATTAGGAACTAGAAGTATATTTGTGAAATTTTGAGACTTCTTTTCCTTTTGAATTTAATATAACGATACGTTTAATAGCTTCACGCTGTATCCCGCACGCAGCAGGGTAGGCAGAGGGAACCTAGTGTTAAGACACTCCGTTCCCCACTTTCCGCCGAATTCGGAGGCATTGCGTGTTAAGTGGCGAAGAAAATGGAAATATTAAATATTTCCACTCCTCGAGTGGGAATCGAACCCATAACCAGTCGTTTACAGTCACACGCTTGTGCCGCTGGGCCACGACTGGCCCTGGCTGGGTTTAATACACTTATTAATATTTTAAAGATAGAAAAATATGTTATTTCTAGTACTATTATATAAAAAAAAATATATTTAAAAATCTGAATATCGGTACCTCGTCTTTGTACTCAGATATTTTCCGGTATCAAGAGTCAAGCTTCATTTCACAAAGGGAATAAAAAGAAAATAGAATTAGGACACTCCGTTCTCCTCTTTGTGTTCAATTTTCAAGAATTTCACGTTAAATGTAACCAAACAAAACGCCTTATCCGCCAAAGATAGGCAAATGAAAATAACTTAAATATACTCTAGGTACTAAGAAATCAAATCTACAATAGTCGCGTTTAGTATTAAATATAGTACCACAATCGTAAATTAAATTTTTAAACCCAATTAACAAAACAAGTTTTAGTCAACAAGGCTAAATAAACAATTAATTAAATATACTTTACGTTATAAACGGCATTTTAGCGTAGTTGCTCAAGAGAAAATGAACGGAGAAAATGCGTGTGTCACAAGAGCGTGGGAGTGTTGGATGAATGGTAGTGATTTCTAAACAGGTCATTATCCCACGACAGTCATTTGCTCTTATAAATATGTATGGCTGTTTAAACTAGAAGCCTCCTTGAGGCGTTAAATATGCGTGCCTAAGTAACGTTACTATACACGATGTGTATGTGAAACATATGGTACTATTTAATTTAGTATTTTTATGTATTTCTGGTACAATATTATTTTTTACCCTTCTCTTTAATATAAAGGTTAGTTGTGCCAAAGTTTATACTCCTCAGTCCACACAATTTATGTAAAAAGGAGTGTACATTTTTTTTTTCGTGTATTAATAATGTTGAAAAATGATACTAAAATATTTTCATTTATTTCATAATTTTATGTACAAATAAATAATAAATATGGTCCTTTTAAGTAAATATATACCTGAACACAATTTGAGGAAGTTTGAGAAAAAGTACCAGTATCATATAATATAATATAATATACAATTTTATAAAAGCATTTTTTACTGCTGGTCGAAGCCGGAACAGTGATCTCTAGTAGTTTCTACAACAACTTAACAAATATATGCAAAATGCTAACACGTATTCATTGTTCGGGTACAACGGTTAAAAGGTTAACTAGTGTATGATTGAGATGAACGATAAGTTGTTTAGATCTCTGAGATTATTTGAAAGAATAAACGCCTTAGTGGCTCAGATAGGAGGTTCCTAACTTACAATGATACTTACAGATTAAAATTAATAGAGAGAGAGAGAGCTTCACGCTGTATCCCGCACACAGAGGGAACGTAGTGTTAAGACACTCCGTTCCCTACTTTCCGCTGAATTCGGAGGAATTGCGTGTTAAGTGGCGGAACTTAACGCCGCGCTTTGCCTCTGATAACAGAGCGAAGGAAATGGAAATATTAAATATTATCACTCCTCGAGTGGTAATCGAACCCACAACCAGTCGTTACAGTCACACGTTCGTGCCACTGCGCCACGACTGGCCCCTATTAATATTCTTTGGGAGGGGAACTAAGCCAAGCTATTCTATTCATGACTTCAGTAACTATATCGTGGTTTAAATAAGATGGGTCTCATATAGGCTGGAACAAGTGCAAGAACACAACTTAACAGAAGAGCGGTTTGAAGGACTTTGATTTCTTATGTTAATTTTATCATTATGCTAAGGAAATTATTAAAACTTTAGTAAATTTAGTATTCAATTTTAATGGTTTCCTTTGAATAATGACAAGATTACAAGACTACCTTCAAATCGCTGTATAGTTGTATTTTTGCGCTCGTACCGGTCTTCGTAGGACTGGTCGATTACCGGTTGATAACATGAGAAGATTTTAAGCTTCATTTGCAAAAAAAGTTATATATTGCATATTTGTGATCAAATCAATTAAATTTGTAAAAGTATTAAAAAAAATCAGTTTTGCTAAATTGAGTGTAACAGTTTATTCTTGAATAGAAAACAAAAAAGGACAAGAAAAATACGTCACTACGTATTTCTGCAATTTTCCTAAATCAAGTGACGTTTGAAATTAAGCACGTTACTAAACTAGTGTCTAGGTTATCTTTAACTGCCATAATATGCAGAAAAAAACGTTGAATTTCAAAATGTTTTTTATTATAAAAATCTACAAAAAGACCCATTTTTTTTTTACTTTTAAACATTTTTAAAGTGTTATTCCACACTTAGGAAAATTGAAAAAGGCATTTAAAAAACGTATAAAAATTTGAACGCAGCGGAATTCGACCCCGCGCCAACAACAAAAATAAATGGTAATAAAGCGTATAAGAATTTCGACGCACCGTGTAGTAGAACGCATGGCTCAGTGGTGAGAGCACCTGGACGGTATTCAGGAGGCGCGGGTTCGAATCCCGCTGCGTTCAAATTTTATACGTTTTCTAAATAATCTTTTTAACTTTGGTTATTCCGAAAATCACACATAATTCATTTTGACAAACATTCTCGCCTCTAATGATTATCTAATAGATAGATTGCATAATGTAAGAAAGCTGTTACACTTGACCGGTCGCTTTCACCCGACTAGCCGCGGCGCGCGGTTTCTCTCGCTTTTTAAGGCATCTTGTAAGTTGTTCTATCAATCGATGTCTATATTTGTTATTGAGATATTTTTTACTTATGTTTATTTCAATTTTATGATACTTTCTAAAATTGTGGGTATATCCTAAAATGCGACGTTTCTTATCTAATAAAATGTAATAGATATGACATAAGTAATACTAGTTTTTTTATTGAAATATATCATAGCTAGCGACTAGCTCGCGGCTTCGTCTACGTAAATTGAAGTTTTATGAAACAACATTTAAATTGTTGTTTTTTTTTTATTATGAACCGGTTGAAATAAAACTAACATTAAATTTTAAGCGAAGGGTACTAAAATATAATACAAACCAATGTACTAACAGCGATCAGTTACATATTTATTATTATGTATACTACCTCAACCATCCAAAATTGAATATTATTTGCACATCCTAGAGTTTTTTCTTTCATAAAGTTATAAAATTTGGTTAGTAACTAACTTCTTCAATCTTAAACGATTTAGAAAGCAATTAAAATAATTATATTTAATTAGATAATGTATAATAATTGGTAACGAGATAATCATTTGCACTTAAATTACAATTAATTACGTTCCGTTACGTTAATCTTACTTTGACGAAATAATTAAGAAAAAAATTGGAATTTCTTCAATGAATGCGTAAAATATTTAATATTCCTGATATTATTTAATAAAATTGAAAATAATAGCTACAGTTTTAAGTACTCTCCGAAAGAAGTTAGTGTTAAGACACTCCGTTCTCCACTTTCCGCGTGGATTTAAAATATTTCTTATTAAGTGGGGAATTTCAACGCTGCATTTAGTCTTACTTAGAGTGATCGGAAAGTTAGAGTAGAAAATAGAAGATAATTTTACACATAAACATTTTCTCGATCGGAGATATGGAGATATTTAAATACAAAAGTATTGATTTTCAATACGATTAGAAGAAAAATTATATTTAATTACGTATTAAGTTAAGAAATAGATACTACAAGGAAAACGTCTTTAAGAAAATACCTTTAGAAAATAGATGCCCAAAGCATTAACTGGGACTCGTGAGCCAAATGTAAGTTTAGCTAACACAACTGTCCCAGCTCTCCTCTGTAATAAGCAGAACTTGAAAAGATCTCTTTGTAATTAACCTAACTTGATCCTACTAACGTTGACTTCGAAATATCTGCTAGAAATTACTGATGACAGGTAGAAATATTTTAAAATATTTCCACCTGTCATCATAGATATCATATAACAATACTAGCGACCCGCTCGCGGCTTCGCCACATGAACTACCACTTTCATCCTCTATTGCCTATTTGGGATTGCTTTTTTTTATAAAAGGAGGGTAGTCTATATTTGACTATCGTCACTAATTATGTTCATGAGAAAATCATCGATACATTTAGTGCAATGTCTATAATATTTGATAACATATAGCGATAACTGTTCTAGTAAGAAAACGTACGAAATCTGCTATCATATGATAGTAGATTTCGTACATATATACCATCTGGTATATAGTATTATAAACCGGTCATAATATCTTAAATAAACTTTAAGCTTTTTATTTTACAATTGTGTTACTTATTGATATTAAAAAAATAGCTTTACTTGCAAATAATCAATGCAATTTGACTTTGCCAGTTTTTTACTTTTCTGCGGGAACTGTTTTGAATACCAGGGTAATTTTTAAAAAAAGAGAGATGGCCTATATTTGACCTTGCCTCATTAACTATTTTCCTGAGAAAATTCATTCATTTCAGTCAAGGAGTTTAGATCTTTCATTCTCACCATATACTAAACATATATAAGTTTCATCCACTGTTTCAACCTCCTAGGGTTTGATTTTTTATAAAGTAGCCTATATGACCCTGCATCTTCAACAATCTTCTTTACGAATTCCCGTCAAAACATAACAAATAGAAGAGATACAGATTTTTGCATTTTTATAATAATAATTTTAATGAGTGCGGATATGTCTAATACAATGTCAACTATATAATAACAAATGGCGCTACCCGTTGCAGAAAACGTAGTGACATCTGTTGTCATATAGATTATATAAATATATAGATTATATAAAGTTTTATAGACCGGTCAAATGTATATTTAAGAAATGTTATGCATATTTTATTTTATAATTATTTTAATTAGTGATATTGAAACAAATTTATCTTCACTCGTGAACTATCGACATAATTTGAATGTTTTTTTTAATTTTATTTTTCTGCGGGAGTTATGTTGAATACCGGGATGGAAACTATCCCATATGTTGCTCTAACCTCTAAGCTAACTCCATACAAAAAATCATTAATTTCTACCCGGTAGATACCGATATACAAATGATTTACTTATATCGGTTTTTTATTTTTTCCAAAAAAACTACATAGGATACCGGGATAAAAACTATCCTATATGTACTTTTGGACTATAAGCTATCACCATACTAAAATTCATTCATTTCTATCCAGTAGTTTTTGCGTGATTGACGAACAAATTAACAGACAGACAGACAGACAGACAAAAATTCTACTGAGTGGATTTTTGGCCTCTGTTATCGATATATTAACCCACCCAATTAAAATTTTTCAGAAATTTTTCATGTACAGAATTGACTTTTCTACTCTTTTATTATATATAGAGATTAAGTTAAAAAAGCTGTCAAATATTTACTTTAATTTAAATATTTACTTTACTTATGTTTAAAAAAAATGGTAAAATATACATTTTTGACAAATTTAACAACATTTTTCCTGTACAAGTGAATCTTCAAGGTTTCGCTGAGAACTTGACTCTGCGATTCCAACACCGTGAAGTATTTCGAAAGCAAAAATCACGATAATTTATTGCTATTTGAATATACGAAATTCAACTTTATTCCATTTTATTAGCGACTAAAATGTGTTGATTCAATTAATTAGCGTATAAGATTGGATTGTTTGTTTACAAATATTAGTAAGTTAACGAAACCGACCATGACAGTTGTTAGCTTGAAATTATCGGACTTTAATATGAATATAACCTTATTTATTAGGATGTAATTGCAAAAGAAAATAACTTTACAACAGGCAGATATTTACTGAACAATATAATTGAATAATACATTATGTCTGTTTTAAGCATTGCGCGTTAAATGGCGGAACTCAAAACCGTTATTTGCTTCGATATCAGAGCAAAGAAAGTAAAATATTTAATATTTCAATTCCTCGAGTAGGAATCGAACTCCTGCGCCACGACTGGCCTCTGTCTATGATTTTTAATATTAAAAATCCATCTCCATCCATATATATAGCCATTGAAATTATAACTTATGTATATATTGACAGACACTATAGTGGCTCAGTTTGAGATATCTGTTTAAACATGTGACGGTTACAGGTTCAATCTCTCCAGCTATAAAGACCGAAATGGAGAACGGAAAATAAACCAGCATCCTATATCTGCCATATAGTGGCCAGTCGTGGCCCAGTGGCACAAGCGTGTGACTGTAAACGACTGGTTGTGAGTTCGATTCCCACTCGAGGAGTGAAAATATTTTCAAAAAGTTTCGCCACTAAACACGCAATGCCTCCGAATTCGGCGGAAAGTGGGGAACGGAGTATCTTAACACTAGGTTCCCTCTGCCTACCCAGCTGTGTGCGGGATACAGCGTGAACCTGAAAAAAAAATCCTATATCTTGCCGCAGCTTTAGTTACTAGCGGCCATTATTAAACGTTATTAAGCAAATAATCGCTGCGATTTAAACGAAAAATTGCCCAACATATACAAGTGAGCATTAATCGTTCGCGTGAGAATGTTGGCAATGTGCGGCATGCATAAATACCATACATAGTCATGTTGCATTATAAATTTGTAATATTTCAAAAATTGCTGTTGTCGCTTTTTTACCATGGACGTTTGGTTCAATGGTAGGTAGATAGTAAGTACTATACGGTTTGTAATTTCATGCTCTACATATAAATTATTAGTTCCAATTGTATGGTTGTTTCGAAACTTTTATATGCTCTTGGGTTTTTTAATCAAATCTATGATACAATATTGCGTCGTTTAGGTAATTATTTTTTATACAGCTTCACATTTATTATTAAACAGAGGGAGAGAACCTAGTGTCACGACACTCTATCGATCATATTCCACTAGAAATCGATACATTGCGTGTTGGGTGGCGAAATCCTACGCTGTGTTTTGTCTTAGGTGCAGCTCAGAAATGAAAGTTTTAATATAACCATAAATAGAAATCGAATCCACAATCATCACTTTTATAATCGGACACTATCACATAACTCCATAATGACTATTATTCAACTTTGAGTAAAAGCAAGAACAACAGTTGTTAGCATATTTGGTAACGTGATTTACCGTTCATATCGATCTTGCTCGAGTGCTATTATTTTCCTCTTACATAATCAATGTAAAACGAAATGTTTTTATTGTTACTTGAAATTTTACAGTACTGTCACAAAAATAAAGATATTTGGCAATATTAATACATATCATAAGTTTTCTTAAGTAAAGTATAGAATGAACGCATGGCTTAGTGGTGAGAGCGCCTGGACGGTATTCAGGAGGCGTGGGTTCGAATCCCACTGCGTTCAAATTTTTATACGTTTTCTAAATGTCTTTTTCAGTTTTCCTAATCGTGGAGCAACACTTTAACAATGTTTAAAAGTATTGAATAATAATGTTTTGCCATGAAATATGTATAAAATTATGTTGTACGACGCACATATTCTGCATACAAAAGACTTCAACGCGCAATAAGTTTGTTTTACATTATTGCTATGTGTTTAATGAATACTAAACACGGCTAACAGTCTCGTTAATAAAATTTAAGTTATGAGTAATAAACTATGTAGACAAAGTAAATAACTGTTTGTTATTATCATAAAAAATAACCTTCTGTCATTCTATATATTCTATAAATATAGAAAATAGAATTTTCTCGTTTTTCCCGCATATCAGAAGTCATAGAGACCTAGTGTGAAGAGAGTTCGATTTTCACTTTCTTCTAGAAACTACGAGACATTGCATGTTAAGTGACGAAACTTACCGCTGCGTTTGCTGTTTGTATAGTATTTTCATTTCTCTACTCTAGTATTTAGGTACCGAAATGCAAATAATATAAATCTAATCATTGCCCCGAGTAGGAATCGAACCTACATCTATAGCGTTTACAGTTACACGCTGTCCCATTGCACCATAACGGCCTCAAAGTACAAATATTATTCTACGTATAAAACCTAAATTTGCGTGTTTATGCGTGTTTTAATTTTTACACAAATATATTGTACATTGACCTTTGCCTTTTATTTTCAAAGACGATAAAAGCAATCCTTTAGAAAACATATTTATTATAAGTAATACCCACTATAAAATATAAATTATAAATTTCTTAACTCGTCTCACCGGTCCTCTTCTACCAACATTTCACATCCTCATCCAATATTCAAGAGAAAACTATAGGAAATGATGGACACACGAACAAGTTTAAACGATTTCATTAATAAAACTTGTTCTGAACGACCTTAAATCTGATTCATTTATAAATTGATAATTACACAATATCAATTGTAAAACTCTACATTCTATTATATTTCTTATTATAAAGAAATAAGGCATTAATTTGCGTATAATAATTTGTTAGTTATGTACTCTAAATGATATTTGCCAAGAAGATAAGGACGTCAAGATATTGTAAACACTGTCACGGTCATTTGTACTCGTTTCGTATATGTATGTAGGTACTATGTAGTACTAAGTACGTGTTGACCTATAGTGTTTGTAGTAAGGTTTTATTTTGGCCTCAATTTTGTTGTGATATTGAATATATTTTTGTTTCAAAATAAATAGCCAGTCGTGGCCCAGTGGCACAAGCGTGTGACTGTAAACGACTGGTTGTGGGTTCGATTTCCACTCGAGGAGTGGAAGTATTTAATATTTCCATTTTGTTCGCTCTGGTGTCGAGGTAAAGTGCGGCGTTAAGTTCCGCCACTTAATACGCAAGCCTCCAAATTCGGCGGAAAGTGGGGAACGGAGTGTCTTAACACTAGGTTCCCTGCTGTGTGCGGGATACAGCGTAAAGCTAAATAAAATAGATATCATATGATATACGTCTATATCGTATAATTCTGGAGTTTTAACTATTTACGTTACGTTGATAATTCATTAAATAAAAGTGTTTTTTCCATATAGACATATCAAAAGTGTTAAATTTCAACTCCTGAAATACTTATAATGAAAAGATTTTTCAGTCTTCACCATTCGCAATATATAAAAGATATAATAAATTAAATATGACCTAAACAATTTGATTAATATACGAAAATTATAGTGGTACACATTTCAATATTATTAAAGTGTAATTCTCACACTCAGCATATAAAAAACATATTTAAGAATTATTTAAGATTAGACGATTACCAAAAGGCACGAGTTCAAATTCTGCGGAGTTAAAAAATATACGTTTTCTATAAATTCTTTCTGCGGTGGTATTTGAAATCCTTATTCATATATTGTAGCATGATACGCATAATACATAGCTGAGGACCCGTCAGTTGCAAATGCTAATATATTTATGAATATATTAAACTTAACTATTTAAATAAACATATGTACCTACATTGTAAAACTATGTTTAAAATTTGAAATCATAGGTAATTTTAATATAAAAAAAACTATTATAGCTTTGCGTAGTCAGAGAGAGCCAAGTAGTAGTGTCATGATATTCCGTCCTCCGCCTTCTATTCGAAATCTTAACGTCAACTACTAACAAAAACTTAACGTCGTAATTTATCTTCGGTAATGGAACGGAGAAATGAATATAATTTAAATATAATCATTTACCCGAGTGGGAATCGAATCCATAACTATCGCCTTTACAGTCAAACGTTGTCCCACTGGACCACGATGGCCTCTTTTTGCACATTAATAATCTTCATGTGTTGCTAACATATAATATAATTCTAACTTAGTATTTCAGAAGTTATATTTCATGTTTAACAACTTCGCCACACCTCCATAATACCTAGTCTATATTTCGAAACCATAACAAGTAGCCTTCTAATATCAATGATTGGAACCATGTCTCTACCCAAGGTGTTTTAAACAAAAAAATCAATAGAAAACTCAGAAGAGTCAATTAAATAACTTTCAATACAAACTATGAGAACCAAAGACCTATGCACTGTACACTCTACATAAGATCTTCTCTCCGTAAACATTAAACGCGATTTTAATATAAAAATATTAGTAAAAAGCAGCATATAAAGTTGTTATTCGTGTGTATATAATAGTAAATTGCGTCAGTGGTAGAGAATGCAAAAACCGGACTCACAGGTCGCCCCTCCAAGCCGTCGCCGTATGAAATTGCGCGGTCTGTCACTACGTTGCGGTGCGACCGTTGAAGATGTCCTATTATCTGTTTTCTCGAATTCATTTTCCGTTTTCCGTAACTTGAACCTGTTGTTGCCGCGTCTTGTGAACTTGTTGGTGGTTGTTTCGAGGGACGGCGTGCTGGTCTCGTCTGTGACATCCGGAGGCGCAGTGGCTTTGGTCCGACGCAGGAATGGACGCCGCTCCTTTACCTGTTGACAAACATTAGGTTAGTATGTTTTTATTTATAAATAGTAACTTTACTAACTTAGTAATAACTTAGAAGTTACTTATATTTGCAATCCTATAATACAATATATAACAATCATTATAATTATATATGTAAAGTCAATTTTATTCATACACAATGATTAAATATACAATTTTCAATACAAAATATTCATTTAAAGACATTTGAACGCATGGCTCAGTGGTGAGAGTGCCTGGACGGTTCAGGAGGCGCGGGTTCGAATCCCGCTGCGTTCAAATTTTTATACGTTTTCTTTAAATGTCTTTTTCAATTTTCCTAAGTGTGGAATAACATTTAAAAAATTTAAAATTTAAAAAATGTTTAAAGGTACAAATTATAACACTTTAAAAATGTTTAAAAGTACAAAATATTCACTTAAAATTGCTAGATTTTAACAATACGTAGATTGTTCTCAATATAATATAGTAAGTTACTTAGCAGTATCGTATAGAGGTTGCGGTTAGGTTTGCGGTCAGTAACGGATATTATTAGGTCACATAGAGAAAATGTACATTTATATAAAGTTATATATATATTTATATAAATTTATTATTTTAAATAATATGACTTAATACAATATTTTTCAAGTAATTTACTTACGTAACATGCGCATCTTGTGTTTATAATATATGACAGTAAATCCAGTATTATGTGAAAGTGAGGTTTTAGTAATATAGCAAGAAAGGTTTATAAGAACGTTTTATATTCCGCATTTAACTTATTATTATAATAATAATTTTAAACAAAAATCATAAAAAATAAAGTAATATTATTCCAATTTAAGATTTTTTTTAATAAATTTAACTTGAATATTCTTATATTTTTCATATTTTAGAGAGAGGCAAAGAGTATCTTTAAATTAGATACAGTAACATATACATTTAGAGACATTACATTCTCAAGGAAATTCCGGTAATAGTAAATATCTTTGATCTGACTATATTTTATCACGTGGGATTCGAACTCATAGCTATCATATTTGGTCATGTTTTGATAAGAATTTTGGTCTCTATAATATACTTTAGTATTCTATTTTTTTTTAGCTTAGCGATGTAACCCGCACACGGTAGGGTAGGCAGAGGGAACCTAGTGTTAAGACACTCCGTTCCCCACTTTTTGCCGAATTCGGAGGCATTGCGTGTTAAGTGGCGGAACTTAACGTCGCGCTTTGCCGTACCAGAGTGAAAAAAATGGAAATTTTAACCATTTCCACTCCTCGAGTTGGAATCGGACCCACAACCAGTCGTTTTCAGTCATAGGCTTGTGCCACTGCGCCACGACTGGCCCCTAGTATTCTCATACATTATGTTATTAAAAACGTACATATATAAACCTTCACATGCAAGGCAAAAACTATAGAAGTTTCAAATGGTTACCAACAAGTATAAACAAACTAATAACCATATACTATTATCATATTAATCTATTTTATAGGCATATTATACGTTTTATTTATGAAACGTTTGTTTGAGCATTCTGAATTAATTTTTGTAGCTAAATATTTATAACTTTCGAATGTTGCCATGCGAATACCAATAAAAAAATATGAGTGAAAATTATAATTTCATGAATAATTATAAGCTTTCTTTTTAAATATTTTATATTATACTAGTTGTAGCTTGTAACTACCTTTGCGTGGACTTCAAAATACGAAATTAAAATAATGTTATTTCCCGTTCTATTTGAAGTTTTAAGGAATTCTCCTTTATTTATAAATTAAATAGCTTCACGCTATATCCCGCACACAGCAGGGTAGGCAGAGGGAACCTAGTGTTAAGACACTCCGTTCCCCACTTTTCGCCGAATTCGGAGGCTTGCGTGTTAAGTGGCGGAACTTAACGCCGCGCTTTACCTCGACACCAGAGCGAAGAAAATGGAAATATAATTTCCACTCCTCGAGTAGGAATCGAACCCACAACCAATCGTTTACAGTCACACTCTTGTGCCACTGGGCCACGACTGGCCACTTAATTATATTTCAATACTTCCTATTCTCACTAAGATAGCTACGTGCTAAATTTCTACGACCAGAAGTTTCGGCTATACGTTATCAGTCAGTCAGTCAGTATTGTAAAAATTTTATATATATAGATAGATTATATTAAAAAAAAGAAATTAATTTAAACCCTTTCTCTTCTTACTTCATGTTTTTTCGGTTTACTGTACTTTCACGAGTCCTTATAGGGCAAATATAGTCCATTCAAACCTAATATAGGCGGCTATGATACCTCTTACTCACTATATTTATATTTTACTTGACGGAATTTATAATGGCGCTTTTATTTAACTGATATTAATTTACTTTGGTAGAGAATTTCTTCTAGAATATTAAATAATAATAATTAGATACTTTTTAATTATTTAAAACGCAATGTCTCGATTTTAAGCAAGAAATGGAAAAGGGAGTGTCTTGACACTATGTTCTGTCTGAATATCAAAATACTGTGAAGTTGCTAAAATTGTAGTAAAATATATTAAGAGTTTGATCTGTATTTCCTCTGTTTAGCCTATAATAGAAGAACTAAAGCACTTTAATGATTATTTTTCCATTTGCCCGTCTAAATATGAAAAATAATAAGCAAAAATTTATCTACGTAATAAAACACACCAGTCACTGCGCCAGACTGTGGCCAGTCGTGGCGCAGTGGCACGTAAGTGTGACTGTAAACGCGACTGGTTGTGAGTTCGACTCCCACTCGAGGAGTGGAAATATTTAATATTTCCATTTTCCTTTGCTCTGGTGTCGAGGTAAAGCCACTTAACACGCAATGCCTCCGAATTTGGCGGAAAGTGGGGAACGGTGTGTCTAAACACAAGTTTCCTTCTGCCTAGCCTGCTGTGTGCGGGATACAGCGTGAAGCTAAAAATAAATAAAATAAAACACATATTGGTTTTATTGAATAACTCAGAAATATTGTAATGTAAGCGGTAAGCTGTTGAGTCATCTATAGTGGAATAAGGCTCGTTTATTTACATAATACCCATAAATGGCTTTAACTAATGATTGTCTTTAGCTCTCTTTGTTTAATCTGTCGTTATGTCATTTCTATTTACGTTTCAATTGAGTAATAGGTGCGTGTGGTGTGGTATGAATGAGATATCTAGTACATTAATGAATCTGGGTTTAAAATATTGTTAAGGAACGCATAGAAAATGTAGTCACTTAATTTTTGTTATTAAAAGGTTTAGGTTCATATTTGTTTTATTGTAAATAATAAAAATATATAAAATTATATGTAATATACCTTCTCAAAAATGATATAATAACTTTAATAGAAAACAAATCTAAATTGAAAGTATAGGAGTTGAAATATCAATGTAACTTAACTACACAGTAGCTAATCAAGTTCAGTTTATTTGAAAATTTGTTATATATCACATTTAACACACAATAATTCAACATTCTTCATTCTTTCGGGTGGAAAGTGAAGAACGAAGTATCTTGACACTAGGTTCTCTCCTGCTATGGAAGAAAAAGCTTGAAGCTGAATATTTCTTTCAGAAAAAAATATTTTTATTTCTTAAGCTAGACCATAAAGCAAGAGAAAATATAGCAAAAGTGCTATTAAATCTTAAACTAAAGCATGTGGAAATTTTCCATTAATATATTCGATAGCGTCAACGTAATTTCCCTTTCATATGAACGTTACATCATTATTCCACGTATGAGAGATACATATATAGTCGTATATCCATGTTAACTATCACCGGTACAGTTTTAACACCCAAAATACGATATTACATAAATTCATGTAACTCGATCAAAACTTGTTCGTCGATTTTGTACGCTACGAGTTAATTGGCAGGTGAAATCTTAAAAGACGCAGAAATTGTCTTCGTGTAAAAGTGGAATAGTACGTGTCTAGCTGATATTATTGATAGCTAATATTTACGATAACAATGAGCCCGTTACTATAAAATTGGTGTAAAATTAATTTAAAACGAGCAGAGTATTGAAAACGGAAGTTAGGTTTTCTTTACCTAAAGTAGGTTTACTAAGTACTAGAGTGAAGCTAAATATAAATCAAACGTAATTTATTAAAGTTGTACATGAGCAGTGGAGTGCATTTTCACGATTTATCGAGTGTAGCAGGGTAGTTAGCGAGAACATAGCATTCTCTACTTTCCGCTCGTGTTACTTATGTTTTATTTTACCAGAATAGAATAATTAAAATATTTTATATATAATTTCTCCGAATGGGAATTGAACCTACAACCAATCGCATTTATTAGCAAACGCTACGATGGCCTATATGAATAGTAGTAATATTCTTTCATTATTAAATGAATAAAAGCTACATATAATTTAATCTTGTCCATAAGCTCTTCGACCTTGGCACGTACATATCTGACAATGTTACAGACTAAATAGTAATAGATTAGACTATAAAAAAATGCGAAGGCGGCTTTAATTCTTGTGTTATGACTTAAATAAATGCCTAAACAATCAAGTGTCTGCCCACATGTAATACCCACAGCCAAATTATAGAGGCCTTATTTTAGTTTTGAAATATAGAGATAACTATTTTATTATTTTTTAGCTTCACGCTGTATCCTCCACATAGCAGGGTAGACAGAGAGAACCTAGTGTTAAGACACTCCGTTCCCCACTTTCCTCCGAATTCGGAGGCATTGCGTGTTAAGTGGCGGAACTTAACGCCGCGCTTTACCTCGACACCAGAGCGATGAAAATGGAAATATAATTTCCACTCCTCGAGTGGGAATCGAACCCACAACCAGTCGTTTACAGTTACACGCTTGTGCCACTGGGCCACGACTGGCCACGACTATATTATTACTTTTAACATTTTTAAAGGGCTGTTCATACACTTAGAAAATTGAATATATTAAAAGAAAGAAATAAGAAATCGAACGCAACTTAAAATACATTAAAAAAAGGTATAAAAAAATGCAAAAGGGATTCGAATCCGCGCCTTTTGGAAACCGTCCAAGGGCTCTAAACGATATGCTATGTGTTTAACATATCTCTCTATAGTCGGTCCCTCATTCCTGAGGATCGTGGCCAGACGGACGTTTAACATATGGCATATGTTAAAAGTTAATTTTTATACGTTTTTATACGTTATTCTAAAAATGGCTAGTTATTCTCTGTTCTGTAAAGCGCGGCGTTAAGTCCCGCCACTTAACACGCAATGCCTCCGAATTCGGCGGAAAGTGGGGAGCGGAGTGTCTTAACACTAGGTTCCCTCTGCCTACCCTGCTGGGTGCGGGATTTAGCGTGAAGCTATTCTCTCTTCTCAGCTTCACGCTCTTTCCCACGTTACAGGGTAATGAAAAAACTTAATGTGCAGAGAACTTCTTTTTCTAATTTCCTTTAAAATTGAAACGAGATATTGCGCATTGAGTGGCAGATATGAATAAATTTTATTTTGTTAATTTCTGTTTTACTTTTATGGTCTACATTTTTTTTTAGCTTCACGCTGTATCCCGCACACATCAGGGTAGGCAGAGGGAACCTAGTGTTAAGATACTCCGTTCCCCACTTTTCGCCGAACTCGGAGGCATTGCGTGTTAAGTGGGGAACTTAACGCCGCGCTTTACCTCGACACCAGAGCGAAGAAAATGGAAATGTTAAATACTTCAACTCCTCGAGTGGGAATCGAACCCACAACCAGTCGTTTCCAGTCACACGCTTGTGCCACTGGGCCACGACTGGCCACAATGGTCTACATGTTATTAAAAATAGAATTCTTTTTAAATACATTAATTGACAATGTAGCTTCAAAGAGCGTAATTATATTATAAATCTTTTAAAATTTGCAAAAAATATAAGTAATTTTGAATGAAAATATAATTTTCAACTCATAATTCACTAGAAACTGGTTTTAAAATTTAATACTAAGCCTATGTTCAATTACCTAGAACAAATGTAATGGACCGTTTAATATCATGCTATTATATTAATGAATTTAAATTAACCTTTGCAATAAGCAAGTCGTTTTAATTAAGACAAGTACAATTTATATATAAGTAATATATTTTTGGGGCCAGTCGTGGCGCAGTGGCACAAAGTGTGACTGTAAAGCGAGTGATTGTGGGTTCGATTTCCACTAGAGGAGAAAATATTTAATATTTCCATTTTCTTCGCGCTGGTACCAGAGACAAAGCGCGGCGTTAAGTTCCGCCACTTAACACGCAATGCCTCCGAATTCAGCGGAAAGTGGGGAACAGAGTTTCTTAACACTTAGGTTCCCTCTGTCTACCCTCCTGTGTGCGGGATACAGCGTGAAGCTATAAATATAAAAATTATATATGATTTGAGTCTTCGTAATAAAATTCAAAGATAATCTAATTAAGGACTTTGGTTAATAAAAAATAATTATGTATGTAAATGAAATCACATCGACTTCTACATTATCAAAAACTGGTTTTGGAGTATATATACTCGTAGATTTAAATATATTCCAAATATTAATTATTTGCTTTATTTACTGACTTTACCTAAATATTTAAATTATCCTTATACAACTTGCTTAGTAATATTTAAATGATTCTGTATGAAATATTTTAGACTTATAAGCCCAAAACGTTTAAGTCTAAAATCAGCTTTGTGATTTCATTTACTTTTAAAATAATTAATATGTTTGATTTATAAATCAAATATGTTTTTATAATTTTATTTCAAATTTGATAAAAAGCGCCTGAATGGTTTAAAGAAGGCGCCGGTTCGAATCCCGCTGCGTTCAAATCTTTAAACGTTTTCGTAATGTTTTTTTTAATCTTCCTAAGTGTGGAATAACACTTTAAAATTGTTTAAAAAGTAAAAAAAAAAAACCGTTTTTGGATATCTATGTTCAGTCTCTACATCATTTTCCTATAAATCAATCTTTAAATTTTAAAGAATAACACTTTAAAAATGTTTAAAAGTATTATTATAGTAATATATAAGTAAATCACAAATGCAATGACAAACAATGTCAACAATAACAGCCAAGGCGGCTAAAGTAGTAGGAAGCTATAAAACAACAGTAGGAACTTTGTACATTCATAGATATATTTATGTAGGTACAATAGGAATGCCGTTTCAAGGTAAACGAGACTCTTCGAACTTGTAAAGTTTTTTTGCGAGTAAATGACCACAGGTGTCTTGTTTTTTATTCATATATTTGCTATTATTAAGTAGATATAGCTAATGTATGGGTCATTCGATAAAAAAATCATTGAAATTCAAATATAAACTCGTTTGTGTTTACAAGTACTTGTTATTTATGTTAGTTTATAGTATTATTTTTTTAGTATAGCATAATAGGCATAGAGAATGCATGTAGTGTCAAGATTTTCCAGTTTTCCACTAAATTCTAGATATTATTATAAATTACTAGAACGCAACACTTAGTCTATAAGCACTTCCCATAATATATCTTTAGTCTAATAGAACAAGGCACAGCGTTAAGTTCTGCCATTTTTTAGCAGGTTCTCTATAGAAAAAGCTTATTTTTATCAACGCCTTTGCAAATTTATATGAAAACGTAAACAACAATGGCCAAGTGTACAAATGCTTACATAGTATGCGTTTAGAATTTCTTATATACTAACGACTAAAGGTCATTTGTGATTCGAATATTAATATATACGTACGTATTGTGCACAATAAGTGGAATATATATTGTTTTTTATTATAACTTTGTGCTTATCAATATGGTAAGACAGCTTAGAAATATAAAAAATGTATATATGTATGTATGTTTGTGCGTATTAATGTCTAATTTAGGTATGTGATAGGAACAACTTCTTATTTTTTAGCTTCACGCTGTATCCTGCATACAGCAGGGTAGACAGAGGGAACCTAGTGTTAAGACACTCCGTTCCCCATTTTTCGCCGAATTCGAAGGCATTGCGTGTTAAGTGGCGGAACTTAACGCGGCGCTTTACCTTGATACCAGAGCAACTCGATAGGAACAACTGATATCGTAATTGTAGTAAAATTATATAAAAATCTATCGTATACTTAGAAGAACAGGGTTTGAAGTAAAAAAAAACTGAAATTCATACATTTGCAAAAGGAATGTGGCAGGGAGTGTGTGTTCAATGCCCACTTAAGGGCATTTCTCCGCTCTGGTAAAAACAATTGCGGCGTTGAGTTCCGAGCAAAAAAGATATTATCTCAGTAAGTTAGATCATATGTGTATCGATTTTATAATTTTATATTACCAATTCACGTTTCAGTCACTTCTTATTTAATAAAGTTGACCGTGAAGTTTTTTATTTAAACAATTTAACTATCAATATCAATAATACTTCATTTTTTGTTGCAAATATTGATACATTTTATTATGTATACAGAAATAAACGTAAGAAACCATACTTAAAACACTGTACTTAGGAAAGGCTCATAAGACGTTTTTTTTTAAATTCGATTATGTTTTTTTTTGTTATTCATACCAGCTACAGACAAACATACATCTGATATAGATATATTACACAATACTTATGACATTGCAAGGATATAAAAAGCATTTATTACACATATTTTCCTTCTAATAAAGAAACTTTTCAAGACTTTAAATTGTCACTGAGATTTTCCGTAAACTTTAAAAAACTAATGCATCCTAGTGCTAACTACAAAACAAGCCAATAATTTTATTAATTATATAATTATTAATAACCTTGTGTTGTGTTATTGATATATTTTTATTTATTTAGTAATTATTACTTATAAACCTTAACCTACAACAATCGTACTTTAAGTCACTATAATATTTCGAAGAATCGCTACCCTCCTTATTTGTTTAACTGTATGATTATATTATGTATGAATCTTATATATTTAAACGAGCAATTCTTTTATCTTATATATTTAAATTCGAATTCAATTCATCTCGGAGACGGCAATTTGATATGTAGGTTTCGGAGGAGAAAAATCGATCTAGATAGGTTTCATTTTCAAAAAATGTCTTCTTTTCCATTTTTTTAGGAAATAAAAAAACGCCTTATATATAATTACTATACAATTGCCATTTTCGCATTATTTGACAAAATTGTAATAGCTTTGTTTTCAGCAACTTACAAACAAGAAATCCAGACTATTCTTTTTTGGTTTTAATTTATTATATTATTTTTTTTTATTTTTTTTATTTTAATTTAATAAGTTATTTATTTATTTTATCATATTTTATATTGTAATGAGTATTTCAAAATAAGGTTTCTCGAAAGAAATACCAGATATTGTATATTTATATGAGTGTAGTGTATTATAATTTTTTTTTCACCTTCACGCTGTATTCCGCACACAGCAGGGTAGGCAGAGGGAACCTAGTGTTAAGACACTCCTTTCCTCACTTTTCGCCGAATTCGGAGGCATTGCGTGTCTAATGGCAGAACTTAACGCCGCGCTTTACCTCGGCACCAGAGCGAAGAAAATGGAAATATTAAATATTTCCACTCCTCGAATGGGAATCGAACTCACAACCAGTCGTTTACAGTCACACGCTTGTGCCACTGGGCCACGACTGGCCACTGTATATTTATATGAATGTATGTACATTATAATCAAAGAGGTTTTAACACAAACAGTTAGCATAAAGCCAAACATCATATATTTAAGTATACATGCATGCATGTTGAAACTAAGCACGTGGCCGGCCTTGGCTCAGTTCGAACAAAATTAGCATTTATAGGCTCCATTTCGTTTGCTTTTGTAACATGCGATGAGTTAAATTACTAATTCTATTAACTTTGTATTGAGTAACAGTCTACTGTGTAGGAGGGTAGGATTTTGAAGTATAGACTGAAATAATGGAAATGTTCTTTAATAAAATTATAACATTATCCTTTAAAATTCTGGTTTTCACTCTCATTTAAATATATTTGAATGTATATAATGTAGAATTCACAAAGACTACTTTATTTACCAATTTTTTACATAATCTAGAGAGTCTATATTGAACAAAAACTTGTAATGCATTGTAGTATTCAATTTTATTAACTACTAAAAAGACGAAACAAGAAAAGCAAATTAACAGTACTGTTTCTATATTTTTAAAAATAATAATCAATTAAACATTGCCTAATATTATTATTGACAAACACTTTGGACGACTAATTCGTGGTATGTAGAAATTCGTTGTTTACAAAATCTATTTGTGACCTATAATTTATTCAATTAACATTCTATAAATCTAGATTTTTGCTTTTATATTTAAAGACCATTGTGGTTCAGTGCAAATGTGACACTCCGTAAATATGATAAATTCTGGGTTCGATTCCCACTCGAGGGAATAATTATAATTAAATCATTATTTTTGTTGTTCTACGTTGAGTTGAGACCGCCATTCAAAATATAATATCTCGATTTTCGACATAAAGAGAAAATGAAGTGTCTGTGAAGTGAAGTGTGTGGTTTTTATTTTCTATTATGGTTGAAGTAACTATTTCATTGTGGCCAGTCGTGGCGGAGTGGCACGAACGTGTGACTGTACTGACTGGTTGTGGGTTCGATTCTCACTCGAGGAGTGGAAATATTTAAAATTTCCATTTCCTTCGCTCTGGTATCCGAGGCAAAGCGCGCTGTTAAGTTCTGCCACTTAACACGCAATGCATGGTGCATGGGGAACGGAGTGTCTAAACACTAGATTCCCTCTGCCAACCCTGCTGCGTGTGGGATATAGCGTGAAGCTATAACTATTTTATGTAATTAACTGTATTTATGGCTAAAGAAAGTCAATTTGTCTATAGAGAAAGTTAAACCGGAGATATTACGAAACCTAAAGGTATTTGTATAGTTTGCTCATTATGCAAAGTATTTGTGTTCAAGATCAAAGAGCGCTTTGTTACGAATATATATACGAGTATTTAACGTGTCTTTTTATGGAAATAGCTGTAATAAATCTTACTTAAAGATGTTTCACTTAAGGAAAAAGCGGTAAATAAATTTCTTTTTCTTTAAAAATATTAGGTAAATAATATTAATATATATTTTTGAAGTTTTATTGACACGTTAATAGAAAAATGTGTAAAAATTTAAACATAGATGGATTCGAACCTGCGTGTTCCTGCCTGTGTCGAAACCATTCGTTATCCTTAGTTTCATTGCTAGCATATCTAGGGTTTTTTATATATTTTCACCATAATTACAAAAAAATAAAAAAATATAATCATTAAGAAATGTCACGTTAATAATATAAAACTAAACCAAAGTCTGCTAAGCTTCAAAGCTTTAAACTAACACACGAAGGAC
This sequence comes from Dryas iulia moderata, assembly GCA_019049465.1. Taxonomy (NCBI): domain Eukaryota; kingdom Metazoa; phylum Arthropoda; class Insecta; order Lepidoptera; family Nymphalidae; genus Dryas; species Dryas iulia. Next base: position 13,520,746 of record CM032427.1, on the reverse strand, counting down.
GAATGATTCATACGAGCTTATTCAAATTAATCGACACGTCAAGACATATCGATTGCATCACTTAATGCATTAATTACTGAACGGATATGACACTCAAAGATTAAAATAAATGTATATAGAAAATATCTTTAGATATTAACATATTACTGAATATTATAGATATATGACAAGTAATGTTTATAAAAAGTAAGGCAAATCGCGGCGTTAAGCGCTGTCATTCAACGCGCAATGTCTCGAAATCGAGCGAAGAATGAACGGAACGGAATATTTTGATATAAAGACATGACTGAATTGGAACTCTAATTTATTCTAAATACTTATTGAAATACGCAAATTTAATAAACGTCCACTATTAATGCATTGTAAATTTTATTATGAACTTTCTTTCATATAAAACTTAGATATTTAATTTTGTTTAACCATTTTCCACATATGGTATAATAGGCATAGAGGTAAGGTAGTGTCAAGACACTCCGTTCTCCACTTTTAACCTCACTTTGGCACTTGTTTATGTGTTATCTAACGTAAGGGTTCAGTTGATCAAAACAATATATTAAACAATCATTGTATACTACAAATCACAGAAATACATATATAAATAACATCTTTAGGCCTCTAATATTCAATTGTGCATGTCTACATACGTATATATTTCGAAGAATATTGCAAAGCAGGTCATCATCATTACTAAAACAGTTATGCTATATGTACATAGGTACAACATACTGGTATATGCACCTCATATATTACATATTAACGTTAACTATGTCGCTAAGAATTTCCTTAACTTATGTATTAGTGTAGGTTATATAAACTGCCTACGCCCTACTATGAATCACAAACCTTTTATACATAACACGTGATATAATAAGTTGTCAGTTCTGTGTGGAAATTATGTTCTTATTTATTAAAGATATGTTAGTTAAATTCTAAAAGTTAATAATATTTATTTCAAAAGAACGGAGTCACTAGTCACTAAGTAGAGAGGATTTTTTAATACATTCGTGGTTTTAAGCTAAAGAAATGAACTGAAATAATATATTCGTAAGAATAAAGTCAAATTAAGGTTTTTTTTTACGAATTAACAACATTCATAAATAGTTAATAATAATTCGAAATCTAGAAACGATTTACAATATAACTGCGATTTGACTTGAAGTAAGTCTATAATAATTGGATAGTACTAATAGAAGCTTTGTAGAAAAAATACATTTAAGGAACATTTTGATAAATATGATCCCGCTGCGTTCAAATTTTTATACGTTTTCTTTAAATGTATTTTTGAATTTTTCTAAGTGTGGAACAACACTTTAAAAATGTTTAAAAATTTTGAAGTATTTTCATAGGAACTGGTAAAGGAACGGAATTTCATATTTTAAAATCAAAAGTATAGTAGGTAATTTTAAAATTTAGAACGTTTTAACCCATTGTAGGTGAAAATGATTACAAAAGGGATGTTACGTGATCAGCAAATTAATACGCAACATAAAATTAACATACTATTTAAATATTTTAAATAAAACTAGTTCTTTATTTATTCTGATAACCTGAAAAATGTTATTTTTTTCGTCGGTTAAATTCCATTAACCATTGGTTATTAATATAATAAGTATATTAAAACTGGTTATACAAATAAATTATATTATTAAAGTAACTATTCCGCAAAACAAGTTAAAATAACAAATAACAAGGAAAGATTCGTGAATATATGTATTTATTCATAACTTGAAATTTAAACCCAAATTTTAACTATTGTGTGTGTTAAAAGTATCTTCTAATTATTCATATGTGTTGATTTATTCATTTTAGTTTTAAATTAAAATATTAATGCTTAGAGTTGCTCAGTGGACAGCGCGCGGTCAACGCGATCGGTTACAGGTTCATTTTCAAATGGGACGAATTATTTTTTAGCTGTATGCCGTACACAGCAGAGTAGGCAGAGGGAACCTAGTGTTAATACACTCCGTTTCCCAGTTTCCGCCGAATTCGGAGGCATTGCGTGTCAAGTGGCAGAACTTGGCCGCGCTTTGCCTTGACATCAGAGCGAAGAAAATGGAAATAATAAATATTTCCATTATTCGGGTGCGAATCGAACCCACAACCAGTCGTTTAAAGTCACACGCTTGTGCCACTGCGCTACGACTGGCCTCATTATGGATGATTAGGACTTATTTAAGTGATTATATATTTTTTAATATCTCTGCTCTTATAAGACAAAGCAAAATAATTAGTACTATCTGTAAACACACAATTACCCGAATTCGGAGTGAAAGTGGAGAACGGAGTTTCATGGCACTATGTTCTCTTAGACTACTCTGCTACACAGTATACCGTGAAGCCATTTTATAAATTAAATAGAAAATGAAACTTTACAACTACTTAAAACTTTAAATTACTACTTTGAATGTTACTTCACTTGAATTTTTATTATAACTCAACTATTAATTTTCATATATTATATCATAAAAAAAATTTTTTCTGCAATACTTTATACAATACAAAATACAAACAAAAAACAATATAAATATTAATGAAGTGTAACGTAACAGCCACAGCAGGTTAGACACTCGACAGTTGGTACACAGAGATGAGAGAAAGCCGTTTTCTCTCGGATGCTGCGACGTGATCTTTAGTTTTTACCGCAATATTTGTAGAAAGAAAGAAACTAATAATAATTATTTTGTTGTTGTTATTGTTATATGGAGTTTCTAGTTTTATGAAATTTCGTTTTTAATAAATGTTTAATTTTTCTTTTAAACTTTTAAATATGTATATGTTATTTTAACAGTGTATGTTTTTTTTTAATAAATAATAAATAATGTAGTCAGATAGAATTTAGTGGAAATACTCTCCGTTTTCTGTTTTCCACCAAAAGTTAAAATTGTATGTTGAACATCGCAAATTAACGCCGCAGTATGTTTACTTAATGATACTTAAATTAATGATTTATATTGACATGTTTTTTTAAATATAGACACTAGTTTTTTCACTGAGTTTAAATTTAGAAAGTGGATAGTGGGGTGATCTTTCACGGGGTTTTTTTCTTAGAATGCGGAGAAAATAAACACATATTATATAATATCAAAAATTATTAACTTAATATATATTTAATTGGTACAATTTATGAAACTAGCTAAGGAAAGTTATAAAAGGGGCATTCAAATCAAATATTCATTAATTGAAGAGAAAGGGTCTAACTAACTACCTCGGAGCCTACGTAATAATTTATTTTTAAAAGAATTTCAATTCAAATTTCAAGTAATAAAAAGGATTCACTTTCATCTCTCTACTACCCCGAAGGGGAGAGGGGAAACGATACCAGGGCATTGCCCTCTGATCGTGATGATCAACGCCACCCACTAATATGGGTGTGTCACTAGGTTTAGGCCAGTGGCCGTTCATGATATTTGGCACATTAGTACCGAGGAATAAAGGGTGTCGGGGGTTCAAGTAATAACTTTTAAAATAAATGTAACTTTCCATACAACAATAAATATGAAGCCATTGAGGCGCAATTTGACAGCTACAGTAAACGTTGTATGATTGCGGGTTCGATTCCCACTCGGAGAAATAATTTCAGCTATTTTCCACGTTGACTTTGAAGTTCCCTTCAAAGCAAAGAACGGAATGTCTTAACACGAGATTCTCTTTTGAGCCTACCCAACTTTGCGACATAAAGCGAGGAGCATATAAAATATCTATATATTATGACATTTATGCCATATGCATATATTAGAATTCGGCGGTGCGTGGGGAACGGAGTGTCTTAACACTAGGTTCCCTCTGCCTACCCTGCTGTGTGCGGGATACAGCGTGAAGCTAAAAAAAAAAAAAACATATATTATATGTTTGTTTAATATACACATATATTATATGTTTGTTTATAATTTTATAGAGAAATTAAATATATTTTTATTGTTTCAGATGAACGAGGGAAGAACTTATACTACGAGAGAAGAGCTTTATTTAAAAAAAAAACCATGTAAAGAAAAACAAACTTAGTTCTGGAATTGCAAAATAAAACAACAGAAGCTTTGTGTTTTCATTTCGACCTTTACCTTGATAAGCTTATTTTACAGTTTCATTTAATTACATGAATGGAAAGTGGGTAGTGGGGAAAGTAGAAATATAGTACTTGGTGAAGCTTTCTGATTTTCTCTTTTATTCATTTTCTTTTATACAAGAAAGAATATTTAATTAACTTTCAAGCTATATAAAATGCCTATTAAACTATATTTATTTATAATATCGTCTCATATTCTATGTTATAATATAAAAAATTGTATAGGTTATGTTGATAGGTGAAGAAAAAGTATTGGACCTCTTTTAACGAAATTATGGGGATCAAGAAGTATTCAATTTCGCATAGTAAACTAAAAAAGGAACAGAAGTCCAGAAAACCATTATTTTTAATAATACATTAGAAACATATTACATTTTTAAAATAAACATTACATATACTACTGTGTTTGAAATACACTGATCGATATATTAACATTATTTTCAATAGTCGATTCAAAAGTTATATTAACATTATTACATCCGGTACTAATTGCAAGGTCGATTTGTGGCATGTCACATGATATCTGAGTCTGCCTGAGCTAGCTTTTGTAGCCAACCTTTTCTAGCCAGACACAGAAATACATTTTTTACAGCATAGCTGGGTATGCAGAAATAACTAAGGGACAAGATACTCCGTTCTCTACTGTTCAGCCTAATTTGAAACATTGGAGTGTTGAGTGGCGGTACTTTTTGATTAGGGCAGAAAAATCTAAATAATATATGTATAATCATTTCCCGAGAGGGCACCCACAATCAATCGTAATTACAATTATGCGCCGTTCAACTGCGTCACAATGGCTTCAAATACATATTATTTATAAATGTTCTCAAACAAATGTATTTAGAACCAGTAAGCATAGCTTTGATTACAGCAAATAGCTAAGTCATATTCTTGTTATATAAATTTATTTCAATTCAAAATATTATTAAAAAGTTGTGGCCAGTTGTGGCCCAGTGGCACAAGTGTGTGACTGTAAAGCGACTGGTTGTGGGTTCGATTCCCACTCGAGGAGTGGAAATATTTAATATTTCCATTTTCTTCGCTCTGGTGTCGAGGTAAAGCGCGGCGTTAAGTTCCGCCATTTAACACGCAATACCTCCGAATGCGGCGGAAAGTGGGGAACAGAGTATCTTAATACTAGATTCCCTCTGCCTACCCTGCTGTGTGCGGGATACATAGTATATAGATATCAAATACTTTAAAAACTAAATTATTGCACTCAAGGTAAGCTCTGATTGGTTTTATTTCATCACTAATTGCCAGTTTGTGCCTTGGAAGTGTTCTTGACTAAGAAACATGGAATTTTATCTTGCATCATAATATCTTATGGTCTTAAAGAAGGGATATAAAAACCTATTAAAGTTTACATTAACTATTGACTTAGTTTTTGCTTCAATCTGATGTTTTTTAAACTGTTTTTACATCAAAAAAATAAATATTTATGGTCAAACTACTATGAATTAAATATATGTAGTATAAAATGTTATATACTATGTTTCTAGCTAATCTAGGGATACGTAAAATCTTGAACGCAAAGGGTAACGATTTTTAAAAATTAAATGAATACTTCAGTTATAGGGATTTTTTTTATTCTAATCTAAGCATTAATTAAGTATACATAAGTGAAAAAGGACACAATTGAAAGTGTTATATATTTAAAGCGGTCTAAAAGCACTGGACGGAGGGACGCGTCACTAACTTCTCTTTACCTAACTTCGCATTAAAGGTTAGCGAGGCACTCGTGAACATAAAAAAAATTAAAGTAAATTTGAAACAGCCGCTAAGTTATTTATGAAAATGTATAGCCACATATTGATGTTTTTAGGTTCATAGTGGCGCAGTGGGACAACTTTTGACTACATGCGATTGCTTGTGAGTTCGAATCTCATTCGCCTCGACTCATGAAATGATTATATTCAAAATACAATCAGTCTATTTTAAATAATATAATCAGTGAGACAAAACGCGGTGTTGAGCTCCGCCACTTAGCACAAGCAATAGCTCAATTTCACACAGTAAATAGAATATAATATCAGAAAAAGCAATAAGCTTGCAAATTATTATAACATTAGCTTGAAAAGTTCATTTCGTTGATTATTCTTTGATAATGATTCGGCTATACAATAATAATGATGATTTATTATAATTTAATGCAATGCAATACCGAATTCAATTTAGCCTTGAATAGGAATGTGTATAAAGTAGCAATTGTGTTTGTAATAAAGTAGCAATTGTGTTTGTAATAATTTGAAATTAATGTGACACTAATGTGGGGAACGGAGTGTCTTGACACTATGTTCATTATGATACAGGACATGCGGAAAAACATGCTTTATTTAATGTTGTGATAATCTGGCGACTATTGGGTGATTTGAATCCATAAGTAAAATATAGCAATATTTATAAGTACGTTGTCATAATCTGTTTGAGATAATCGTTCAGCCCATTATATGTATGTATTAAGAGCAAAGAATTAGAGGTATTATAACTACTATCATTATGTTAATTCGTTTAAGGATGTTTCTGTATTCATTCCTACAATGAAAATACCCACGACGGTTTAATTGTAATTGAAAAAGGATAAAATAACTAGAAATCCCCCGCGTAAAAGAATATATGTAACGAGATGATGGGGACGACTTCGTCGGAGCTGCCATTACTTTAAGTTTGCTAACTTCTCCTAGGTTTTCATGCTGTTAAAACAGGTTTAGGAAAAAATTAAAATATTAATATGAATTTACAGTTTTGATAACTGGTATTCCTTTTAAAAACTTTAAGAACGAAATCTATACTGTTAGCTACTATATTTAAAATAGAGGTTGCAACTGGCAGCCCCCGACGAAGTTGTCCCCATCATCTCGTTACATATATTCTTTTAGGCGGGGGATTTCTAGTTATTTTATCCTTTTTCAATTACAATTAAACCGTCGTGGGTTTTTTCAAAATTTTTAATTTTGTTTTTTATTTTAAACTTTTTAAAGTGAATAGATATACATTATATATTATTACATAATTTCGAAATACTTTATATTAATCTTCATGCAAATCCAAAAAAAATTATAAGCCCAATGCTTTCTGGTTATCAAATGCCTATTGCAGCGCCTGGCAGATTGTCACCGCAACATTTTTAGGAAACTTAAGTTTAACCAAATCAGTGAAAATCACAAAACCCACATAGTAGTTTTGATTTGGAACAAATTAATTTATACTGGAGCGCCCCGTGGTAGTTTGTGATATGGCATATAAAAACACGCAACAATTAAACCTGAACCTATCACAGAAAAACGCATCTAAATAGGTTTCACACAAAAATACAAGCAAATGCTTACTACAGCGCCCCCTGGTGAGGTGTCACCACGACACATATACGAGAACACGCGCTAATTGAGCCTGATCCTATCGTTGAAAACTGCATCAAATTCAGACTCGTAGTTTTAACTTTGCACCATCAAATGTTTAATGAAGCGCCCCCTGGTGAGTTCTTAACGTAAAAAAAAACTAAAAACATACACCAAGTAAAGGTAAATCTAATACTGAAAACTCTGTCCAATCGGACTAGTAGTTGTGGTTTTACATTAAATATTACAAACAAATGTTTACTGCAGCGCCCCCTGGTGAGTTAACACGATAAAGCATATCCAAGAACATGCACTAATTAAACTTGAGCTTATCACTGAAACTGCATCCAAATCGAATTCGTCATTTTAGCTTTGCACAAACAATATTTTACTGCAGCGCCCCCTGGTGACTTGTCACCGTAATATAAATTTAAAAACATGTACTAAACAAAGCGGAATCTAATACTGAAAACTCTTTCCAATCGTACTAGTCGTTTTTGTTATACACAAAAAATGGAAGCAGCTACTTACTGCAGCGCCCCCTAGAGAGTTGACACATACTTGAAAATATGCACTAAGTAAACATACATGACACATATATGAAAATATGCACTAAGTAGACTTGAATCTATCATTGAAAACTGCATTCAAATCGGACTCGTAGTTTTAGTTTTGCACAGACAAATGTACTTACTGCAGCGCCCCCTGGTGAGTCATCACCGTAACACGTATATGAAAAGATGCACCAATTAAGCCTGAACCTATCCTTGAAAGTTTCATCTAAATTGGACTAGTAGTTTTTGCTCTGCATAAACAAATGTTTAGTGCAGCGCCCCCTGGTGAGTTTTCCCCGTAACAAAAAAAGAAAAATCTTAAAATATGCACCAAGCAAAGATAAATCTTTTTATGAAAACTCTTTATAATCGGAGCAGTAGTTTCGGTTTTAGACAAATAAATACAAAAAAAGTACAAACAAATGCTTACTGCAGCGCCCCCTGGTGGTTTGACACGATAAAACATATCCAAGAACATCCACCAATTAAACCTGAATCTACCACTGAAAATCTATTGAAATCAGACTATTATTTTTTGAGATAATTGAAAACATTCGTTTTCACGTAAAATGCTTACTGCAGCGCCCCCTGGTGAGCTAAGGCAATAAGACATATCTAAGAACATACGCCAATTGAACCTTAACCTATCATAGAAAACCGTATCAAAATCGGACTTATAGTTTTGGAAATAATTGACATAGTAATTTGCACAAACACACAAACAAACAAACAAACAAACAACCTCTCACCCCAAACACATATACAGTCGCCGTTCCGTCGCGGGTAAAAATTATGCGGAATGGAGAAGAATGAAATTGGATATGACTAACATTTAATAAAGAAGAAATTTAGAAAATCTATATTTTTCATAATAATGTATAAGAAATATATTATATTAATATATAATAAATATTTTTTTATTGACTATACTTTTGTATAAAGTGACATGCACATGTATTGTAACATGTGTTTTTTGCCTCTTTACGAAAATTGATCATTTATTTAGTTTCTAAGGCAAGAAGTCTCGATTTATGGCGGAAAGTGCAGTGTCTTGACTGTAGGCTTTTTCTGACTACGGTTTCTATGTAATCTTTATTTTTAACTTCACGCTGTATCCCGCTCACATCAGGGTAGACAGAGGGAACCTAGTGTTAAGACACTCCGTTCCCCACTTTCCGCTGAATTTGGAGGCATTGTGTGTTAAGTGGCGGAACTTAACGCCGCGCTTTGCCTCGACACCAGAGCGAAGAAAATGGAAATATGAAATATTTCCACACCTCGAGTGGGAAACGAACCCACAACCAGTCGTTTACAGTCACACGCTTGTGCCACTACGCCTTCTATGTAATCATTGATTAATTATTGGTTTTCATCCTTAAAATAGGCCATAAAATCTGGGGTGTGAATTTCAATAGTCAATAATAATATGAATAAAATAATATGCTACGGTATATGATATTTAAATTTCAGAATCATAAAAAAAATACGTATGAAAGTGTAAAAATTATCTGATTTTGAATACAAGAAACATTTTGTAAACATGAATTTCACGGGGCATAAAATTTAAATGACCGCGGAAGTGCCGTAGTAAAACAATTATGTAGAGCCGTTACAACCCGGATATATGTACGTAGAGACGAGTCTTTATTGCGAAATTTTGAACTTATATTCTTTTTATAACAATATTATTATTTTTTTTTTTTATTTTATTTTGAATTTTTACAGCAAAAATATATAAATAAAGTATTAATTATATTGGGTAGAATTATTATGAAATGCTTCCGCATTTACATATTTTAAATGATATCTATTAAAGAACAAAGATGTGGCCAGTTGTGGCCCAGTGGCACAAGTGTGTGACTGTAAACGACTGGTTGTGGGTTCGATTCCCACTCGAGGAGTGGAAATATTTAATATTTCCATTTTCTTCGCTCTGGTGTCGAGGTAAAGCGCGGCGTTAAGTTCCGCCACTTAACACGCAAGCCTCCGAATTCGGCGGAAAGTGGGGAACGGAGTGTTTTAACACTAGGTTCCCTCTGCCTACCTTGCTGTGCGCGGGATACAGACTGAAGCTAAAAAAAAAAAACAAAGATATGATTTCATTTTTTTTGTGAACTGACGTTTTGTATCAGTACTAGTTAATATTTAAGAAAACAGATAGGTTTAAAAAAGGTCCCTGTTTATTTAAAATGTAATTAGTTTTGTTTATCGTGAATGAAAAATATTTTTGCGCCATATAATTAAATAAAAATAGATATAATACATATATTTGATTAAAATTATTCAACTTAAAAAGAAGAATAAAAATATGTATTTATATCACATAAATACAGTTTTTCAGTAACATACTCGTAATATTCAATTACGCAACAATAAACATAACGCTTCTTGTTGTTTTGAGTCATATATCGCAATAACACGCAATCGCTGGCCAGTCACGATTGTACCATCTGCTCCCTTGTTTTATCATATTTATTGGAATGAAATTACATTCTAGTAAGAATTATTGTTGGAAAAGCTAAAAAATATATATATTTATTATGCTTAAAAGAAATGTAGAGCTTCATATTTATTATATACAGACACGGGTAGGGGCTAGTCGTGGCGCAGTGGCACAAGCGTGTACTGTAAACGATAAGTTGTGGGTTCGATTACCACTCGATTTCACTCTGGTGTCAATGCAAAGCGCGGCGCTAAGTTCCGCCACTTAGCACGCAGTGCCTTCGAATTCAGCGGAAAGTGGGGAACGGAGTATCTTAACACTAGGTTCCTTCTGTCTACCTTGCTGTATGCGGGATACAGCGTGAAGCTAAAAAAATAGAAAGAAAGACACGGCATTACGTTATATTTCCAAAATCATTAAGAAAAGATTAAATACAAGGGATATAATTGAATGTAATAACTATTTATTAAATCAACTACATTAGGCAAAAAGTTATTAATTTTTATATTAATAATATTTGTAGAGCATAGCTTTAAAATGCAATATCGTTATTTGCAATTATGTTCAACGGAAGCAGTTTGATAAATTTTGAATTCATTTATTAATATAGTATAAAAACATAACTATTTTATTATTCGTAGCTAGAAGGCCGCATGTGACAGTGGGTTCAATTCCCACTAGAAGAAAAAATGATATTTAAATTATTCTCATATAAAATGCGGAGTTAAGTCTCAGAAAGTGAACTTTCAAATGAAGGCAGAAAGGGAAGACGGAGTGTCTAAACACTAGATTCTCTCTGACTACAAATAGTACCGTATAGTAATAAGGAAAAAAGGTTTAAGCTGTCAACTTTCTATAGAAAATGTTCGTAATACATAATATATATGTACACTAGTTCATCACTGTTTCGTCATATTGCTTCTCTCGGGGGTGGTTTCTTGAAAAACTAAATAGCCTATATTTAAGCCAAAATCCATAACAATCGGTGTTGATTTTTGAAAAAATAAGTAGCCTATATTTGACCCTGTAATTTTTACTATTTTCATTCTAAATCTCATTCAAATCGGACCGGTAGATTAGCCGTGAAAGCATGAAAGACAAACACACAGACATTCACATTTATAATATAAGTATGGATTAGTATAAGTATTACACAATTTGTGTATATTTGAGCAACTAAAATTTATAATATTGCAACTGAGCTCAAGAGAAGGGCAAAATGTAAATAGAGTACCATATTTGGATAGACTATCTCGGTCATTGCTAGCCAAAATAGACTTAAATAGTTAAATGTGCTAGTTATTCATGGCGATTGTAAAGATTTTGTAGATTACTCGATATAAAATTATCGATTTATTTTTATTTATTTTGATTTGTAATTTTTTTAAGCGATTAATTTGATTGTATTCTTTGTCTGTTCTTTGACTTTGACTGAACGAACATATTATGATAAATATATAATATATAATTATAAAGTGAATGTTTTATTGTAAAAATATCTGTATGTAAATTAATTAAAAAAAATTGTAATTATTTATTACAATGTCTTTCATAAGATTTCTACAAAATGGTTAAATAGTGGAGGATGAAGTGCCTTGAAGCTAGGTTATCCCTAATATCTTTAGATTACCTTTATCTTATCTAAAAAAAAACAAAAAAAAAACGATTATGTCCTAGACATCGATAATACGGACTTTTGTGACTGATTTATATTCTAAAAAGCAAAATATTATTTAGTAAGTTATTAACGTAACATGTATACTGTAGAAATTATACTAAACAAAAAGTTCAAATCATCATAACTGAAGAACTAATTTGAATTTAGTAGACAGATAAAAGGAGATTCATATCATTTACTTTCCCGCAAAGGTGAGTGGTAAGAGAGGCAGGGGTAGACCTCGGTTGACCTTCGAAAACACAGTATCGATGATACTGGAGTAACGTCACGTAAAAAGTATGAGGACCCCCCGGAGGGCGTGTATGAAGAGGTTGATGACAGTGGACGAGGCGAAAGAAGTATGCAGGGACCGTTGCGTTTGGCGCTCCGTTCTCTCTGACTACCCGGGATACAGCGGGATATATAAGGGATACAGCGTGAAGATACTTTCCCTCTCACTGAAAGGAGTGAATGTACACTTACAATAAAAACACAATGTCAAGAACACTAAGGTCGATAAACGGGGAAAACGCGATAATAACAAACAAAGCGTCAATTAGACAAAATAAGATATTGTATGGATGCATTGTATTGCAACACAATGCTTAGGAGAGTGCTCGACGTGGAGGTTTTTAGACGTGGGTATTTTACATTAGGTTCTTATGTGCATATTATTCACTTTTAGTTTTTTTTAGATATATACATAATGTTAGTATATCTATCTACATTATGTAAATTGGAAGAATGCACTATAAAATACTTTATTTATAACCATCTATATAATTTTTTTATTTATTCGTACGTAGATAGTATAAGTATTAGATAAAGTTTACTTATCTTCTATAATATAAAAATGAATCGCCGAATGTGTTAACGCTAAGCGCAAAACTCGAGAACGGTTGGACCGATTTCGCTAATTCTTTTTTTAGAATATTCCTTGAAGTACGAGAAATGTTTTAACGGAGAGAAAAATTATAAAAATTGCCTGAAAAATTCTTAAAATAACACTTTTCTATCCTCCCATACAAAAGATTTGTAATAACATTGATCCGAAACTACTGAACTTAGACGCATGATATTTGGTGTGTAAGTAAGTTGATGATGAGAGATGCTCATTAAGAAAGGATTTTTGGAATTTCAATCCTTAAAGAGCTTCGCAAAGCTATTATAATTTTGATTTCCAAATTTCAATGTAAGGTAGCAATAAAAGTATATACCTAGTATAAATATACCTAATATTATAGTAATAAAGTCCACGCAAACGATGTTGCGGGCAACCGCTAGTATTAAATATAACTAACAATATGCTTAAGGGTTTAAGTATTCACTTGATACTTAGTATCATATACAAATACAAAAATTACTACACGTGCATTATAACTAGTAATTATATTTTCAAGTCACGTTTAGCTGATTGTCGATTGTTCAATATATCTCTATCATTTCCTTCATCGGAAAAGAGTAAAGAAATCTAAAAAAATAATATGTTTATAAAACGAATATAAAATTCTTCTATTTTTTATGTGCAATATATTATGTTGAATATTTTTTTAAAAGCTAGTACTTACCTTTCGATGATTGGCTGTCTACTGTTTTCACACAACGACAATGCTATTTCAATTATATTGTTTTAATGTAAAAAATCGACGACTCCAATCAATAATTCAATAAGTTCTTTAATATGATTTAATAAAATACATTTCCTTATATTATACATTACATATATATTTATGTACTGTATATATCATTCAATAATAATTTTTACATAATATATTGCTAAGAGACGTCGACCTTATTGATTCATGTTATTATTCATTTTAAATGATAATAAATATTATTAATATAAAATAACTAAATGTTTTATTGACATTTTATTACAATTTTTATTATTTATTTTGTAAGTACAATACATAACTTACATTATGTCTGTTTATACATGATATGGTAACGTAAAAAAAAGTATTAGATAATATTATGATTTAAATAGCTAAAGCTACACTAAACCTAACCTATGACAATTTGTGTGAAAGTTATACCAAAACTTACTTTGTTTTTACATTAAATATACATTTTTGGTAAGAACTTTCTGTTCATAAATATCTAGATTAAAGCTATCTTGCTAGACTGACTACAATATATCTATATATACAAGCACACCCATATTGAATGAAATGCATGGATCACTACGATTTAAATGTAAAAAAGTTAAAACATTACAAAAATTATAATCTGTGAAACGTTTCATTTGTTTTAAGCCTTTTTCTAAATGAAAAATTAATAATTATTAAAAACTTACTTACATACATATATATATTGTTAACTTGACAAATGCATAATACAACCTTTAAAAAAATATAAAAGTAGAAATATAACACAAGATAGTAAAAGGCTTTGAATGTTAGAGTACATATGTACAGCTTTTATATGAAAAATCGAAGTTTCAGCATTTCATTCCTTAAACAAATAAACCAACCCAACTAAATATACTAAGTTAATTTTGGCCATATACAAATATCTTACGTTTCCGCTGTAGTGGGCGGCAGAGTTGTTAATCTTTTGGGAACAAATGAAGGTCTCACTGGTCTTACAGGCCTGAACACTCGTCTTTCGGTAGAGGTCTTGGGAGTTTCGGTTGTGAAAGATTTTGGTAATTTCGTTGTAGACTTCTTTCTAACATCTACTGGCACGTTTTGAGCTCTGTTCGCTGAAAATCGCGACTTGTTTGGACTAAAACTAGATGTTTTGTTCAATTTTTGTATTGGCCTCGGAGTTACAGTTATTTTTGGTACTGTTCGTGGTGGTGACGCAAATCTCGTAAGATTTGATGGTTTTATGATAGGTCTCCTACCCAAACCATATTTTGCTCTCTTCGCATCTATCGGTGATATTTTAACTGTAGTCGCTTCTTCAGTTACAGTTTCAGTGGTAGAAATCTCAGTTGTTGTTTGAGTTGTAGGTAGTTCTGTTGTTTGGATGCTTTCGGATTGTTGTTGAGAGTTTGGCATCATTGTTAGTAATTCTACAATTGGACTGGTCATAATGTTCTCTGTTGATGTTATAATTGTGCTGGGCATTTCCGTCGTTGAAGATAATAAATTCACATCAGATAATGTGCTTATTGGAATCGATACTGATGGTTCTTTAACCGATTTAGGTGATTGTTCCAATATTGATACGCTAATTGGATGTTTTACAGTAGTTTCATCTATGGAAGGACCCTTGAACTCTCTCCCTTTAGCAAAGGTGACTATGTTTCTAGCTGTTTGAGGTATCAATATTTTTAATTTAACAAGGCTTGCCTCTTCTTCTTGCGTAGGAACGGGAGCAGAATATACTACAAAGGGCTTATTATCTTTAAAATCTGGGACTTTTCTAGGCATAGGGTTTTCTGTTTTAAATAGTGCCTCTAAAGGCAGAGTTGAGGGATGCGTTTGGATCGCGTGGGGTGCAACTGTATTCAAACTTTTTGCAGCATCATTTTGTTTTGACTTTTCATTTTCATAAGCTGCTGGAATAAATTGCCATTGTGGATAAGATTCATCTTCTCCAGATTTGTTACTTTTCTTATCATCATTAATATAGCTCAAAAAATCATCATTTGGTATGTGTTCTATTTGTCCTTTATCAGTTTCTTTTGTTGGGCTGGGGACTCTATTTATGTGACGATAAGCTTCATTCATACTTTCAGAAGCGATTAAGTTTTCTTTAGGTATGTCTGAATAATCGACCAAAGCTCTGGCATTACGAGCTTCGTCAATACGTATAGGGTTATGTGGAGGGTTATCTACGGGATATATATGTCCATATTTTGTCAAATAAATAGGTATTTCATCTTCAACTATTTTTATAAGGCTAAATCTACTGACTTCACCTATTTTGTCAACTGTGGGTTTCTTTTCCACCATAATTTTACCCTCTTCTATTAAAGTCGTTTCATTATTTTTATTTAAGCGATGTTTCTCTGATTTTGATGAAACTTCCACGACTCTGCTTATTGAAAATAATTTGTTAAATTGCGTTTTAACAATTGGTGGAACGGAGACAACACTTGGAGTGGTTGTTTCGATTGACGCTTCCGTTACATCTTCAGATATATTTTCATTTTTTCTTGTAGTAGGTATGTCTGTAGCAGCTTCAGTAGCGGTAGCTACCTCTGTTTGTAAATTAACAGTTGCGTCTTGAGTACTGGGATAAGTAGTATATTCTAAATAATCATCAGTGCTATTATCGATCTCAATTTCTGCTGTTATCGTTTGTATTTCATCGACAGCTGTTGATGTTGTTTCTTTAAAAACATCTGAAGAAACTGTGGTAGTTAATTCAGACATTGAAAGATAATCATCATCTTGTGTGGTTGACTCATCGTTTGTATTTGAAAAGGTAACCAAAGTGGTGCTTGTTTCTAGTTCTTTAGATTTACTGATTTTAGACTTTGTTGAGTTTTTAGAACTTGCATTTGCTGGTGATTTTGGTACATTATATCCAATTGGTACATTTTGGACACGTTTTTTAGTATCGTTAACAGATTTGTTCCCAGCAAATCTATTATAAATAACAGTTTTATTTTGACTATTTGTGATTGATTGGCTTGGTATCTCAGTTGTAGATGTCGAAGTTCTGAAGGTATTTGAATTAACAACACGAGGTTTAAATGAGGGTCTCTTAGAAGTCGGCCTGAATCTCGCAGGACGTTCATCTTCTTCGTAAACTTCTTCTTCAGGTGTTTCTTCTGATTCTTCATTATCGACTTCTTCTTCTTCATCTAAGTCTTCATACTCTTCAGAGTCTGGTTTTCTGACAAACAATTTATTTGGAGGAACAAAGGCAAAAGGACTTTCAGGTTCTTCTTCCAGAATTTCCTCATCTGAATATTCTTCCTCCTCTTCTACTGGTTGCCTTGGAGTTGTTCTCGCTGGAGGATATGTTCGTCTTGTAAATGTTCTAGAAAATAATGGTCGTTTTGTAGTTCCACGGCTAAAAGTACCGGGTCTTTCAACCGTAGAAGGGCTCGTATATGCCCCAGGATTATATTTTCTACTAAAGGTTCTGCTACTAGACGGCGTAGACTCAGTTGTCGAAGTAAAGAGTCTTTTAGGTGGTCTATAGGGCGATCTTGATCTTGGCGATGGTGAAGTTAATTGAGTGGTACTCGTGGTAGTTGTTTCAGTCAATATTTCTGTCTCTGTACCAGAAATTTCAGTAGAGGATTCATCCTTATTTTTATCTATATCTTGCTCGTCAGTTGAAGCCACTGTATTTATTCCAGTTGTATTGCTTTCCGAAAGTACGTGTACATTTTCTACATTTATTTGCACGGAGTCAGTATTTGTTTTCAAATCTGCAGCGTTTATATTTTCTTCTGTGCGTTTTTCTTTGATAGAACTTTCATTGTGTTCAACTTGTGATTCTTTTTCAGGTTCTGACAATAATATTCCTTCAGCTTTGACAATAACATCTACTTTTTCTGGTTTCTCGTTCTCGTCACTTTCATTTAATACAGAAGTATTGTTTTCGTTTTCTTTATTTTTATTTTCATTATCATTTATATAAGAGTTTTCGACAAAGTCTTTTTGAATTAAATTAGGTGTAGTTTCTCTTAATATTTCGGTTACAGGTATTATTTCCTCATCATTTTCTTTTTCAGTAGAGGTTTTGTACTCTTCCGTAGGTACCACTGATGTTGTCGTTCGAGTTTTTTCACCATAATTAATAAGATCTTTTGGTATATCTTTGAAACCTGCGTTTATTAAACCTATCAGTTTAGTAGAGATTTCATGTTCTTCATCATGAGGCTTTATTTTCTTTCTTATAATTTTACGAATTCTAGTTACAGCAGGGGTAGTTGTTTCTATAATTTCAGGAATGGAAGCTTCTGTTGACGTAGTTGGCCGTCTACGAATAACTCTAAATTTCTTTTTGCCGTTTCTATCCGGGCTTGCTTCACTACTGGGAATACTTTCAATAACTTCTTCAGATATATTCGGTTTCTCTTCCTCCTCTTCTTCCTCGTTATGTTCTTTAACAGCTATAGCTGTTTCAGATAAATTGATGTCATCATTTTTGTTGTCTATTTCATCATCATCATTTTCCGAAGTTAATGACGATTGAGTCGTAGATTGCCTTTGTGTGAATGGTAATTTTCGAGCTTGTAATATTGGTGACGAAGTTGAAATTACGTTTCTAGATCGTCCAAATGTAAGGCGTGGACGCACTCTAGGGCTAGATTGTGCATTTTCAACATTCACATTGTTTTCTGTTTTAGTTACTGTTGTTGTACTTCTAGCAAACGGACGAGGTGTAAATCTGGCGAGCGTTGGCCGACGTTGGTTCACAGGTGACTCTGTTGTCTTACTGATAGCAGCTGTAGTGAGACTAGAGAATCTTCCACGTCCCCTAGGTAAGATATTAGGTCGTCTTTCATCAATTGTTGCAGCGGATACTTCACTATCTATTGCTTTATCGGCCACCGTAGTGGATATCCTACCAATGAACTTTTCATCGCTCTCAACATCTTCATCTTCTAAATCAATGATTTCTGACGTTTCAGCCTCGATAGGTGTAAGTGATACTTCACCACGACTAAACTCAGGTCTCAGTTGACCTCTTGATACTTGAGACGCAGCAGCCGGTACGGAATCCTCCAGTCGTGATATACGAAACTTACTTCTAAACCGTTTTACTACTCCACTATCATCACTTGCCCTGACACTACTACCTACTTCACGACTATTTGGTGTAGTTGATCTAATTTTTCTTTTACTTTCGACCGATTCATTTGACTCAGATATTTCGTTGGGTTGGGATAAAGGCCTACGCCTGCGAATGAAAGAATAATTCCTAGAACTCACCTGTGTGCTTGTTGTTGGTGCTTCAGTACTAGTAGTTTGGAGTGTTGATCCACGACGTCTTAATAGCGGTCGTCTAGTTGTTGGGGCAGACGTTGTTGGGGCAGACGTTGTTTGTGTAGTCGATGAGGGGGTCGTTACTGTAGTAGACGTGGTCGTTGTTTCGGCTTCAGTCGTTTGTACGGAGGGTTCAGGTTCAGGACTTTGAGTATCTGAACTTGGCTCGTTTAACAAGGAAGAGATTTGAACTGACAAAATAGTAGTGGGTTCAGGACTACTCAGTTCTGGCTCTGGGGGGAGAGTGGCTCGCGCTCTAATAATGGAATTGTACTGCGGTTCTGCTGATTGAGAGGTAATTTCTCTTTCTAAAACCGATTCTTGAGATTCTTTATCATCTTCTTCCTCCGATGATTGATATCTATAAACATTATATTGTTAGTATTACAATTATCATGGATTTTTCTTAAATTGAATGGAAGATTTTTTATTTAATAATACTTACTGTAAAGTAGTTGCTTCAGTTGTGGGTCTTGATCTTCTGATGGTGACATATTCAGGAAGGTTCTCTCGTCGTGCACTCGCAATGTCAAGAGAGTTTGGTGATTCAGCGACTGCTACGTATGGCTCTACTCGTTCGAATAGTGCGTTCCTGAAATAAAGACTTAATTTAATTTTTATTAATCTGGTTAAGATTAATAAAAATTAAGGAGATTTTTTTTTAGTTATTTTTTTTTATTATTCTAGTTATTTTGTTGTCCATATCATTAAAACGCGCAGTATGAGTACAAAACGCAAATTATGAGCACAAAAACAACACACATATGAATACCAAAACACATAATACATATATTCGAGATATACTTTGTTATTATTATGATAAAGTTGTCTTTACAGAACGGCTAACCAACATCTGTTTTGTTGAAGTATGTGGTTTGTAGCCAAGATAGGAGGAAAGCCTATTTAATATTAAAACAGGCATAGTTCTTGTGGTAGTTTGCAAACGAATAAGTATTCGTCCAAACGCATCGAAATTTGAAGACCTGTAGGTCACTTTTTACAGAGTTTGGGCATTCAATAACATCAGTTTACTAGATCTCACAGAAACTTGGCAGCGTCTAGAGGCTCTGGTCTCTTAAAAGATCTTGTATATATAGATTTTCGTAAGCTTTTTGATCGTTGGTATCATGATATAATATTGTTTTTTGCAATCGATAAAAGTTTCACCTGTATCCAAATTTGTTTACTATTTTTGGTTATGATATACAAACTGTAAATAAAATTTCATAAATGTAAATGATTTGAAATAAATGAAGTTACAGATAAAATGAGGCTGTTAAATAGTGCTTGTACAATAAAAAGGTTTTTAATTCAAAAGAGTGTTTCTTCTTATATTAGAACTTCTTAAGAAATTTCATCAGTAATATCTTAGAAATGGAGAAAATTCACTTCTTAGATAAACTGATTGATAAACAGTGGACATTTATACCTCATGTCGAACAAATAGTAAGTTGTCTTCAAAAGTGCCGGAATTTGTATAAAGGGACAGTAAAGGGTATAAAGTTGTCTAACTTTATACTGTTATACTATTAGAATATTGCCCAGTAGTATGGATGTTTCATCACATTATCAACTGATAGAACGATCGCAAAAATATTATTGCGTTACATATTATTTTTCAATAGAACTTCAAGAAATAAAGTAGTTTCTAATTGTAAACAATTAAACCCCTTTCGAAATATTTCCTTAGAAGAATGTACAAGGTCGTTAGATCTAGGAATAGAAAGATCTATTCACGACCTTTTGACCCTTAATTTTTTTATTGCCGTACCAAATATATTGCCCTTACTTACTAAAAAAAAATGCAATATATGTACAGCAGGGAGGCTGCTACCCAATAGTAAAATAACTCCCCTCTGTCCATCACTCCGGAAAACAATACTTGGATCAAAGTCAAACAAGTTAGTTAACCATTACTATAATCCAATCGACAATCGACCAATCAAACCTTAATGCTGATTCGACAAAAAAGATTCTTTCTACTCTTGTTTAACACCAAACTCCAGTCATCTTAATAATATATTTGTTCAGTATTTCTTTTGGTTTTACTTTTTTTTGTTTTTTTGTGATATTCGCTTTTATGAACTTGTTGAGCCAAAAGACAGCAAAACTGACAGCGACAAATTAAACTAACAGATTTATATAATGGTAAAATGGGGATATGGCTTTCAGTGATCCAAAAAACCATTACTATATTTTACTTTTCAAGTAAGTCCCATTTAGAAATGAAAGCGAATTAATCATTGATACAAAAACAAAAGATTATTTTGGCCAGAAACAACAGCAGTGGCAACACAAATAAAATGGATATCCGACTCAAGCAATTAAAAAGCAATAAATTACTTTTTGGTTGTATAAGTACTTGTGTATCTGGTGACTTAATGCAGTTACGAGTACCTCCAATACAACCGTATCAGTTACGAGTACCTCCAATACAACCATATCAGTGTTAGATCAACCCCTTAGATTTGCCCCAACAAACGGACCTATGGAGTGTTTTTTCCCTTTTATTGAAATGAATAAGAATATTAGACAACAAAGTAGCACAAATTTACAATAGTGCGAATGTATGAATTGGAAAATTTCAACCAAAATATTTTGTTACTTCAACCAATAGTCTGAGTATAGATCCAACTGTTGAATTCACTATTAAAGAGGCCCATTGAATATATCCCACTAACAAATATACAACAAACACAACAAAACTGTACTCGAACATTTCCGAACAAATGTATAATATTGCTTTTAAACATTTTTAAAGTGTTATTCCACACTTAGGAAAATTGAAAAAAAAAACATGTAAAGAAAACGTATAAAAATTTGAATGCAGCGGGATTCGAACCGTTCAGGCGCTCTCACCACTGAGCCATGCGTTCTACTATCCGCTGCGTGGAAATTCTTATACGCTTTATTACAACTTATTTTTGTTCTTTAAATGTCTGTCTGATATTGATACTCGTATATCATATCCGAACAGAGTTCAGTAAAGACGGTGTTCATTTGTTCAACCCAACATTTTGCGTTTTCGGGCAAAAATATAATTACGAAACATGAGAATGCAGAATGCTATCAATTACAATTAAAGTCTCAGAGCAGTAATGTCGACCATTTTATTGTATACTTAGGCTTGAAGCTCTTTGCTACTCTACTACTACTTGGTCAAGTATACACAGCCTTATGTAGACTAAAATAATTCGAACGTCTCCTCCATATTGAAGAACTAGACTGTTCAAAATTAACTGGCAAAATATTTTGCAACAATGTTACATTGAACGAGATAAAAAGACTGAGAAACCTCAAAGATTGATAGTAACAACAATCTTTTAAATCATATACATAAATTATGTAATGATGAACAATAAATATACAAGATTTTTTTTGAAGAATTTGGTTTATTTTATACTCTTAAACGCATTTAAATAAAAATTATTATACACAAAAGTTTTTTACTTATTATTTATTGAAAACTTAGCTATCAAAAATAAACTAATCTATATAGGAACTGATTTAAATACATCAAAAAAAGTTCAGCATTTTTACCTAGACTCATCGGAAGCTTCTGTGGCAGCCGTGGTGGGTCTAGATCGTCTTATATTCACGTATTGTAAAGGCTTCGCTGTACTTCCGTAACTTGGTGATTCTTCTCTCGGTATTTCTCTAGATCTTGGTATTGGTACTTCTTCCTCAGATTCTTCTTCTTCCTCTTCTTCACTGTCTACAGATAGTGGTGTGGTTGAAGAAGTTGACCTTGAACGGTTTATTGTTACGTATCTGTAAGAAAATTATTATAATGTTGAAATTTTACCTTATTGGATTTCAAATAACTCTTCTAGATCAAAGTAATTTGGTAAGATGAGAAAAAGCCACTAATAAATCTTGCTAGATATATAAGGACTAAAACTAACATAAAAAACAAATAACTAAAATTAAAATAGGATAAAAAACGACTATTATATAAAAAGACAACCTTGTGCCGTAGTTACGCTTCTGTCTAAACACGATACTTTTATGATCGAATGTTACTTGACGAATGTTTATATTTATGTAAATGTTTTTTTTTTAATTATACAAAACATAATCTATAGTTCAAAATTACACAGCAACTTAACCAATATGCCATTCGACAGATCATTTCCATTATGATAAATCAGCAATAAAAAAAAATACAATCCCTAAATTCTGAAAAAGAGTTGATCCTTAACATCAAGAAAAGATCAAAGCAAAAAGTTGAACATCACGAAAAGATCAAAAATAAAAATCAAACACTCACTGCGGTCTCTCCTTCCTCAGTAACCTGTTCTTATCAGGTGTTGGTTCCAGACCTTCATTCTGCGGTCCGCGACGACTGTTCTGGACTGAACCCTCAGTTATACTGTTAGACTGTTGTCTACTCTCTGTTACACTGTTGATCCCGAACCTGTTTCAATTTGAAATTAATTACTTTTAATTTTAATATTATTATGAAATTGAAAAATATATTTTTAGAAAACGTATAATATAAAAATTGTTAGCAACATAAAATAGGTTGTAATTAAAACGTATAAGAATTTCGACGCATCTGGTAGTAGAACGCATGGCTTATCAATTAGAGCGCTTAAACGGTTTCTACGAAGTGCGGGTTTGAGTCCCACTGTGTTAAAATTTTTATAAAATATGTATTTTAATTATATTTAGTTTAAGTAAGGAAACTTATTTGTAAAAGATGACCCCTCTTAAGGTATACATAGATACTCTTAGTTTCCTATTCTAATTTATAAAATTGTTAGGAAAAAATTGGTGTCATTTATAAAATTTCTATCCTCCTTACATTTGTTTATATCCTCTAATGATAGTTAACTACTAATTGATGTTTGAGAGTAACAAAATGGTATTTTTCGGGCTGGAATTGAAGTTTTCATATCATTGTTACTCTATTAACCCTATAGAAAGCGTTGTAAAATCTTATAATAATAATAATATACAATCTACGGGAACCGAACCCATATTCTACACCGTCAACAACTCGAAAGTATCTGTTATATAATTAGTTAAAGGCTTAAAACATACCTGTTCTTTCCTCTAGTTCTTTCCAATACTCTTTGGTACAATTTCTTATTGAAGGAGGAGGGTGTTGTAGAAGCGCCGGTAGTTCCTGAACTTGGGGAGGTTTCGGAGAGTTTTAGTTGTTTCTCTAATTGTTCCACACCACCTAGAGGAGAGAAAGTTATTTATAGATTATTTTTATATAAATATAATAAAGTTATGAATTATAAAAGCTTTGGTATATTAAAAAATATGTATATTTTATTATATAATACGCAGTTATCAATTTCAAGTGTACAAAAGGACTTTTCACTTATTCAGGTACAGCAAGGTAGTCAGAGAGAGCTTAGTGTCAAAATACTCCATTTTCCACTTTCCACCCAAGATCGAAACATTAGGTGTGAATTAGCAGAACTGATCGTCGCGATTTGTCGTTTTTTATAAATCTGTTATATGACACCTACCAGAGCGGAGAAATGAGCATAATATTATTATTATTATTTTTTTAGCTTCACGCTGTATCCCGCACACAGCAGGGTAGGCAGAGGGAACCTAGTGTGAAGACACTCCGTTCCCCACGCACCGCCGAATTCGGAGGCATTGCGTGTTAAGTGGCGGAACTTAACGCCGCGCTTTACGTCGACACCAGAGCGAAGAAAATGGAAATATAATTTCCATCCCTCGAGTGGGAATCGAAACCACAAACCGTCGTTTACAGTCACACGCTTGTGCCACTGGGCCACGACTGGCCACAATATAATATAATTTAATTAAAATATAAAAATAACTAGCTTGAATGGGAATGGAACCCATGTCCAATTACAACCACGAGCAATTTTAACGTTGCTACATTATTGCATTCCAGACAGAATCCTAATGAGCCACTATGGCTAAGTAAAATGTTTATTGAAACTGAACTATTTTATTCTTGAGCTGTAAATTCTTATTCCTTATGCTAAATATATTGTAAATAAATAACTTATTTTAAGATCAGATATTTTTTTTTTTTCAAAAAAAATGTATAAAAAAATGATCACATGGCTCGGCAGTCAAAGCACTAGAACCATTTACAACAGGAACGTATTCGAATTCCATTACTTATAATATTTACACAAAATATTTTTGAAATCCCAAGTGTATGTAATAAATAAAACTTTAAACATGTTATAAAATATATGATGAGATCTCTTCGAAAGATGTGCGGAGTCAGCTTAGCTGACCGAATCCGCAATGAAGAGATACACAGAATGGCAGGTATTAGCGAGAACGTCATAGTAAGAATGAAGAAGGGCGTGCTCAGGTGGTTTGGGCACGTCGAGAGGATGAGTGATGGAAGAATGGTAAGAAAGATTTATGAAGCAAAGGTGAGTGGTAAGAGAGGCAGGGGGAGACCTCGGTTGACCTTCAAAAACACGGTATCGACGATATTGGAGGAAGATCACGTAAAAAGTATGAGGACCCCCCGGAGGGCGTGTATGAAGAGGTTGATGACAGTGGACGAGGCGAAAGAAGTATGCAGGGACCGTAGCGTTTGGCGCTCCGTTCTCTCTGACTACCCCGCAAGGGATACAGCGTGAAGCTAAAATACATGATAACTTACCAACTTTCTTGATAAGATCGATCAGTTCCTTAATAACTTTAGGATCTTCTGCCTCAACGTCTGCTACTTCTTGTGCTACTTCCTCGTCTTCTTCTTCTTCACTTAACTGTAAAATGTTAGAATTTAATTATTTTTTTCATTTCTTGTTTTTTTTTTTATTTCTTTTTTTGTTTTCATTTTTATGTACAATCGATATAAAAGTTTCGTTACTACTACTACATGCGGATTATTTACAATTAAAATATTTTTGTTTACTTAAATGACACGTTTGGCGTTGGGTTCCGCCATTTAAATATTTCATCTTTGTGTAAGTGAGAAGTAATGAAATCATTGAGCTGAGCGAAGCGAGGTTCTTACTGGTCAAAAGTGTGTGTTCGTTGTGGTTTAACTCTTCCTGGGCTATTTGTAGTAGACCTCTGAAATTTGGCAGAGTGAGGGATATCGAGCAGTGTCTTATGTGCTGTGAAGTTTTTTGGTAAGAATTGTAATTGTAATTTTTGAATAAATGCTAATTAAATGGTCAAAAAGTGCCCATATGGGCACCTATGGAGCTTCAGTCTGTACTTATGCTGTGGAACGCTAAGTGTTATGTTAGTGTTAAGTGTTTGTTTTTCAACCTTTTTTAACATGTAATAACATTAAACATGTATTTCGCTCAGCTCAAAGAGGCGGATCCTAGCAGTTATGTATGTATATATACAAGTTTATAGAAAATTTGTAAATACATAAAAATATACGAAAAAAATCTAAAAAAACAGCTTCACGCTTTTTTCTTGCAAATTAGAATACAGTAGCCATAGAGAAATCAAGAGAGAGATGGCCAGAAACTCGATTCTACGAGACTTTATGACCGAAATTGAAACACTATAATAATGTTAATTAGCGGAACTTAACGCCACGCTTTACCTTATGCCTTACGTATCAGACAGGAAAACCGGAATTCATGAAAAAGCTTATTTCCAACATGCTTAATTTTTTTGTTATAAATACGTCTTCTCAACTAACCTCTGGTTCGGGAGTAGTAGTAGTAGTCGTAGTTGTAGAAGACCTGAACAACAATGAACTTCTAGAAGTGAGTCTGATCGGTCGTCTAGTTGTAGTAGTAGTGGTAGTTGTAGTTGTAGGTGTCGTTGTTGTTATTGTTGTTTTGGCTGTGGTCGGTTTTGTTGGCGCCTTTGTTGTCGCTGTGGGTTTCTTGCAAAGGACGTTACGGGCAAAATCACAGGAATCCGCCGCTTTGTTGAAGTAGAGGCCTGGGAGAGAAATTGTGAGTTAAGCATTATTATTACTGTTTTCTTTTAAAATATTTAAAGGTAATTACAATAAAATCTGTCTTTAGCTCAAATTTAGTGAGTTAATTGCTTCTTAGGATATTTTTTACGATTTTTTTTTAGTAATATACAGTGTTGGATTTCGCAAACCAATAGTGTTGTAGTAATATTTTTTCTAGAGTACTACTAAAAGACGGTGTTAACAATAGTATTAAGATGCCTACAACTAACAACGTAATTTTTTTAAATCTTAAATTTACAGTGTAAACATTAAATGACTTGAACGGAAAGTTCAGTATGGGGCGTATACTCTCCAAGCAGACAAAACGGAAAGTTTTCAAAATTTAGTTAATAAATGTTTATTAACTTTAGAAACATCTCTATAAAATAAGTTGGTTGCGAAATGCAAAACTGTCCTTTACGAAAGCATTAAAAAATGAACTAAATTATGTGATCTACAAAATAAACAAAAAAAGTATTAATCTTTTCTAGAAGACATACAAATATTATTTTACAGTAGACTAGTAATCTATTCTAGAATATTCTACAACATACCAGAAGGACAAGTGAACTGGTGAGCTACAATGCCAAGATCTGAAGGTCCGGAGTCCAAACACCAGAAGTACTTCTTACAATCACGAGGATGGGGGAAGAAACCTTCGTCTTTACATTTGAAATCTGTAAAAAATATATAAGATTTATTGTAAATATATAAAAAGTTATGTATTTTTTCGGATACTAACCAACAATACAGTGGGACAACGTGTAAGTGTAAACGCGATTGGTTGTGGGTTCGATTCTCTCTCTCTCTGCTCTTCTCTCTAAAAATTATACTTATATTGTTTTCCTTTCTCCAGTATTTAAGACAAAATGCGGCGTTAAGTCCTGTTACAATGATGATGTACTATACACAAGAAACAGCGTGAAACAAAACAAAAAACAACAGAAAATGTCTTTGTATTCTGCTAAATACGAAAATCGTTCCAGCAAATACAGTTAAAGCGTGTACACTTACACTTACTTATTAAAAAAAAAAAATAGCTTCACGCTGTATCCCGCACACAGCAGGGTAGGCAGAGGGAACCTAGTGTTAAGACACTCCGTTCCCCACTTGTGTTATTAATTTATTATTTAAAATTATTTTATACAAAATAAACATTTATAATATAAGGCTTCATATCAATAAAAGTAAAAATTATAATTTTTCATTTCTTACCTGATCCGGGGTCAGGAGTGGTGGGAGGTTCAGGTGTGATGATGTTCCACGCAGGAGTTGTGCTCACTGTTGTACTGCTTTTACGTTTGTTGCTCCTAGAATGAAGAAGGAAAATTTAGTAAAATATTTTTTTTAATTTTAAGAATTATACATAATAAAAAATATACATTTTCATATATTTCCCTACAATAAATTTAATGTTTTTAAAGTACAATAACATTTATATAAACAGCATAGATTCTAAAGTATTTAGAACTTTACTCGTACATAACCTTTAAATAGTACTACCAAATTAGTTTCTGAGAAACATATATCATTTTTTTTTGTTATTAGCGGCCCGCTCGCGGCTTCGCCGCTTGAACTATTTCGTTATATTGCAATCCTCGGGGGTGCATTTTTAAAAGTTAAAGTAGTCTATGTCTAAGCTCAGATTATTAACTATATTTATGGCAAAATTCATTACAATTGGTCAAGCGGTTTAGATTTTTCATATAAACTTTCATCCCCTATTTCAATCCTTTAGAGGTTGATTTTTGAAAAAATAAGTTGTCTATGTTAGACCCAATCACTTTTACTACTTTCATTTTAAATTTCATCCAAATCGGACTGGTACATGAGCCGTGAAAGCGTGACAGACAAACACACAGACTTTCGCATTTATAATATAAGTATGGATTATTTTCCTATACTGTGTCCTTAGATAAAAGTAATTTAATGAATCGATAAATAATTAGCCTGCAATGCAACTTAGGTGGACTATAAAACCAAGTGTTAGTTATCCTTTCACTGCCTCAAGCAACTACCGTAATAAATTTCAACTAAGTCAATAAACTTTGAATCATTTTTAAAGTGTTATTCCACACTTATGAAAATTGAAAAAGACATTTAGAAAACGTATAAAAATTTGAACGCAGCGGTATTCGAACCCGCACCTCCTGAGCAAAGCGTTCAAATTCTAACGCTCAGTGGTGAGAACACCTGAACGGTATTCAGGAGGCGCTGGTTCGAATCCTGCTGCGTTCAAATTTTTATAGCTTCACGCTGTATCCCGCACACAGCAGGGTAGGCAGAGGGAACCTAGTGTTAAGACACTCCGTTCCCCACTTTCCGCCGAATCGGAGGCTTGCGTGTTAAGTGGCGGAACTTAACGCCGCGCTTTACCTCGACACCATAGCGAAGAAAATGGAAATATAATTTCCACTCCTCGAGTGGGAATCGAACCCACAACCAGTCGTTTACAGTCACACTCTTGTGCCACTGGGCCACGACTGGCCACCAAATTTTTATACGTTTTCTAAATGTCTTTTTTAATAAACGTTACTTCTAAAAAAATAACAATATACTTATAAAGAAGTTAAATACGTACTTAGTCTTAGGCTTAGCTGTAGTAGTAGTAGTTGTAGTAGTAGAAGTAGTAGAACTGGACCGAGGTCGGTTCCTCCTCCGACTGCTGCTAGACTTACTCCTGCTTACAGGTTCCGATTGCTTTTCTGCAGTTACTTCGGTCGATCTAAAATTATAATATAAATATGACTTCATTAATTTATTATCGTGGAAACACCTTGACAATTATAATTTATAAAAATATGATATAATGATAAAATATTCTTTCTTCCATTTTCAGTATTTGTTGCAAATGAAAAAGTTGTAGGTTCAATCCTGAGTTGGGGAAATTATGATAATTAAATTACTTATTATGTTATTAATTTTCATTTTTTTTTTATTCTCTTATATTTAATTTAACTTTTTGTTTTCTTGTTTAGATTTTAAATAATGTAACTATGTATACGTATATTTGTATGTTAAATGAATGTTATTTATGCATGTGGTACTCACCTTAAAAGGTAATGCATTTAGATAGAAGATTAAAGAAATGTTTAAAAAATATATTGTCAAATGTAATTGCCTTTAGTGAGTCTAATAAATAAATAAATAAATAAATAAAATTTCAATTCTACACTCTCGTAAGATAAATCTTAACGTTGAGTTCCTCCATACAACATTATCTCAATTTCAGGTGAAAAGCGAAGAACAGAGTGTCTTGGCACTAGGTTTCCGCTAACTAGACTACTATACAATTAAATAGTTAAAACTTACCCAAGCTTCATAATATAAGATTCCTTAGCAGCTTCTATCAGCGGGTAGGGTTTGCCGTGACAAGTGCCGCGGAAGTCGTCGTTGTCGATAGACCAGAACATTATACCTGCGGAATAAAAGTGTTTTTTTAATATTTTATATATATTTATAGTTATTTTAATATACTAGAGAGAAAATATTTGTTTTTTTATTGGAAACAGATATATAACTGTTAAATTTGAACGTGAGACTAGCTCAATCCAGATAGGTAGGTACTATTAGTCACATTTTTTAAACACAGTTCTTAATTTTTTTTAAAAAATAATAATGGAGCGACATAAGAACACGTTATAAACGCGATGGTCCTGGGTCCGATTTCTTACTTGAAGTCGGGGGAATGATTGTAAAATATTTCCATTTCTTCCTTCTGGTACCTAAGACAGGCGGGGTTAAGTTCCTTCACTTAACACGCAATGTCCCAATTTCAGGCAAAAAATGAAGAACAGAATTCTGACCATAAATTCTCTCTGATTACAGTCCAATGAAAAAAAAAAGCTTGAATCTACATCAACATCCTTATATTTTCTATTGGAACAAATCGAACCTGCTCCCACCTACATACAAAACCAAACTCACCACCAAGTCCATTCTCAGCGACATATTCAGCCTTTTTCTTCACAATTTCAACATCATCGTATCCCACCCACTGGTTGCCCTTATACGCTACAGGGCCCATTGCTTTCTTATTGGGATACATTATGGTCCATTCTTCCTCTATTTCTTCTTCTTCTTCAGATTCTTCTTCGGAATATTCCTCTGAGGCTATTGCTCTTTTCCTGCTTTTGGGTTTTAGTGCTTCGCAGATCTGAAATAGAGAATATTTTCATTGTTTGAATACTTTAAATAAATATTAATTGGTATGTTAGTTACTTGAGTATAGTAAATAATATAGTAGTTGAGAACATTTTATAGCGTAAAATGTATGTTGCCATGGCAACATATGTATTTGGACACGTGGTATGATCAAATTGTAATTAAAATGCATTTTTAAAAAAAAAAATAGTTTCCTTCACTCCTTGTCTATATAAAGTTTAAGTGTGCCCAATTTAATTCGTGTAATATTTTTTTAAAACAAGAACAAAAAAATGTTTTTTACATATTAATATAATGTTAATATGTATGTACGTAAAAAAAAATCACATATAACTTTTTATTTCAAGATATTGGATTATCATGTAATCAAAATATTTATTATATATAATTGTGTTTGTGTGGAATTTTATATTAGGTATATTTCGGTAAAAAAGGCCAATTAGCTAAATCTAAGAATGAAGGTCAAATATTTCTTAAGGTTTTAGTATTAATTTAGATAAAATATTCCAAAGTAAAAACTCCCAATTAAATCAACATAATTATAACTAAAGGTTGACATACTCATGTACATATGTCCTACTTAATTCTATTCTATCAGCTTAACGCTGTATCCCGCAAAGAGCAGGGTAGGCAGAGGGAAGCTAGTGTTAAGACACTCCGTTCCCCACGCACCGCCGAATTCGGAGGCATTGCGTGTTAAGTGGCGGAACTTAACGCCGCGCTTTACCTCGACACCAGAGCGAAGAAAATGGAAATATTAAATATTTCCACTCCTCGAGTGGGAATCGAACCCACAACCAGTCGTTTACAGTCACACGCTTGTGCCACTGGTGCTAAATTTACAGTACAGATACACGCTTGTACTAAATGTATATCTCTAATACGTTAATAACAATATTTCGAGTCCTTTTTAGAAAAAAATTATGGTAAACTTAACATTATATGGAGAAAAGTCGTCAAAACCAATATTTTTTAATAATGCAGTTGAAATACATTTTTGTAGGCATTTAAAGCAGTATCACATTTTGCTTAAATTTTGTTATTATTTAGCTTCACGCTGTATCCCGCACACAGCAGGGTAGGCACAGAGAACCTAGTGTTAAGACACTCCGTTCCTCCTTTCTCCTTAATCTTTGTCAAACATGTACATAATTTTTCGATTAAATAACAAAGAAGAAACCATTACAAATAAAACAAAAAAATAAAGCAGAAAAAGATACAGACGCCAGAACCCCGTGGTCTGTTCTAAATACTTTAAAAAAACCATAACATGTTTTTCCAAGACATCTATAATAATGAAACAAGAGTATTCACACAAACCTCATAATACGCCAGATATCCTTTCTCCCGTGTAGCATCCCCCTGTTCCCCAGGACCGTCTGCAGGAGAGCCGATCTCCACAGCATCAGGGTTGAAGAGTGTGTAGGATCTGCCATAAGTCGGTATACCGAGGACGAGCTTGTCACGATCTGCACCATTCTCTAAGTAGAATTTTATGGTGTAATCCTGTTGGGGAAAGACATTTATTGGATTAAAATTCATCATGTCTAATATAAAAATGAGGTTATAGAATTCAATGTTTCTTTAATTAAGTACTGTAATCTTAGTACTTATATACAAAACTTAAAAATTATTGTTATTCATTTTAGCTTCACGCTGTATCCCGCACACATCCCTAGTGTCTTAGTCTGTCTGTCTAGGGAACCTAGTGTTAAGACACTCCGTTCCCCACGCACCGTCGAATTCGGAGGCATTGCGTGTTAAGAGGCGGAATGTAACGCCGCGCTTTACCTCGACACCAGAGCGAAGAAAATGGAAATATTAAATATGTCTACACCTCGAGTGGGAATCGAACCCACAACCAGTCGTTTACAGTCACACGCTTGTGCCACTGCACCACGACAAGCCGCAATTACGAATCATTGATGATTCTTATTTAATTAGGAGAGCAGGTTCGATTTCCGCTTAGAATGTTTTTGACAATAGAATTATTTTCTTGTTGGTTTGGCTACGGTGAGTTTCGCCACTCAACAAGCTATGTGACAATATATATTTTTTTGCAATGTAAGGTAGATAGAAACTTGTTTGCACTTTGCAATCCGTTTTTAACTTTTTCGCAAACATATTGAAATTTGTTGAACTAGAATTACTGCGAAACACACCACTGCGTTCAACATTACCAAAGAACTTTTTAAACATTTTTAAAGTATTATTCCACACTTAGGAAAATTGAAATTTTTTAACGTTTTCTTTAAATGTCTTTTTAATTTTCCTAATTGTGGAATAACACTTTAATAATGTTTAAAAAGTATTTAATAAATAGCATTCTCTCTTGCCAAACGATTGTTCGTAGAATAATGTTTGGTAGCAGAAGTTTGTAAAAATCTCTCTACAGGAATGCTAACGACATAAATAAGTTGTGATAAAGCGTACAAGAATTTTGACGCAGCGGATAGTAGAACGCATGGCGCAGTGGTGAGAGCGCCTGAGCGGTATTCAGGAGGCGCGGGTTCCAATCCCGCTGCATTCAAATTTTTATACGTTTTCTTTAAATGTCATTACCAAATAATTTTACCCGAAATAACAAGAACTTTATTTTTTTCCGGGTAATAGTTAATTGAATCTACATTAATCAACTAACTTGGCATTGTGCCACTGAGCCACGATGTATATAATCAGTATTGTTATAGACCCAATCTCTTAGCCTATAATATGTACATTAGACAGTGACACGACAACAGTAAAACCCATTCGAAATGTCAAATTCATAAAGTCAAGGACGTGTATCACTATTAAAGTCACGTTACATTACCGCTCGTGAGAATATTTTAAAAACAGGAATAAGTATCAGAATATATTAACAAACAAATTATAACATTTATTTAAGCTTCCATTAAAAGGGGCCAGTTATGGCGCAGTGGCACAAGCGTGTGACTGAAAACGACTGGTTGTGGGTTCGATTCCCACTCGAGGAGTGGATTTTTAATATTTTTTCGCTCTAGTTTCGAGACAAAGCGCGGCGTTAAGTTTCGTCACTTAAAACGCAATACCTCGGAATTCGGCGGAAAGTGGGGAAAGGAGTGTCTTATTACTAGGTTCCCTCTGCCTACCCTGCTGTGTACGGGATACAGCGAGAAGATTAAAAAAAAAACCTTCAAGCTTTTTACAGCATAGAAGGGTAGTCAAAGAAGACCTATTATTAAGACACTCCGTCCTCCATATTCCGACAGAAATCACGCCACGCTATGTCTTAGGTATCATAGAGAAACAAATGAAAATAAATATATAATCATTTTCCTTAATGGAAATCGAACCCACAAGCATCGCTCTTACAGTCAGACGCTGTTCCACTACGCCACGACGGTCAAATTGTAACATAAACTTGCTTTTTGTATAATTGTATAACCGGGAAACAATTACGAGAATTCAGTTAAAATTTGTCAGTTCCTATAAGAAACTAGTTTAATTTGCTAAGAATTATTTTTTTAAAATAATAGTTTAATAGGTCTTCTACAAATATAATTTAAAAACGACATTCTTATCAATATGATGATGTCAACTTTTTGAATTATGGTCACTTAAGAGTTATTCTTGTTTTTTTATACTAAAATTTGGTACCTCGTGTATCTTATTAACATTAGTGTATTTTACTTCTTTTATATATTATAATATAATTATAAAATTTACTGTATGTATATCATTCAAAAGGAAAACACTAATAAATGTCAAAAATCTGTCAATAAAAATAAGCTAGTATCAGCAGACACCTAATTTCTTTATAACTTTATTCTTTTTCATCTTTACGCTTTTTTGTACTTTTAATCTACTTTTAAAACATAAAATCGAATCATTACATGTCGATTTATGGAACTTATCGCCGTACTTTATCTTATCAGAGCAGAGAAATGTATTTTTTTTATAGCTTCACGCTGTATCCCAGCAGACAGCAGGGTAGGCAGAGGGAACCTAGTGTTAAGACACTCCGTTCCCCACTTTCCGCCAAATTCGGAGGTATTGCGTGTTAAGTGGCGGAACTTAACGCCGCGCTTTACCTCGACACCAGAGCGAAGAAAATGGAAATATTAAATATTTCCACTCGAGTGGGAATCGAACCCACAACCAGTCGTTTACAGTCACACGCTTATGCCACTGGGCCACGACTGGCCAAAAGATTATTTCTAATAAGCTTATTATAAACAAAATACTTACAATATTAAGTTCATTATCCACACTGTATTCGTTGGGCTCTTCAAGCGGGTAGAGAGGCGCGTGGTGGTTGACCGCCGGTTCGAACGCCGAGTGGTAGTCATATGTCAGCAGGTTCATCCAATCCAGGTAGCTAGAAAATGGGAATTCTTACTTTATTTATCTTGTTATATATAAAAATTTAAAAAATACACTGTTCTTTACGGTAGAAGCTACAAAAAAAGTTATTTCACCTTTCAATTTTGTGTTCAATATATTCTCTACTTTTCCTAACCTGTGGTATTGTGGGTCGAGTGACGGAGCTTAACGCTGCCCTTTCTCTTAACACTTGATGTCAACGATTATATATACAATGTCAATGAATTAGTAAGAAAAGTTTAATTGAAAAGAAGGTAGATTTCAATCTCTATATTTAAATTATCTTTGTCTACCCATTCTGGTAAAACAAAATACAAATGAATCACGTCATAAAACTCATAATGTTTTGTATTTTTACAGAAAACGAAGAACGAAGTGCCTCAACAAATGCCTCTAGCGAACAAAGAGTGAAACATTTTTTTTATAATAAATCACAATATTTTTAAACATTTTTCTTAAGTGTTATTCCACACAAAATTGAAAATT
This sequence comes from Dryas iulia moderata, assembly GCA_019049465.1. Taxonomy (NCBI): domain Eukaryota; kingdom Metazoa; phylum Arthropoda; class Insecta; order Lepidoptera; family Nymphalidae; genus Dryas; species Dryas iulia. The sequence goes on along the minus strand of CM032427.1, from coordinate 13,484,901 downwards.
GAAAAAGACATTTAGAAAACGTATAAAAATTTGAACGCAGCGGGACTTAAACCCGCGCCTCCTGAATACCGTTCAGGCGCTCTCACCACTGAGCCATGCGTTCTACTACACGCTGCATTATTATACGCTCCATTACTACTTATTTTTGTTGCTAGCATCTCTGTAGAGAGATTTTTACAAATTTCTGCTACCCAAAGATTATTCTACGAACAATTGTTTTGGCAAGAGAGAATGCTATTTATTAAATACTTTAAAAACATTTTTTTAAAGTGTTATTCCACACTTAGGAAAATTGAATTTTGAAATTACAATATTTTATTACATTACGCAACACAGTGACTTAAAACTTACAAAAAGCTCACAAATACAGTAGCTTCTTTATAAAGAAAAAAAAACAATAGAAATAAAATACGAAATCTATTAAAAGCCTTTTTATATGCTATACGAAGAGTATTACATTAATTTACATTATGTATTTTTCAAAGGTCAAGGTTTTCTAAGTTTAATCGTACAACCTACGTGATCTGTATATGGTCACTGGTCAGTCGTGTGGTCACTTGGTATTTGGACGCCTATACATTTAAGCTAATATATAGAAATGGGCTATAATTTGATTAGAAAAAAGGAAGATGTCACATAAAAACTTTATTTATTATGCTAAAAGTTGATGGAATTAAAGAAAAAAATGACGATTTAGAAGAATGTTTTAGCAAGTTTAGTTTATTATTAACTAGGGTTATTATGAACTAGGGTAGAAGTAGAGTAGAGAACGGAGGGTTCCGTTCTCCACTTTCAATGAAAAATTGTTTCACCAGCGGAGAATTCATATGAATTTAAATCAGTTAAATTCTTTAGTTACAGCATTTTAACGTATTAGTTGAGCAGTTATCACTTTATATGAAGAATACGCAAACAAGATTCATCGGTAAACAACAATAACGCTAATATATTTTAAATTGTAACACCCTTAAATTTTCTTTCAATTTTTTTATATATTATACAGTAATTGAAATAAACATAGTTAATGTGACTGCAATAACAAAATTTGACCTATACAGCCTAACTATACCACGAAATTCTATAAAAAAACGATTTATCTAATAAAAACACTTACATATTTTTAAAGCAAATAAATAATAATTTAATTTGTAATTATAAAGTAGAATATAATATGTTATGTTATTTCTTTCTAGCATTGGCGTGATGTCACCAACTACTACTTTGGGTAAGATCAACTTTTTGTCGACAAGAATTTTGTGATAAGCACGCTTATAAATTTTAATGAACATGTTACATTACAAATTTTATCGCTTTTTAGTAATATTTTTATGAATAATATTTTTATTAAAATATATAAATTAATAATAGAAATCAACTTCTAGAATAATAAATGGCGTTTCAATATTACTCATTACGGGGTACAAAATTTACGGGATTTAAAATTGCTAATCATATTAAAAATATATTTTATTAAGATCTACATATGTATGTATATAATGTATATATATGTGGCCAGTCGTGGCCCAGTGGCACAAGCGTGTGACTGTAAATGACTGGTTGTGGGTTCGATTCCAACTCGAGGAGTGGAAATATTTAATATTTCCATTTTCTTCGCTCTGGTATTGAGGTAAATCGCGGTGTCAAGTTTCGCCACTTAGCACGCAATGCCTCCGAATTCGGCGGAAAGTGGGGAACGGAGTGTCTTAACACTAGGTTCCCTCTGCCTACCCTGCTGTGTGCGGGATATAGCGTAAAGCTATTTTTATGTATGTATATAATTATACTTTCGTCACTGACTCACAAGCAACGCTCGGCCAGAATTGATGAACGTAGAAAGATGAAATTCATGTAGGGAATACAGGGATACCTTAGGGAGTGTAGGTGAACAATAAAAGAAGAGTTTCTTGAAATTCTTATGGTAACCAGAAAGAAACGAGATTTACATTTCGTAAGTTCAAATACGTTGTGTAAAAATGTTTGTAAGTACAAATTTAGTTATTGGCTCTTAATTACTAATATTATTAATATATTTTATAAATATATTATTATTTTAGTTATATATATGTACTTATATAAGATATGCTTAATGTTATATACTTGCATATATAACATTAAGCATATCTTTTAGTAGCATTTAGTAGATCTTTCAATTTCTTTTTCTTTCCCTTCAATTTCTCGGAGATCTTTGATCTCTCAATAAGGTCACATTTTTTTTTAGCTTCACGCTGTATCCCGCACACAGCAGGGTAGGCAGAGGGAACCTAGTGTTAAGACACTCCGTTCCCCACTTTCCGCCGAATTCGGAGGCTTGCGTGTTAAGTGGTGGAACTTAACGCCGCGCTTTAAGGTAAGGTCACATAATTTCCCTAAATCGATACAATAATTTATCGTATCATATTCTCTCTATCTAACGCTAAACGAATATAATTTGACTAGCTTTAATTCCAATTTATTTTTCTATTGCATCTCAGCAAAAGGAGCTGAAAACACCTGAGTCTTGCGACAATTAACCCTTTAAAATACAATTTCTGAGCTCCTCTATTTACCAAACCAAGACAATAGCTATAACCAATCGAGTATTAAAATTTTAAAATCTTTACAAAACATTGCCTCGAATATTTCACAAATTATGAAACACAGATGACACAGGCTATAACAAAACACTTGTATTATATGAAGCTAATGTCAGTCAGTGTTCCGAAACGCAAACAAAGTAAACAGAGCGTCGTGTCGAGACGAATTGAATCCCTTTCATCATTATACTTTGTCAGTCATTAGAGTTAATATGATTTTGTGTTTAGGAGGAATATTATGTATCTATATATAGATAGATAGTGGCCAGTCGTGGCCCAGTGGCACAAGAGTGTGACTGTAAACGACTGGTTGTGGGTTCGATTCCCACTCGAGGAGTGGAAATTATATTTCCATTTTCTTCGCTCTGGTGTCGAGGTAAAGCGCGGCGTTAAGTTCCGCCACTTAACACGCAAAGCCTCCGAATTCGGCGGAAAGTGGGGAACGGAGTGTCTTAACACTAAGTTCCCTCTGCCTACCCTGCTGTGTGCGGGATATAGCGTGAAGCTATTTAATTTTTAATTTTTATATATAGATGTCAAAGAGAACATAGTGTCAAGATATTACGTTCTACATTTTTATAAGACATTGAGACATTGCGTGTTGAATGGGAAATCTTAATTCCATGGTTATTCCTATCAGAGCGAAGAAATAAAATAATACTTATTAATAATCTTTCCTAGGAGTAAGAATCGAAGCTGAGACGCTTCCACTGTGCTACAATGGTTTTATATACGCAGATATATATGTACTAACTGTTTTTTTTTAACTTCACACTATACTTCGCACACAGCAGGTTAGGCAAAGGGAACTCAGTGTTAAGACACTCCGTTCCCCACACACCGCTGAATTTGAGCGGAACTTACCGCCGCATTTTGCCTCGACACCAGAGCACTCGAGTGGGAATCGAAACCAGTACCTTTACAGTCACACTTTGTGCCACTGCGCCACGACTGCCCTTTAAGTAATTGCTGCTAAGTAGTTCTTTTTTTTCAAAATAAATAATTAAAAAAAATGCATTCTATATACTTAATTTCAATGAAGTCCTATATATTTACGAGAAAGGCGTAAATGAATGTGCCCATCTGGAATAGATCTGTAGTTTTTATTGTAAAACACATTCAAGGTAACAGAACCATGGTTAGCCCACTACATGCACCTTTCATTATATATTCACAAGTAGACTAGTAGGCTATTGTCTTGACGTTGTATCTGCAATCGTAAATTATCATCACGAGATGAACAGTTTGATTACAACATATTAATTTTGTTTCTCTAACGACTTGACAAAGTATGGGTAGCTTGAAATAGTTAATTTTATGTTTTGAGATAGCTTCAAGTTATTTCCATATCTCAGTATAAAGAGAGCTAGAGCACGAGTAAGCTAGCTAGAGCGTAGTGTCCCAACACTCCGTTTTCTATTTTCTGCCTAAACTCAAATATTTTCTAAGTAGCAGAACTCTAACTACCTCTTTGTATTAGCAGAGCTGGGAAAAAATAATTCAAATATATTCATTATTCCAAGTAATTGAATCCATTAACAGCGCGCTTCAGGTATTTACCACTGAGCAACGGTGGCTTTGTTGTAATGCATAGAGACGATAAGCTCAAAATCTTTAATAGCTTAATTTATAATTTGCCTTTTTGCTAACATATGAAATAATTTGATAACCCCAAAATGTCAATCGTAAAACTGTTCTAGTTTTTATGAATAATTATTTATTTACGTAACTTCAGCGTTATATTTATATAGACTTTCTATTTATAACACTTGAATACAAAAATAATGAAAAAGTAACTTGAATAGGTGAATAGGTGATTTTTTTATGTATCGACCTTTTATGTTAACTGTTGAAATAAAAGCTAAAAAAGCTATTAATAATTCCTACAAAATAAAGTAGTATCTATGTTCTTGATTTATTTCTAAGTGCTATATATTAAAATTAGGTATATAAAATTCTACAGAGTCAAGCTTATCGCAAAAAGTATCTTGTGTCAAGAACCCTTCTCTGTCACGTCTTGTATGAATCTGAAATTGCATGTTAAATGAGCGTTGAGTTTCGTCACTCTATTCGCAATGTTTCAAATTCGGGCGGTAATTGGAAAACGGAGTGTCTTGACACTATTCTCTCTCTGACATTACCCTTTAATAGCAAAAAGCTTCTAATTGAAATAGAAATTGATCAATCCCTGTTCTTTTAAACAACCACCCTTAATAACAAATCCATCTACAAATATTAAGTCATAAAAATTTGAACTTGAACCCCCGAACATCGCGTCCAAGTTAACTTATACTGACTGTGCTACAACGACAAAACTTCAATCAATTACTTATTTGAATGTCTTAATATGCTTAATATTCCACTACCGATTAAATACGACATACTTCGATACGCATGACTTTATGACATGTAAATTGTTTGGTTCAAGTCAAAAGCTTAACAAGGTTAAGTAAAGACAGAGTTATTTTATTTTATTATTAATATACATATAGTAAAGAATTTAAAATAATAATAATACATCAATAGGCTATCTAATGTGGACGAGTGGGACAACTTTTGACTGTAAACGCGATCGGTTACGAGTTCGATCCCCACTCAGTGGATACCTAAAAATATCTGATTTTGTCTTGCAAAGCGCGGCGTTAAGTTCCGCCGTATAATGTTTCCATACTGGAGAATAAAGAAAAGAGTATTTGATTATCTCTCTGAGTTGTCTTTCGAAAAACGATTAATTAAATATTTTCGTTGTATGTCTATAAAATTTCATTAGCTACACTTTTATAGTCCTTATAAATTAATATAACATTGCTACTTATTAAAAATTTAAGAATTTAAGGTTTAAGATTTTCAATACATTTTTTATTTACTAAAAAAAAAATACTTTAAAGTATACTTATATTCTTAGTATCTTCACGCTATTTTTCACATAACAGGATAATCAGACAGAATCTACTATCAAGCCATTCTTTTCTTCGCTTTCCGCTCGAATGGTACACCCAAACTGATATTATTTAAACATTTTCTTTATACCACACAACAAAAATTAAGCAATAATCTGACATTGAATTAGAAAATTAAGTAACACATAGGTATACATAAATACGACTACATACGAGTATGTGACAACCGTGTCGTGGTGTCGTAACCCCATATATATTCACACCTCGATTTAGCATCAATGGGTAACCCATTTAAAATGATCTTGAACGTACGTGGGTGTCCGTAATTATATTTGCTTAGAATATTTGCTAATAAATATATTGAAGGTATTGTTGAATCGCCCTTTTTGTTTGTTTATCGTGTATTTGCCTGCAGTGTGCCTTGTAACCGTGGCGTAACTAACCTATATATGGCAATATAATATATTTTTTGAACTTCATGCTTTATCCCATAGAGTATATGCAGAGGGTAGTTATATTTGCCGATGCCGAGATGCTGTATCCCGCATACAGCAGGGTAGGCATACGGAACCTAGTGTCAAGACACTCCGTTCCCCACGCACCGCCGCATTTGGAAGCATTGCGTGTTAAGTGGCGGACACCAGAGCGAAGAAAATGGAAATACTAGATATTTCTACTCCTCGAGTGGGAATCGAACCTACAACCATTCGTTTACAGTCACATGCTTGTGCCACTGCGCCACGACTGGCCCCAAAAACAAAAATAACTTAAATATAATCTTTTCCCTGGGGAGTCTAACCATCACTATTAACCATAGTGTATAAATAATAGTTATAAATAAAATACTGTGTACATGTATTTAATGTAGAGAATCTTACGTAAAATAACTGAATGAGAGGAGCTGTTTAGATTTACTGTATATCTTTAAAAATATATTTTTTCAATACATATAACTTTTGTCCTACAGGGCTTTGATAAGTTAAGAATTAAATAATTCTAACATGGTTTTCTTTATATATTAGATACTTTGTTTTTTTAAGTTTTAAGCTTTTGGAATCTATTTTACATAAATTGACTGAAATTTCGTCTTTTTTAGCTTTAGGGTAGGAAAACCTAATGTCAAGACAGTCCGTTCTCCACTTTTCGCCAAAACGTTGAGGCATTGCGTGTTAAGTGGCGGAACTCAACGCCATGCTTTGCGTTAACAACAGATCGAAGAAATTGAAATAGAATTCATTGAAACTTGTTAACATTATTAACAAATTTTGCCAAATTTATTAAAAAAAGTCAGGTCGCAAGACTAACACAATCAATCATAACGTACAAAGGCAACTTTCTAATACCTATGACTTGTGTCATCACACGCGGGTTTAATTCTTTAAGCTATAAATTTTAAAGACAGCTTACGTATAAAGAAATAACAATAGTAATAAATAATAAAAATATTAATATAATAATAATAATTAGAAATAATAAAACATTGCTTAAAATAACATTTCTTGCTAAACTTTGCCATAAATTTTAGTACCAATATAGCAATATTTTAATTGTTAAGTCAATCAAAATAAAATATAATTTACTAATAGTTTTTAGGCAATACATGTATAATTGTATATGTATGTAATGTATATATGTAGATTTCTAGCTAAATATATTTCATAATAAGGTTGATATTATAATTTTTTTTAGCTTCACGCTGTATCCCGCACACAGCATGGTAGGCAGAGGGAACCTAGTGTTGAGACACTCCGTTCCCCACGCACCGCCGAATTCGGAGGCATTGCGTATTAAGTGGCGGAGCTCAACGCCGCGCTTTATCTTGAAACCAGAGCGAAGAAAATGGAATTATTACATTTTTCCACTCCTCGAGTGGGAATCGAACCCACAACCACACGCTTTACAGTCACACTTTGTGCCACGACTGGCCACTACAAAAAAATACAAAAAAAAATCTTACCGATTCAAAGTCTTCACGTCGAATCCCTTCTGTATATACTCTATACCGGCTGGCACAGCCATGGTCAGTAAGAGACGAGGTTTTCCGGTCTTCTCTGATTCTCTTTCGAATTCTTCTCTCAACTCCTTGACCAGTCTTGCGTAGTTCTCTCTGTCCTTGGGCTTCCCTCCGTCCCTGAACGCTGGGTATTCCCAGTCTAAGTCTAGACCGTCGAAGTGGTTTTGTCTAAGGAACTGTGGGAGAATGAATATGTTGATATTTGATATTTGGTTTCGAAAAATGTTTAATAATGGGGTAAGCTAATATTTTTAATCATATATAATTTGTTAAAAAACCGTTTACAATTTAAAAAAGCGCGGGTTCGAGTTTTAATTGCGTTTCACTTTGTATATGTTTTTTTTTAAATAGTAAATAAGCCATAAAAAAACGTTGTTTGTAGTGGAAATCGAACCCGTGTATTTTGGAGAGCTAAGTGCTCTGACCACTTAACTAGAGTGAGGTTCTATTTAGTTAAGTCGGAATACGCTTGTAAGTCGGTATTCAGTTAAATGTTAAGTCGGTATTCAGTTAAGTCGGTATACGCTTGTTATACGCTTGTTTGTCAACTTATGTTTACAATTTATAACCCATTTTTTCGCATTTAAAAAAAAACAGCTATATTTACGAAGAAAAATTTTTAATTTAACACTAGCTACTTTCCTTTCATTTTTTGTTCTGGTATAAACAGCATGCCCCATTAAACTTTTATGCGAGAAAAAGTAAATATACATTTTTTAATATCACGCATACCAGCGTATACTAAGAGAACCTAATATCACGAAACTCCTTTCTCCATTTTGAATTAGTAGCAAACATCAACACCGCGCTATGTCTTACCAGAGCGGGAAATTGCAAGTATTTTAATTATAATAAGTCCCCGAGTAGGGATCGAACCCACAACTATGACGTTGTCACTCGGACACTCGTGAAATAAGCTTTAGCTTCACTCTGTATCCCGCACACAGCAGGGTAGGCAGAGGGAACCTAGTGTTAAGACACTCCATTCCCCACTTTCCGCCGAATTCGGAGGCTTTGCGTGTTAAGTGGCGGAACTTAACGAATTAAATTAGCTTTAATAATTAAAAAAAAACAACTTTGACATGTAATTTAATAAATAACACTTGAAGGAATGGTAGCAATGTCAGTACATTCACTATTAAACCGCTAGAGGCCAAGCATCCGCCTGCACTTTAATAACGTCTAATGACAGGAGAAAGTGTAAACCTGCAGGTTTCCAGCTTTCAAAATCTCTGAGATAATATTTAGATAAACATTGCCTACTATATTCTAGGCTGTGAATTCTATAAATATATTCTATTTTTTTTTTGCGGTTGTGTATTGTGATTTGTGTTTCAGAGTGACTGAGAATTCGGAACCTCTTTTTCAAAATCCATTTTCAGTGGATGTCTACTAACTTGAAATGCATATATTTTAACCAGATTAAAAGTGTATATTTTGAATATTCGAATATACATTTTTAAAAACCCAACGTTTTGAACACTTTATAGTAGTCCGTGGTCACTCGCGGGTAGACTGAGGTAACATTCGTCTGTCAGTTGGTACAATTATTATATCAAACTACCGCCATTTTTATTTACCTCGCTAAAATATATTTTAAAATACCAAAAATATAAGCGATTAATCCGATTAAAATAATCATTCCACCGAGTGGGAATCTACCTCACAACCACTCATGATAAGTCAGACGTTGTCCCACTGAGCCACGATAACCTCAATATATAGAAGACTAAATTGAAAAAAATATTAATATTAAATGTTCACGCCTTTTCCCGTTTGTTGGGGCCAGTCGTGACGCAGTGGCACGAACGTGTGACTGTAAACGACTTGTTGTGGGTTCGATTCCTACTCGAGGAGTGGAAATATTTAATATTTCCATTACCTTCGCTCTGGTACCAGAGGCAAAGAGCGGTTTTAAGTTCCGTCACTTAACACGCAATGCCTCCGAATTAGACGGAAAGTGGGGGAACGGAGTGTCTCAACACTAGGTTCCCTCTGCCTACCATGCTCTGTGCGGGATACAGCGTGAAGCTTTTTCCCGTATGTAGTGAGTCAGAGAAGACCTAGTATCAAGACACTCCTTCCTCCAGCTTCCACCCGAAATCGAGACATTGCATTTTGAGTGGCGGAATTCAACGCCGCGATTTGTCAAAACTGATGATACTCACTTTAATAGCATTCCTAACAAATTCTTTCCTCCTGTCCTTAGCGGCGACCATCGGGGAGAACCTTGTGGAGCCCTCGTTCCAGCCACCGATAGCGAGTAGCGTCTTCAAGTTCTTATTGTAAGTTTTCAGTCCAGTGAATTTAGCGTAGCCACCTGAGGAAGTGGAAGAATATATAGTCTTGCAAAGGAGCTATTGTCCCAATATATGGCACTAAAAGCAATACAATTTATCAAAAGACATTTTAGAAAATGTATAAATAGTTTTTTTTGAACGTAGCGGGTTTGAACACAGCCTTGGATGGTTTTTAAAAGGCACAGATTCGAATCCCGCTGCATTAAAAAAAATATATACGTTTCCTAAAAATGATGTTTTTTTCAATACCTCCAAGTGTTAAAAAATACTTTTTTTAATAAATACAATGTGTTTAAAATAAAAATTTTATTTGCCTAGATCAAGAGAGAACGAGTGTTATAATAAAAAGTTTTTCATTCTCCTATATTGATGATATTCAATGTTTAATAGTGAAACAAATGGCTGTATTTCTTACAAGGCTGTATGACAGCTTCAAGCAGGGTAGTCAGGGTAAACCTAGTGTTTAGACACTCCTTTCTATACTTTCCGTCCGAAAATCGAAATATTACATGTTAAGTAATGGAACTCAACACTGCTGCTTTATCTTAGGTATCAAAAATAGAAAATAATATTTCATTTTTTCCCTCCCCTTTTATTTCTTTAGGATGTTAATCCATTACTAAGAGATATAAACATTAAACATAACTGACAGAACGATAGAATGTCTTTATAATCGTAACAATAGATAATAAAAATTACGTAACTTAAATATATTAAAGCAAAAAACTTGAAATATCAATTTCTATAAAATCATTATACGAAAATCGATTAAGGAAAATATACCTAAATATTTCGAAATCGATAACTTTGAATTCGATTTCGATTCGATAATCGTTATGAAAACGTTACTTTCGATATCGATAGATATCGATTCCGGATGCGAGCGTTTATTCCTACGGATATTTTACTAAGATTTTCAATGAAAGGATATGTTATTATTATTAAAGCAAACGGAATTCGCTTCCGTTATTTTTTTAAGAACAACAAATTATAATTTGTATTAATGTAATTTAAATATTAATTGAATTTTCATTGTTGTCTGACTTATTTATTTATGTCAAGAATTAAAAACTTGTCGGAATAAATAGCAAGGACAGGCAGAAAGTAGCAAAGGGAGTGTCTTGACACTAAGATCTCTCTGTTTTGGTATACGAAATAAATCGTTAAGCTACCACCATTAGTTTCTTGAATTGAGAGTTTCTTAGATTCTGAAAATTTTTTTTTATCAACTTCACGCTTTTTCCTCAACAGCTGGTTAGTCAGAGAGAACCTAGTGTCAAGACTCTCCGTTTCTCACTTTCCATCCAAAATCGAGATATTGCGTGCTTAGTAGCGGAAATTAATGCTGTGCCTCGTTTAAGGTACCAGATTGTGGCAATTACTACAATTTAAATAGATTCCTCTGAGCAGAAATCGAACCTACAACCAATGGCGTTCCCACACTGTCTTATTGCGCCACGACTGTTTCAAATCCATATTATACAGCATATTTCATGTTATATACTATTTTCTCCTTTTCTAATAGTTTAACGTAAGGTAGGTAATTGTTGCATTCGCTGTAACCGCAATCAGACGTTGATAATGGATAACACGTTGAACGAAAGTTTCTTTGCGAATTATGATATAACAGATATGATACAATCTTTCTAGATATTTTTAGTTTCTATAAAGTCATTTAACAAATTATCGTCTGTATTGGACTTTTACTATCATTGTATCATATTTTTTATGAAATTTCTATTTTTTTTAATAAAAACTAAATTAAATCGATATATGTTAAAGAATACCACAAGATTGGAAATAATTCGTCTTAAAAATACATGCCAAAAGACTTTCGTGTATGTACTGGTATTGGTGAAAATAAGAACGAAAGCTACTAAAATATATGTTTTTATAATGATATTTAAAAATGTCATATATAAAGATGGGAAATTCTAGCTCTTAATACAGAAAATGACTTGACACAGGGAATCCCAACCATTTCTTGATCACGGACCACTTTTACATTATTCTTCCTAGCAGGGACCACTATGTATGTAGGTATAGTAGGTAGGTATAAAAATAAACTGTAATAATCAAACGAAAACTTTACTTAAAAACTCCTGAAGAAAATATATAAAAATAAATCATATTTAAAGAGAAAATTGTGTCAATTGTGAGGGAGGTTGTCGTGGCACTATTGTTAGTCAAATTCAAGACGTTTTGCAAATTGTTAAAACATACTATAGGACATCCTGACTTCCTTTGAATTTTGAAATCGTTCGTGGACCACTTTATCCGTTCTGCGGACTATAGGTGGTCCGCGGACCACTGGTTGGGAACCAGTGCTTTAACAGATTTAACCCTATCTTATTTTCGATTATACAAAAAGACCCTATTACGTGACTCCCGATTTACACAAAAAGCTTTTATTTTATTAATAACTAAGTATTTATTAATTTTAAGCCAAAATTTCATTCTATACCTTACTTAATTGTTAGTAATTCTCTAATGATTGCAGTACTGTTATCAAAATGTCCGACATTCGAATCTTCATTAAACAAAGTGAATTGTATGCAATCTGCACAAGGACATCAATAGAGTGGCGTCCAACTAAAATATTTCTAAGCTACAATTCTATTATCCTGTCAGCTTAGTGGTTAATGAGTGATTCTTAACTATAGGTTATAAGTTCTATTAGAAATTATAAAAAATTGAATGTAGCGGGACTCGAACCCGCGCGCGTTTGACTATGTCCAAGTGCTATGACCACTAACTGACGCTACTCAGAAATTTTATGAAAAAATTGAAAATGTTTTAACTGAAACTGTTTCTTATTAAAATAGAAAAATAAAATATTTTCCCGCACGAAACATTAGACGTGTCAAAACCGTTCCGTCCTTCACTTCCCACCTATTATTTTGCTTTATCTTCAAAACCAAGGCGGACAAATAAAAAATAATATAAATATAATTTACCTAAGTGGGAATCGATCCCACAACCAACCGTGCTCACAGTCAGACGCAAAAGGAATAATATATCAATTAACAAAACAATATAGATTTTAAACATACCTTTTTCAACATCCTGATACTTGTCGAAAGGTTTCAAAGTGTTGTCCTTAGTGAATCCTCCGAACGCGTAGACGAGATGAGTGCAGAGGTAAGGGTTGATGTTCTGCGGGTTGAACTTCGCCGTGCCCGGCCTGTATACCGACCAGTTTGTGTAGTAGCATACCACTCGTGGTGAACTTGAGAGTACTGGGGGAGAAATAAATAAATATATGTATAGAATATTCATAAAAATTAAATATAATTAGTTGCAAATCTTGATGTTCAAAATTAAATATATACTATATTATTAGCTTCACGGCACATAGCAGGGTAGGCAGAAAGAACCTAGTGTTAAGACACTCCGTTTTCAACTTTCCGCCGAATTCGGAGGCATCGCGTGTTAAGTGGTGGAACTTAACGCCGCGCTTTGCCTCGACACCAGAGCGAAGAGAATGAAAATATTATTTTTTTTCACTCCCGAAGTGGGAATCGAACCCACAACCAGTCACTTTACATGCGCACTCTGTGCCTCTGCGCCACGACTGGCCCTTAAATATTCAAAAATAAAGTAAAGTTAAATTAAAAAACTTTAAGGCAGGCAGTATAAAGCAATTTGAAAATTTATATCACTTTATACAAAAGTGCATACTTTATAAAAAAATAACCTATTTCTAACGCTTTCAACATTTTACTTCACACGAACCATATCTGTGGCCATATTCTAGTTTTTTTATAAAAAGGAATCAAAAGTTTTTCCTTTACGTATTGATTAAATAATAATATAAGAAATAACATCGTACGGTTTATCAGTTATTATAAAATTTGATAATGTGGTATAGTGGCGGAGGGCAAACATTATGAGCTCGAATACCATTTACAGGTATACTGCTTGTTAACTGGTTTTCTAAAAATATATTTTTAAATACCAAAAATATACGCGATTAATCCTGTTAAAATAGCTTTATTTCAAATTACAATATCTAAGTTTATTTGATTCGTAAATATAAGTCGCTAAGTGTATTCTAAGAACTTTTAACTATTCAATAACGGTAAAATATAACAAAATGGGTTAAATACTTTACAAATCTATTACTCAACGCCCTTTTAACTTAATAGTTGGCTTACTTCCTCAACAATTTCCATAGACACACCGTGAACATTAATTTACCATGGTTTAGCGGTAGACTATAGAACGACGTGTAACTGATCGTTTTTTTTTTTTACGTAAAGATCTTAAAGTAGAGCAAATGATAATAATAAATTGTTTTTTTTTCAATTTGCAACTTTCCTCGCATAGCAGGGTCATCAGATTGTTAATATCCACACTTATTTGTCCACTATCGTGACATTGCGAGTAAAGGAGCGGAATGTAATATCATATTTTGTCTCCCTACTAGAATGGAACAATGCTATTGTTATATATAACATTCCCTCGAGAGGGATAGAACCTACAATCACTGTACTTTGACTCACTGACTCTTGCCATCCGATTTGCTTTAAAATGTATACTGAGAATCTGTAACTCATAACAATGTACACATATTTATTGCATGCACCTGATAATCTTGTCAGTATAGTCAATTTTAAATACATTTAAGTGTTTTTTTAGTTTTTATATATTTTTTCGTGATGTTCTAAATGAAAATATCAATATTCGAGTCGATAACGATAACATTACCGTATGTGATGTTGAATAATCTACACATATAAAAAAAATGTAACTGATCGCTGTACGTACATGGAATATATAATTATGAAAAAAGTATTATTTTGGGCACTCAACAAACCTAAGATAATGACTTTTTTCTGTGTCTTTGTACGTGCACGCTAATTTCGAAAACGGGACAACTAATTTAGATATAGTTTTGAATATTGTATTAATATTATCTTTTATTAATTAAAAATATAATGCATTTTGGTAAATTTTCTTAACGAGAACTAGCTTCACGCTGTATCCCGCACACAGCGGTGTAGGCAGAAGGCATCGCGTGTTAAGTGGCGGAACTTAACGCCGCGTTTTACCAGAAAGAACGAGAAGTGTGTATTTTATTTCAATCGGTCCACATATAGAAAAGATACTACAGCTTAAATTGTAATAAAAAAACGTCTTACGGCGCATAGTTTACGCAGGCGAAATGTATGAAATTAAAATCTAGAGACCATCCGTTCTCTTTCTTTTGCTTTACATACGGACATAGTTACTCAGACGTTAGTGCACATAAAAGTAGGAAATACCTTTGAAAAGCAAGCACAATAAACTTTCATTTTCTTGACTAATTGTAGTAAAAAGTAAAGGTTTTGCTGTTAAACACAATGAGCCATTGTACCGCCCACTAGTAAGTAGTAACCTTACGTGGTAGAGTGGTTAGAACTTGTTTTACACGTGTTAAAGATACATTTTTTTATTTAGCTTTACGCTGTATCCCGCACACAGCAGGGTAGGCAGAGGGAACCTAGTGTTAAGACACTCCGTTCCCCACTTTCCGCCGAATTCGGAGGCTTGCGAGTTAAGTGGCGGAACTTAACGCCGCGCTTTAAGATATATCTTCATTATTATATTTATTTTCTCTCGTTTCGCGCTTTTTCACGCTAAGAAGGTAGAGAGAACCTGCGTCAAGACACTCCGTTCCGCCTTGGTAGAGGATATCAACCTTTCGTCCTATCGGGATCTGTCTTACCAGAGCATAGCAATGAAAATAATTTAAATATACACATACACCGAGTAGAAATCGAACCCGTAACAATCTCTAACTCGCTGTGCCGCGATGACCTCGATTCACATTTTACATTCAACTTATTTCTACGTAAATATAGATATTATTCAATGTAGAATTCTTAAAATTGCTAAAATCATTGTTTTAACTAAAGACAAGTCCGCCATTGTTCAGAATACAAAGGAACAGAACGTAATCGTGAATCACCGTATATGGAATCCAACTATAAATACATATGTGAAGTAAATTGCTTATCCGAGGGCATTGCCTTTGAATTGTTTATTTTAAAGAATACTTATAGCTTGGGTAGCCAGTCGTGGCCCAGTGGCACAAGCGTGTTACTGTAAATAACTGGTTGTGGGTTCGATTCCCACACGAGGAGTGGAAATTATATTTTCATTTTCTTCGCTCTGGTGTCGTGGTAAAACGCGGCGTTAAGTTCCGCCACTTAACACGCAAGCTTCCAAACTCGGCGGAAAGTGGGAAACGGAGTGTCTTGACACTAGGTTCCCTCTGCCTACCCTGCTGTGCGTGGAATACAGCGGGACGCTAAAAAAGAATACTTATAGCTTGGGTACGTAAAGTAAATAGATTTTTAAGTATATATAGCAGAACTCTAAGCTTTTTCCCCCTAGCTTGCAGAGAAAAGCCTTAGGGTAGTGTTAAGACACTCCGTTACCCACTTTTCGCCCAAATCTGAGTTATTGTGAGTTAAGTCTAGAAACTCAACACGGCCTTGTCCTGTCACCAGAGAGAGACAAATTGAAAATAATTAATATTTTAATTTCGGTGAGTGGGAATCACACAACAATCGCGTATACAGTCAAATGATGTCACATTGTGCCATCATGGCTACAGTTATTTATTAATAAAAATGGTAAATTAGTTTAAAAGGAACATTCTTTCACTTACTCACTCATCCTAGAAAGGACACCAAGGTTAAAATTTTGTACTGTCACCGAGTCCAGAGGGGAATGCAAATTTTCCAGAAATTCGTCCCACAAGATATGGGTTTGCCACATTCGGTAAGAACATTTTAAACAAAACATTGAAAAACCATTTAAATTTAATAAAAAAATCAAACAAAACATTGAAAAAACCATTTAAAAGGAATTTCCTAATTTTTAAAAGAAAAATAGTTAATAATAATAGTAGCACTATCGTTTTTCAACATTGTTAAATTGACAGCATAATTGGCGGGAAACTGTACGGTAACTTTTTTAGTAGCAATTGTTTTATTGATACAGACGTAAGTATTCAAGTATACGAATAATAAAGGTTTTAAAATACTGACAATATTTTACTTTTACAATGAGCTATCATTTTTTTTACTTTTTTGTGATATACATATATAAGTTATAAATCTATTTATATATAATGTGGACGTTTCAGTAAAATTTAATTTATTTCCTACATTTTTTTTATGGAATAATCAACAAACTTTTTTTTTAATGGCGCGCAAGTATTTATAAATAAATTTACATTACAACTTGTCAATGTCACTTTTAATTAAATAAATCACATTTTGGCGGAAAATTACTAAGATTGATTGAATTGAGTGAGATATAATACAGATTACTGATATATTACAAAATGGTTTTGTTAATATTATTGACAAAAATTAAAATAAATTACTATTACATATAGAATAATTAGGGTACAGTAAAATATTGATTCCATGCGTGTAGGAATGGTAGATAATTAAAATGAAAGAAATGAAAAAAATGTGCGTAGCGTATGAATGTCACAGGATGTAAATTGAAAATGGTGTCACGAGATTAAGTGTTAGAATTTATATTATATAATTCAAGAAATAAAAAAATAGTTAACTTTATTCTTTTAATATTCTTTTCAACTGAAACCCATGGACCCTAATTATACGTGACTATATTTTTAAAAAATAATTAATGTGTTCTTACCTGGTGTTGCCAATGTGACAATGGCTATTAATATCGACAGCCATGTTGTGTGTTCCTGTAACAAAAAAAAACATTTACAATTTAGTAAAAAATAATTTCTTTTATATTCATATCATTACTACAAAATTATGTAACCATTTTTAAAGTTATTTAAATTTTTTTTCTCTAAATAAGAATCGAAAGCATAATTGCGTTTAGAGTCGAACAATATCCCACTGCGTCACGATACCCTTCACTGAAATAAAACATTTCATAATTAAAAGCATATCTAATTGGTTAGTCATCATAAAGTTACTCAATAATCAATATCAAAGCAAATTTTAGTTAAGATTACGTCTTAAATGGCATTTACGATCGATGTAACTTAACCGGAACAAAACATTAAGATAAAAGGCCAACTGCTATAAACAACTGCAGAGTGCTCAATTGGCCTAGAATAAACAATTTTGAAGTCTCTCAACGCCATAAACGTAAAAAATATATTTTTTTTTCTTTTTTTTATGGAAAAAGGAGGCAAACGAGCAGAAGGCCCACCTGGTGTTAAGTGGTTACCTTCGCCCATAGACATCCACAACATTAGAGTTATGGATGCGTTGCCAGCCTCGGGGATGTAGGACCAGAAGGAGGGAGGAAGGATGGGAATGATGGGAATAGGGAGAGCTGGCTTACATGCCATCGAACCGGAACACATCATCAGATATTTGGCGGTTCGTCTTTGACACGATAGTGGTCGCGAGCCAGTCGGAGAACGAATCTCCTACCACCAAACTACTGGGTTACCCGCCTTTTACGGGACGCTACCCAGCGGCGGGGGGGAATTGTATTCTTAACCCGTCCCCCCACGGTAGTAATTAATCCGTGGGTTTTATATTATTGATAATTTAATAGTATTTTAACGTATTTATGGGAAAATTAAAAAGTGTTTATGGTGGTATTCACACACTTTGGATGTGAAAAACATTTTTAGCACAATGAGATGCGAACCCGCGCTTTATAGCAACCGTCCAACTGATCTGATTAAGTCAACCATTCTTTCCCGCTGCATCAAAATTCTGATCTGATCGGGACGAAATTTGATTCTTATATATTATATTTTTGTTATTATTTTGGGTTAGGGTAATTGTAGATAAGCTATGCTATGTAAATATTGTATTGTCGTCGTATTTTGACATAATTAATTTTCGAATAAATCGGATTCCAAGAAATATGTATAGGTCAAATAGCTTTGTAAAATTTTCCTGTTTTTTTGCAACTTTATGCTTTTCCCGCGTAGAAGGATTGGCATTGATGAATAATGTTAAGACACTTTTAACATTTTTAAAGTGTTATTCACACACTGAGAAAACTGAAAATTATATTTAGAAAACGAATAAAAATTTGAACACCGTGGGTTTGAATCCCGCTGCGTTCATATTTTTATATGTTTTGTAAATGTCTTTTTAATGTTAAGACATTCCGTTCTCCACTTT
The DNA here is from genome assembly GCA_019049465.1 of Dryas iulia moderata. NCBI lineage: Eukaryota > Metazoa > Arthropoda > Insecta > Lepidoptera > Nymphalidae > Dryas > Dryas iulia. The sequence continues at coordinate 13,465,980 of CM032427.1, read as the reverse complement.
CCACTCGAAATTGAGACGCCATGTTGAGTGAAAGAACTCAACGTTACGCTTTAACGTTTTCACCAGAACGGAAAAATGAAAACAAAAAAATATATATAATTTTCCGAATGTAAAATGAACCCACAACCAATGGTATTTATAGGTACGATGTCGACTGCGCCACGATAGCCAGATCAAGATTTTCTTATACCAATTAATTTATAACTAAATTTAAAATTTTAACAAGTTTCTACGAAAATAACTACCATACCATATAATTAGGTGGAACGACATTAATATTTATAAATTTATAGAAACATTTATTAATGTTTCCAATTTATTTAATTAAACAGCATTTATTTCTTAACCTATACATTTTTCATATAATTCGAGTTATGCGGATGGAACCTAGTAGAGAAGAATTTGTAACTACTACTCTGTAGTAGTAAATTACTCCATTTTAACTCACTGTACAAGTATGTTTATTATTACCGTTCTTAAAAACGATTTGAATACATGTATATATACATTCTCACGTTTAACCGAGCAAACAGAAATATTTAAATAATTATATTTTATTATTATAGACCATTGTGGCGAAGTGATATAGCGTCAGACAGTAAACGCAATTGTTGTGAGCCTGATTCCCACTGATTGATGTTTATGTTTTAATTGTTTTCGCTTCTCCATACTGGTAAAAGAAAACGCGGTATTGGCCCCCACCAATGGCCACGCAATGTCTTTCAAATTCGGGCGGAAATGAAGAATGGAACACCTTGACACAAGGTTTTAAAGGATAAGGAGCTACTTTTTATTTATTTTTTTTAGCTTCACGCTGAATTAAGACAGTCCGTTCCCCACTTTCCGCCGAATTCGTGGCATTGCGTGTTAGATGGCGGAACTTAACTGCGCTTTGCCTCGACACCAGAGCGAAGAAAATGGAAATATTAAATAATTCCACTCCTCGAGTGGGTATCGAACCCACAACCAGTCGTTTACAGTCACACGTCTGTGCCACTGCGTCACAACGTGCCCCAATAATTGTAATTAATACATATCTTTATTCAAAATTTCGATTGTAATTAGAGACCACAACCTTCAACTGGGCAACTAGTGTCTAAGGTACCAGAGAGGAACAAAGAAATTAATTCAACCCTAATCAATCCCGCAGTGGGAAACGAATCCACAATCATCTCGGTTACAGTCACACACCGTCCTACTGTACCTTACCATTTCGACAGAAACTCACCAACGATGGTGTCAACACTTGTTATCTACAATACATTATCATAATTACGCACTCGCATAATTAAAAAAAATGTAGGCAAACGAGAAAATTACTTAAGAAAGTTGTCTATCAAATTAAGTAGACATGTTTGACTTACATGGATCGATTTCAAAGCGGTTGCATTTTAATTAGAATTAGGAAATGCTAGTTACCTAGTGTAAGAAGGAAATTTATAAGTATGTTAATTTATTGATGCTATCAATATATTGGATCATATCCAATCCAACATACCTATTGGTACCATTTGCAGCGTTAAGTACTGCTACTAAACAAGCAATGTTTTCAATTTAAGTGGGAAGTGGTAAACAGAACCTCTTACCAGACTTTGGTAGAACTTAGGTTCTGCATATAATTTCCGAACATTGAAAGTACACATTTATAAGACTAGAATAAAAACAAATTATCAAATAATTAAAATGATTCTACTATCTTCACTGTCTACTAAAAAAACTAACATTCTTTTTATTTAAAAAATATTATTAAAAAATGGTATCAATAAAAAATTGTATCAAAGTTGTTTAAATAACGAAATAAAGCTATTAAATAAGAAAATCTTTAAATATCCACTTGTATCATCATCATCGACGTCCTATACCTTCAAAGCGACTAATAATACGTAATATATGACCAAATAACTACAAATTACGTGTACTTAAGTGACTATCGACAAATATTTTTCTTCTAACCATCTCCTAAGTAGAAATATATTAAGCCTAAACGAGAACGACTACCGCGTTCCATATATAGAGTACTAGAGTATCTGAATATATAGATGTATGTCACAAGTACTGAACATGTCATTCGAAATTAAACTAAAAATGGAGAATTACGCGGTTGGAGACGTATAAAATGTTATATAATTAAAATTTATATGCCGAAGATTCCTTCTCCGGTGAAAAATATTTTAAAAAGATATTCTACAAATTCAGAAAACCAATAGCTTGTATAAGAACACATGAGAAATACATTTTTATTGAATTAATAAAATAAATATTATTATAAAACAAAATGGCGGCCAGTCGTGGCATAGAGGGACAAGTTGTGACTGTAAAGCGACTGGTTGTAGGTTCGATTTTCACTCGAGGAGTGGAAATATTTAATATTTCCATTTTCCTCGCTCTGGCGCCGAGGCAAATGTTAAGTTCCGCCACTTAACACTGCCTCCAAATTCAGCAGTAATTGGGGAACGGAGTGTCTTAACACTAGGTTCCCTCTGCCTACCTTGCAGTGTGCGGGGTATAGCGTGAAGCTATAAAAAAAAATAAAATAAAATAATTATTACACATATTGCTATGTGTTTGACATACACTTCTGTACAAACTGACATACACACACAACCCATACTAAATACGTCAACGAGGACTCTATTCTAGTATTTATAATTAGAGAAAAATATTCCATATATATGCAATGTCACGTTATGTCCCCAGTGGTTGACACTTTCTTTCGTTTTGAGGACGATGCGTTTTGAATGCAACTGTAAATGCAACGTTACTTTGTTTAAACTAGACCAGGCCGTCCATTTATATATCAAAAGAGGTTATTTGGCTCCATATACTACCTTATTTTCCTGCCTTACTGCTTACAGAAACCAAAACTTATCTTTTTTTTTCTAAAATATATGGAAAGCTTAAATACTGTAATATATACACATTTTTAAAGTGTTATTCCACACTTAGGAAAATTGAAAAGGCATTTAGTAAATGCATAAATTTTGAAATTAATAAATTTTAAATACTGATTTTATATTAGGATGTTAAGCTTAATTTATAGATTCATTTATATTAAAAAAAGAAATGAAAAGTTACACACTTATAACTTTTATCTGGTTATAGGACATGTAATAGGAAATGGTCAAATGTCATAAAGATTTGGATACTTGCCTAAATTTTGAAGCAAATCGGTTCTTAAGATGTTGGTCGAAATAGCGTCAACATATTTTTACATTCATTGACTGTTTTATAAACAGGTAGATACTTGAAAAAGACATTTAAATAAAACGTATAAGAATTTGAACGCAGCGGGATTCGAATCCGCACCTCCTGAATACCATCCAGGCGCTCTCACCACTGAGCCATGCGTCTAAATGTCAGTCTGCGATTAAATGTCGTTTTCAATTTTCCTAAGTGTGGAATAACACTTTAAAAATGTTTAAAGGAGGATACTTCCCATTTATTCCCGGATAGTAAGATAGTCATAGAGAACCTAGTATCGTGACACTCCGTTTTCCAATTTCCTCCCTCAACGCCACGCTTTGTCTTATGTACCAGAACGGAGAATTAAAAACATCCCATCCACAAACCTTACTGTCAGATACTCTTAGTGTAATCTTACTGTCAGATGCTGTCTCACTGCGATCTGATGGCCTCGACTGATAGATAGTTAATAAAAGCGTGTTAGAAAAAAGATAAAAATCATCTTCAAATATTATTCCGCAACAAACTCGTATTTTGACCTTTATGTTGAACTTTAAACTCTGATTTAAAGAGGAAAAAAACACATCCGTAAATAACTGGGGAAAGTAACTTATTGTGACCTTTCTTTTTTTATATTGTTGAATTTAATAAACATATATTTTATAACACCAGATACTAAAATACTTTCAAAAAAACATTATTATTTCTTGTTTAAAAGAAATTTTACAACATGGTTTTTAATTTCAAAATATTTTAAAATCAGTGATAAAAGTAAGCATTCGGCTTTTGAATATCCAAGGTTTGTCCGAAACAGTGAAGGACAGATAAAATATGTATGTAGTTTAGCCTATGTAAAGAAAAATCCAGAAAAATTAAATATTTCTAATATTTTAAACTGTTATTTACACACTTAGGAAATCGAAAAACATTTTTAAAAAAATATAAAAATTAAAACTTTATCTAAAAGCAGCGGGTTTGAATCTCACTGCGTTCAAATTTTTATACGTTTTTAAAAAAATACTTAATTCTGTTCTATTAATTAATCTTTCATTCATTATTATTACTCCGTTTAACTTATTAAATTAAATTAAATTAAATAGCTTCACGCTATATCCCGCACACAGCAGGGTAGACAGAGGGAACCTAGTGTTAAGACACTCCGTTCCCCACTTTCCGCCGAATTCGGAGGCTTGCGTGTTAAGTGGCGGAACTTAACGCCGCGCTTTACCTCGACACCAGAGCGAAGAAAATGGAAATATAATTTCCACTCTTCGAGTGGGAATCGAACCCACAACCAGTCGTTTACAGTCACACTCTTGTGCCACTGGGCCACGACTGGCCACGTTTAACTTATGCTTACTGAATTTCTGTATTTAATACAGTCTAAGTGCTTTATCGTAACGTTGTTACAGTTTATATGTATAAGAACTGCAGAAGCCTTTTATTTTTTATGCATAAAAATACAATTCAAGTAATAAAATAAATATTACGCTTTTGTTTAATTAATGTGAATTTTGCGTTACAAATTAATTAAAATACACGTATTTTACTCATCGACAAAATATAATTAGCCAATTGTAATAATTAATAAAAGACTTTGACTTTAATGTCTAAGAACACTAGTAAAAAAAAGATCACATATTATAAACGAGATCGAAGCTTAATGTATATGTAACACTATTACAGGAGTTACCGAGACTCCGTCACGGACGCTTTCGCCGGTAACTTACGTAAAAATATTGCATTGCCATACAGATAATTATGGAAAAACGTTTTTCCTTTACTTTCCTAGTTCTGTTGCAAATTGTGAAGGCTTATTGCAGACGAAAAATTTTTTTTTTTAAACATAAACATATTTTACTTAGAAGCTGATATCAATTTTTAATACGCATCCAAAGATAAATAATTGTAATGTAAATAAAATTTGTTCAACTAACATTGAACTCAAAACTCATTGTGTCTTCATACTTAACTAAACTTTATATATATCAATTTTCTATTAAAACATAATGGATATTATATACGTACACTTTTATCAAATATTTGAGACCATTATAGCGCAGTAGTGTAGAATCCGAAAAAAAACAATTGTTTAGGTTCAATTTTTACTCGGAGGAATAAATAGCAAGGCGAAGCGCGGCGTTTTTTTTTTTGTCTAAGTACAATCTATTTAATTCGCACATAAAGTGGAGAACGGAATATCTGGACACTAGATTCTTTCTGCCTTACTACATTAGAAATAAATACAAAAGCAAATATTAAAAAAATGCATAAAGCTGCATTCCGTTTCAATGACTGAAGCTTGCAACGGTTGAGTCATAAAATTATTATGCAGATTATTTTAAAGTTATTTTGTTTTAATCGTATAACTATAATCGTAGCTTTATGCAATCTATGAAGCTTATTATCTTAGGTAGATATTATTTTTCTTATAGATTTTTTTTTAGTAAAGGCCGTCGTGTAACAGCATCTGAATGAACCACAATGATTGTGGGTTAGATTCCCACTCAGGAGAATGATAATACATTTTGATGATTCCATACTTGTACCTTGTACAAAGACCGGTGCTAAGTTCCGCTATTTAACACGTGATAATTACTTCTCAACAAATAATTATATTAAAAATAGAGACGATTAAAATAGTTTTATTTTACTAATAAGCTACTCTTCAACGATATTCTATTTCACAAAAGCAGTCAGAGAGAACCTAGCATTAAGACACTACGTAGTCCACCTTCCACCTTTCGCAGAAATCGATACATTGCGAGCAAAGACCAGAGCGGTAAAATTTTTACCAATAATTTTGTAGTCAAAGACATTTAAAGAAAACGTATAAATATTTGAACGCAGCGGGATTCGAACCCGCGCCTCCTGAATACTGTCCAGGCGCTCTCACCACTGAGCAGTGCGTTCATTTTTATACGTTTTCTTTAAATGTCTTTTTCAATTTTCCTAAGTGTGGAATGACACTTTAAAAATGTTTAAATATATTGTAGTCATTTCTCGAATGGGAATCAAACCAACAACCAATGACACTTACAGACAGTCACTGTCCCACTGGCTCAGCCTCAATACATACATACTATTTCAATACATATGTTTTATTTATACTAAATAGAACTGACTCATAACAAAAGCCTACATTCCAAAGGCCATTCCACAGCCACGAAGAACTATGTCGGAAACGCCTTAAAGGCAAATGAGCTGGCCCGTTCCACATTAATTATAATTATAATTGAACATAAATATTCAAAGTCCATACATGTCTGTACTGTTAGTTGACCAAATATACGTATCGTATACGTATAACTGTTGGTGGTCCTTTTATGTGATGGAGGAATGGAGTCAAAGTTATAAGTTTAGAATGACTGTTATATTTTATTATGTCAGTTGATTAGTAAAAGAGATCGTGACAGCGCCTGGAGGTGATTGGTTGTGGGTTCGATTCCCACTTGGAGGAATTAGTATAATTGAATGAATTAGACAAGCAACGTCTCAAATTCAGGCGGAAAAAGGCAAAGTCTTCACCTTGACCAAAGTCTTATATTAAGTCTAAAAAAAGTATTATATTTTTAGGTTATAGGAATCATACTTTTAAACATTTTTAAAGTGTTATTCCACACTTAGGAAATTGAAAAAGACATATAAAGAAAACGTATAAAAATTTGAACGCAGCGGGATACGAATCCGCGCCTCCTGAATACCGTTCAGGCGCTCTCACCACTGAGCCATGCGTTCTACTATCCGCTGCATCAAAATTCTTATACGGTTTATTACAACTTATTTTTGCTTTTGCAACTATGGCCAGCGGGTTCGAATCCCGCTGCGTTCAAATTTTATACGTTTTCTTTAAATGTATTTTTTTATAGGAATCATATTAAAGAGTGTATTTACTTTTAAAATACTTTCCTTTTTTTAATCTGGTATCGTTAACTCAACAGCAGGATCCATAAACATTAATAATTTTGCTTTGTCATACATTCAAATTGCAATACAGTGATGTCATGTTATATTTGTCTTATAGATAAAATTGAGTCATACCTACTATTAATTCCAAAAATTGATTCACAAAATATTTTAACATAAAAACATTTTTTACTCATTTTCCCGATTTTTCCGGATAACGTGTAAAGTGGTGGACCTCAAAACCGCACTTTGTCTTGTTCACCAAAATCTTATACTTATTATAATATAATTGGTTTATTTACTAACTTATATACTAGATATACAAGTGTTCAATATTCGATCATAGTAACATTACCCCATCTATGCTATATTACCACACGCATTTCTCAACTCGTTATAGCAACTGCCGGTATTTCCAGCTATCTGACGATAGCATGCCACTTCAAGTATGGATTAGATTTCTTTATAATAATTTATATATATTTATTTGTAGAATTTTGAAACTAGGTGTATATTAGCGTTACTATATGGGTTGTAGGTTCGATTCCTGGTTGAGGCAAAATTTGTTTGGTTTAACTCCCAGTCTTAATAAAATAATGTTTTTAAATATCTGAGATATAATTTACACGCTTTTTATAAACTTTTACGTAATACCTTTAACGTTTTAAAATGTTATTCACACACTTAGGAAATTGAAAAAGACATTTTTAGACAACGTCTAAAAATTTGATCATGATGCGGCGGGATATGAACCCGCGCTTCTTGTTTCTGTCTTTTTCAGTTTTCATTTAAATTGCAATGTATATATGTTTGTTTGTTCGTGTGTAATGGTGCAACTCAATTTCGAAGTATATAATCGATTAGCCTGAAACTTTATATACTCGTACACATGCAGTTCCGATGATAAAGTTATTCTAAACTTAATATGGCAAAACATCCAAGATGTCGGATTAGTTGTGTTCAATACACTAATACAATATCAATTACAAATAAAGAAGCTTGGTGAGAATAATTCACTATAAAACTGTTATTAAAAAGTTTGATTTATTTATAACTTTAAATAACTATTTTAATAACCTTTAATCATCCTATTGTTACTTATCACACAAACATATATCTACTTAAAAAATAAACAATTTTTTTAAAATACCCCAACCGGGAACTTAACCAGTTACCATCACCCAAACAGCTAAAACTCCCAACAAATCAGGAAATTAAAAATGAACACACATCTTTCAAGCCGCTAAAAGGTAAGCCGCTTAACGTATTGCTCGAAGCGGTCTCGTTACATAACACTTGTTAGCAGGTCGATCCTGGATATGGCGCTTGTAACATTCTTACTAAGAAAGTCGCTTTCTAGCTTACGCACGAGCGGATTTATTTGAAATATGCGAAATTTTATTTATTTATTTATATCTGTTTGGTTAGATGGCCGGTCGTGGCACAGTGGCACAAGCGTGTTACTGTAAACGACTGGTTGTGGGTGCGATTCCCACTCGAGGAGTGGAAATTATATTTCCATTTTCTTCGCTCCGGTGCCGAGGTAAAGCGCGGCGTTAAATTCCGCCACTTAACACGCAATGCCTCCGAATTCGACGGAAAGTGGGGAACGGAGTGTCTTAGCACTAGGTTCCCTCTGCCTACCCTGCTGTGTGCGGGATACAGCGTGAAGCTAAAAAAAAATATTGTACTTATAAATGTATTTGTAAATGTTTGATGTTACAGTGGCTCAATGGGAGTGTCTCATTGTAAAAGGCTCGTGTTCGATTTTCAGTCGAGGGATTTTTTTGGAGAAATGGTTAACAGGAGGCGCAATTGGTTGTAGATTCGATTCCGATTCGGTGAACTGATCATAATTATAGTACGTTCGTTTCTCTGATCTGGTAAACAAAAAAAATTGAGGCGGCACTCTACACGCAAGGTCACGCAAAGCGAACGAATAATAGAGATCGAAATGTCTTGACACTCTCTCACTACACTGCTATGTGAGAAAATGCGTAAAAAATAAAGATCTTAGCAAATACTATGAAAGTTTTTTTTTTATTGCTTCACGCTGTATCCCGCACGCAGCAGGGTAGGCAGAGGGAACTTAGTGTTAAGACACTCCGTTCCCCACTTTCCGCCGATTTCGGAGGCTTGCGTGTTAAGTGGCGAAACTTAACGCCACGCTTTACCTCGGCACCAGAGCGAAGAAAATGGAAATATAATTTCCACTCCTCGAGTGGGAATCGAACACACAACCAGTCGTTTACAGTCACACGCTTGTGCCACTGGGCCGCGACTGAAAGTTAACATAAGTATACTAATAATATTAGACTACTTTTACAAGTACAGTAGTTACATTGGACACGTCTGTCAGAGCAATACTCTCATAATTTTATCTTCCGTATTATTCATACAAAGTTAATTGCTTCCTTCCCCACAAGACTGTCAATTTCGATAGGTATTTACACGGTAATTTGAGAGAAAGTCGCGCTTCGGTGTATGTATGTGTGTGGTCATATCTAGCTACTGTGTTAGTCTTGAACAGGGCTTATTAAACTATGGGTCGCGACCCCATCTGGGGTCGAGAGATTTTAATATCAAATCTTTATATATATCATTTTATAACATCACTAGAGTTGGCGGAATACAGTAAAGTGGAATTTTTAATTTCAATTTTTTGTATGTTTCAAAACGGATTCTAAAACTATATATTTTCATATCAAAAAATATTGATTTATTTTTCTTTTATATTTAAATGGGGTCGTCAAGAAACTCGCAATCATAAATGGGGTCGTGAACGACAAAAGTTTAAGAAGCCCTGGTGTAGAATGTTAATATGTGCACTATTCTTTTCTTTTTTCTTTTTTAGTTATATAAAGCAGGGTGTCCGGAGAGAATCTAGAGTTAGACACTCCGTTCTTCTGTTTGAGTAGGGCATCAGAGCGGAGAAATGGAAATAATTTAAATGTAAATTACCCTAATGGTGGTCCACTAATCTAATGGTGGTCCACTAATCTAATGGTGGTCCACACTCAAATTAATATCAATTAATTACATTTAATAAATATTTTCATTAAGCTAATAGATTACTTACTTGATGTGCAAAAGAAGCTTTTGCCTAATCAAAGTGTGTAGAAAACTTTTACTTACCATAATGTTAGGAAATTTATTGTAATAAATGCATTTAAAATCTAATATTATTAAAAGCAACATAAATAACATAGATTTTTCTGCTTTACTTTTTTATTTTAACATTAATTCTGTTAAATTTCATACTCCGTCCGTCCGTATGAATGCTTAAAAAGGATTAAAACTTTAACTTTACCTATTAATATTGTTTTTTTTTCTTTTTTTATTATAATTATATATAATCTCTAAAATACACACTACGAAACAACAGATTCATGTTGTAAATAATGCATGTCTCTCTGACAGAATGACTGTCTCCACCTGTATTTCTGCCTACGCCCAAGATGAAGATAAAACGATATATAATTACAGAAATATGTGTAAAATAAAGAATAAGTAATAACTTTAATGTTGCATTACAATATTTATTACAATTGTTTCCGTTGAAGCAAGGGCGACTGCCTCTTCACTCCATGTAAGGTAAAGCTTTATAGCGTATCATATTTTACGATGTTATTCACATGCTAAGAATTATAATGAGGTAACATGAAGCGCGGTGTTGTGTTCCGCAACCCAACAATGCCCGAAATTGGGTAGAATGTACTTTTTTTTTTTTTTTTTTTATTTTAAATAGGCTCACGTTTGACCACATCAAGCCTGATGTTAAGCGTTGATGTGGTCTACGATGACACACGCTTGCCTAGCAGAAACCTATTCACCCTTGACTTGAAGACCCTCCGATTGTACGACGTAGGAAAAATAAACGCAGGCAATGAATTCCATTCTCTCGCAGTGCGGACAAAGTATGAAGAATAAAAGCGCTTTGTCCGTACAGTTGGAATTTCAACCATGTACGGATGGCGCAAAGCGGTTTTCCTAGAAGTCCGATGGTGAAAGGAGGAATAATATTGTGCAGATCTAATGCACACTCACCGAAGTGCATACGGTAGAAGACTGATAGCGAGGCAACCCTACGCCTATGACTAAGACTTTGTAGTTGAGCATCAGCGAGGGCGTCATCTCCTATTAACCTCCTAGCACGTCTCTCAATCGACTCTAAAGCCTGCAATTGATATTTGGCAGAGCCATCCCATAAATGAGAACAGTACTCCATACACGATCTTATCTGCGCCTTGTATAAAGTAAGCAGATGCTGGGGTGTAAATATGTGGGGTGTAATACTGTCTCACCTTAGAGAGGATGTCAAGCTCCTTTGCAGCCAATTGAGCTGAATGTATTAATAATTGTTAAGCAAAAAAAAATATTTTGAATATTGCGGATTATGTTTGATCTCGTTAATTGATTGTATCAACTCTTTGCTAAAAGTCTGTTTGAGTAAATAATATTTTGAAATTAAATAAATAAATTTAAAAAAACTATTATACGTAAAGAAATATAGATAACTTTCCGGCGAATTCGGAGGCATTGCGTGTTAAGTCACGGAACTTAACGCTGCGCTTTACCTCGACACCAGAGCGAAGGAAATGGAAATATTAAATATTTCCACTTCTCGAGTTTGAATCGAACCCACAACCAGTCGTTTACAATCGCACGCTTGTGCCCCGACCGGCTCCTATTTTTGTATTACTGTCGTATTATAATAAAAAAATGACATCTTACATTTAACATAGGTACTTTAGGGTTACCTGGAGAAGAATTATAACTATGTCAAATTTCATACTTTGTCCACGTACCTTCCGTGAATACGGTTTCAAAAATTGTCTTCACATATGGATAGATATGAGTTATCAAATACTGAAATAACTATTATATAATAATCTACACATTATAATTAACTTAGCGTTTAAGTAAAGTTCATTGACCGGTGCAGTGCAGCGGATGTGCAAATAATCTTTCAACATCGCGCTCTACTTACGTTGTTCAAACGCTGAGAAATTCTTAAGAAGCGAACATTATGTGCGGTACACTCGTATGTTAGCTCGTGCAGAAATTATGGAAAAAATGTCTTTTTTTTATTAAAATACTAGCGACCCGCCCTATTTCGTTATATTGCAACCACCGGAGGCGCATTTTTAAAAAATTAAGCCTAGCCTATGTTTAAGCTTAGATTATCAACTACATTTATGCCAAAATTCATTATAATTGGTCAAGCGGTTTAGATTTTCATATAAACTTTCATGCCCTTTTTCGACCCTTTAGAGGTTGATTTTTGAAAAAATAAGTAGCCTATGTTAGACCCAGTCATGTTTACAACTTTCATTCTAAATTTTATTCAAATCGGACCAGTAGATTAGCCGTGAAAGCGTGACAGACAAACACACAGACTTTCGCATTTATAATATAAGTATGGATTACATTTACTGTGAATTATCAAGGAAAGACTCTGTTAGTCAACGATTGTCAAAGGCTACTAAAATTGTTGTGACTGTTACGAAATTTAACTCTGCATTTGATCAAAATAGAATGTAAATGTCTATATTTTTATTAAAGACCGCCATACTCTCGGTTCGGTAAATAGGAAAAAACTTATAGTTACAATTAGCATATTTCATGTGTTTATAATATCGTTTTCGCATATTTAAGGGCAGAACTACCTTGAAAATAATAAATATGGTTCAACTTATTATTTTGTTGATTGCAAAAAAGAGAAGTAAAATTGTGTAAGCACAACTAATGAAAATCTTAAGTAATCTTTCTAAATTAAGTAAAAACAGTCAACATTTCTTCATAGCATGCCACATACAAACATACACATATACACATACATACACATATGTACAAATACATACATACACATATACACATACATATATACATGCACATACATATGTCAGAAATTCGCAAGTCCCCAATAAAGGTCAAAATTGCGACAGTTTCAATATAAATTTCAAAACCCACTGACGCCATCGTGACTGAACGTGATAGTAGTGGATACAAATATCGAGGGTATTTGAACACGCAATGTTTAATGCTGGATTTGTAAAATGTTACGATTTATTTTTTACCCCTGGGGGGGATTTATTTTTTACCCCTGGGTTAACAATACAAAGTAAAAGGATATCCTAGTGTAGTCGTGGCGCAGTGGCACAAAGTGTGACTGTGAAGCGATTGGTTGTGGCTTCGATTCCTACTCGAGGAGTGGAAATATTTAATATTTACATTTTCATTGCTCTAATGTCGCAAAGCGCGGCTTTAAGTTCCGCCACTTAACGCGCGGAACGGAGTGTCTTAACACTAGGTTCCCTCTGTCCACACTGTTGTGTGCGGGATATAGCGTGAAGCAAAAGAAATAAAGAAAATTAATACAAATTTTGAATTAGTGTCGTCACCCACCTTACCTGTCTATCATAAGTAGTGACTAATCACTATGCTCTACTTCACTAAGCCTATATGTAACATACTAACAGGATTACGTGTTGCTCATTGCAGTGGAACGCTGTTTATAATATCATATCAGTGTGATTGTTAAGTAGAACGTGTCCTGACCTTGTGTCTGAGGTCTTGCTGTCGATATAGCCTATATCTCAGTAATAAAGCTTAAGTGCGTTTAATTTAAAAGTTAATTAATTTAGTAGATATATTACTAACTAACCAGATGTGGATTGTAAATAAATATCGTTTGAAAAATACTTTTGTTTTACAAATGGTAATTTTTTTGTTCGTTTTGCTTACAATACAAATGTTGTACAGGATACAATAAATGAGTAAATACTTGTATCAAGAGTAAATAAATAAGTATTTGTTAAGAACATATTTGTTATACTACGCGCATTCTTACTTGAAAAATAACTTAGCTACAGTAGACGTCGCCGAACGAATGTTTAAGGAGAGATTGGCAGTAAAAACTGGTGAGCGAGATGGGCGAGTGATTATGATGCTTGGTGTCTTGTGTCTCGGTTTGCATAAAATTTTAGAAAAGGTAAAATCTCTCAATTATTTCTCCGAAATTTAAACCAATATGACATTTTCAAAACTATACCACCACAAGTCATCAAAAAAAAACTTTAAAATAAAAAAACCGTAGAAACCATAACAAAATTATATAACGCTTAACATAATATCAAAACTACATTATACAAGTAAAAAAACAAGTTAGCTATTAAATATTCATCGTTGGCTGTTAGCTTAAATATTTTCGTACAGATTCGATTTCGACGAACCGGTCCCGCACCTTGCGTATCCGACTCTCACTTTCAGTAGTCGCTTATGTGATTATACTAATAATATTTATTCTTTCTATAGTCATATATTTATATTAATATTATTTTTATACACAATTTTTGGTTAAATATTGTAAAACCCGTTTAAAACGATTTTGTAATGTCTGTAATGGGTTCTTTGGAAGCTTCACACTTTTTTCCAGCACATTAAGTGAGGACTTAGTGTCCAGACACTCTATTCTACACTTTCCACCTGCTAACGATATTTTGTGTATTCAATAGCTGAACTCAACGACACATTTGTCTTATATATCAGAGCGGAGAATTAAATAATTTAAGTTAAATCTTTCCCTGAGTGGTAATCAATCCGACAACTAAACATGTTTACAGTAACAGGCTAACCATTTGTACTGTGATGGCCCGAATCTTCAGGTCTTCGATACAGTAACAAAATCATAGTTGACTCTCTAAATGACATTTCTAGAAAAAAAACGTATAACGCATGGCTTAGCGGTGAGAGCGCTTCGGCGGTCTACGTCGGTCTATAAATTTTTTATACGTTTTTTTAAAATGTCTTTTTCAATTTCCTAAATGTGTGAATAACATTTTAAAACGTTAAAAGCAAGGTTGCCTTTTTTCATCAGCACCATTGAGGCTTTTATTATTTATTTATTATTTTTGTGAATTAATTATACTTTCAATATCACTTTCAATTGCCTATTTCTAGATTTTGTTTTCGCTTTAACAATGTCATCTGGTGTGACGTCAGTTTCGCGTATGTCACTCGACCAGTTGCTTGTTGGTTGCTTCCGTATCAGAAGCATAGATGGCGTAACAAATGGGCTGACAAGACGTATTAAGCGTTAAACATATCATATTAAGCAAATCTATATATGATACGAATATGAAAGAGAAATGGTGGTCACGGAATAAAATAATATCAAATTCAAATTCAAAATCATTGTAAATTTTTTTTAATAAGTAAAGCTTATCACTCTGTAGAAGAGTATTTAAAGGATAAAAATGCGTGGAATTAATCTGAATGAGTCCAATGCCGGTTAACTACCATTGTAACAAATAATAAAATTGTAAAAATATTTATCCGAGATATTTTAATATAAATATTTTTTATCATAGCAGGATTTTTGAATTGTCTTAACACTAGGTTCCCTCTGCCTACCCTGCTATGTGCGGGATACAGCGTGAAGCTAAAAAAAAACTATCAAAACCAGACCAAATTCATAACCACTGAACCTAAAAGACATATCATTAAGTTCCTATCTTCTTGAATACAAAAGCTTCCAATCACATTGAAGCATTGCTTAACCTTGTCTCGACGTCACGAATTCCGTCTGTGGAATTTAATAAGTAATATTGTCTCTGCGTACGTATCAGGTAATGCCTCTACCTCTGTCAAGGTCAGTCACTATAGTCCGGTCAGGGGTGTCAAGTCTAGTATAGTAGTAGTAGTAGTGGTTTCATGTATTGAAGTACTTGTATTCAAGTAGTACACATATTTTTTTTATCTTTTCTATATGTGGGTGACATTTTAGTAAAAAAAATTGTACGCCTACATTATAAACTCTTTATTCTTGTTTTATAACCACATTTTTATAAAAAATTGAAAAAAATATATATTTGAACGCAGTGGAATTCGAACCCGCGCTTTTCGGAAACTGTCTAAGCACTCTTAGTCGCACAACCTCTAAGACATTTATCCAGCTGGGTCGAAATTCTTATACACTTATTACAACTTATTCTTGTTATTAGCACCTCTGTAGAGAGATTTTTATACGTTTTCTAGAATTATATTTGAATTTCCTAAGTGCGTAAATGTCATTATAAACAAGTGTTTCAAGATCCTACTTTCATCTCGTTCCTTCTTTCGTCTTTGCCAAAAGTCCGCTACGGAAGAAGCAATTGCGAATTCGTAATAATCCAATAATGAATTTAGTAAATTGGTTAGCATCTATTTATCTATTTAGAGTGGCCAGTCGTGGCCCAGCGGCACAAGCGTGTGATTGTAAGCGACTGGTTGTGGGTTCGATTCCCACTCGAGGAGTGGAAATATTTAATATTTCCCTTTTCTTCGCTCTGGTGTCGAGGCAAATTCAAATTCAGCGGAAAGTGGGGAACGGAGTGTCTTAACACTAGGTTCCCTCTGCCTACCCTGCTGTGTGCGGGATACAGCGTGACGCTAAAAAAAAACAATCATTATTTCGAAAGAAAAAAAAGGGGAGATGAGAGTGACGCGTCACTAAATGTACTAAATTGATTCTACACAGAATGACAAATGTGTAGAAATAAAAAAATTAGAAACCCACTACAATACACAAAGCAAACAGTTACAACATATGATTTCTTAATAAATTCGCACGCATTTTTGTTACGAAAAAACTGTTGAAATTATTTTATACTTTCTGCTATTGTAATAAGGTCTGTAATCGTATAAAACTAATATAATATTCATAGTATCGATCTGAATAGAAAAGAAAAGTTAAATTGCAATAGTACTCTATACTTCGCTGTAATCGTAACTAATTTTACAATGAATTGTATGGTAAACGAAAATTGGGTAAAAAAGTATGTATTTTTAGCTTCACGCTGTATCCCGCACACAGCAGGGTAGGCAGAGGGAACCTAGTGTTAAGACACTCCGTTCCCCACTTTCCGCCGAATTCGGAGGCATTGCGTGTTAAGTGGCAGAAATTAACGCCGCGCTTTACCTCGGCACCAGAGCGAAGAAAATGGAAATATTAAATATTTCCACTCCTCGAGTGGGAATCGAACCCACAACCAGTCATTTGAAGTCACACGTCTGTGCCACTGCGCCACGACTGGCCACTATATAACCTATTATAGCTTTACGTAAAATAGATATATATATTTTGTATACATATGGTATAATATTGAAAATTTAAACTGTATCTTCAGTATGTACTTTATATATGATTGTTTCACCAAAAGTCCCTCCAGCCACAAGTCAGCCAGTGGAAGATTCGACATACCTGCAACAAAAACGTACGAAATATTAGAAAAAAATATTCAACCAAACAACTTAATTTTTTTCTATGGTAACTTAATGTGATTATTTTTGTTTTTAAGTCCTAGTAGATAATAAGTTTACAAGAAGCCCTAAAAATTTTTTTTTTCTTATTTCTTGTACTTTGTCTTGTTCGAAAATAATTAAATTATGTTATTTCTACTGAATGGGAATCAAACCCACAACCAATTGCAATTCTACACATTAATCTACTGCACTACAACGACCTCAAATACTTTTATAAAAGTATATATAGTTATTTTTATAACTTTTTAAAAGAATATACAAATATAGAAAGTCTTGTTCAGTGTGATGACGGAATGATGATGATAGGTGCGGTCGAAACAAGCTTTCGTTTGAACGTTGACTTTACATAACTATAGTGACGTTATACATGTTGAATTGGACTTGGTACTTCATGTTGGTATACAAATTTTGTAGTTAAAATATATTTAAAGTTTTTTTAGCTTCACGCTGTATCCCGCACACAGCAGGGTAGGCAGAGGGAACCTAGTGTTTAGATACTCCGTTCCCCACGCACCGCCGAATTCGGAGGCTTGCGTGTTAAGGTGCGGAACTTAACGCCGCGCTTTGTATATAACATATATTTTTTTATATTGTAACTTTAAAAGAATATTTTTTGAATCCGACATTCACATTATGTTTTATTTTAGCTTCACGTTCTTTTGCCACATAGCAATATAGACAGAGATAACCTAGTCTTAATAAGTCCGTTCGTCTAGGAATCGAACCTACAATCCCCATACTTAATCAGACACTGTGATATTGCGCCACAAAAACCTCTATAGTTATTTGAAGATATATATAAGTATATATCTACAGGTATGTAATACTCCTTAAATATTAATAAACTTGTTTTTTTTTAAGCATAAAATTCGTACCTAACGTAAACAAGTAAATATGACAATAAATTTTATATGGTTAATTATTACAACAGCAAACGAAAAAGACGTTTTACTTGTTTCGTTTAAATATATTAAAAATGTTAGTTGTCAGTTTGTCCTTCCTGCTAAACCAGACTAACTTCAATGTAAAAAAAAAAACAAAAATAAAAATACTCCTTCCGTGTCATTTGTATTAAAAAATATTTGTCTAATTAAGATTATTAGACGCGGAAACACGAATTGCCTAAGTAACATGTCACTTTATACAGGCCTATGTCAAACCTGGTTATGTATGTAATATTTATTTTTTATATTTTATGTATTTTTTATGCATTATTATAAGAACGATTGCTATCTTCAACTTCTTCTTTGTATTAAAAAAAAACAACTTTTGAGATCCTGTCAAATTTTCGCGCCAATTTTAAACGTATATTGCGATTTGTTTAATAAATATGTCTATTATATTACAAATTCAAGCTTTTTTCGTATATCAGAGTGGTGAAAGTGTACTTAACATAAGAAACTTCGTCCTTTCCGCCTGACATGGAGATATTGCGTGTTGAGTGGCGGAACTCAACGCCGCGCTTTATCTTAAAGGAAGGAATTAAAATTAAAATATAGTTATTCTCTCAGTGGGATCGAACGCACGACCATCGTCTTTACAATCAGAGCTGTCCACTGCCACGATGGTCTCAATCCTAGTATGTATTTGCAAGATTTCTTTTTAAGTAAACATGTTAATGATCCTACTTATTCTGAAACAGAACTTCACTATTTCTTCACTTAATTAACACAAATAAGGCGAGGAAGAAATTGTTCCGCATTAATTATTTAAATAAACTTTTTGCTTTAAATTCCGTTTACATTTGGCAATATTTAAATATGGCAACATTTTTGTCTTACAACATGTACCTACATGTGGCAAAAGTCGTAAATAAAGTTTAAAAGTCTAGAAGTTGTTGCTAAAATTAAAAGTAATTACGTATAATGTAAAATTGAGTACTGGATACTTATTACTGAATCACAAGTAATTATTTTTTATTAGTTTCCAAATGCATTAAATGCATTAACATTTATTTAAAAAAAAAATGCTTAACATATATATTTCATATACTATGAGTATATTTCCACATCTGTCAAATGTCACATTAATTTAGTAAAGAGAAACGTCAAAAGTCTGTCTTATATTAAAATTATAAGATTTTAATATTATAAAAGAGTTTTTAGTCTTTTTTTTTAAATATAATACTATATATCCATCATGTGTCGTCTAATTTTCTTAGAATATAGATAATAACTTTAATTTTTAACCTTAAATTTAAAAAGCCACGAAAAAACATATAACAATGACTAACTAACGGCATCATTCATTCACACGTTCTTCAACTCCTTAATAAGAATTTTTCGACGAAATTACAGTTAAAATATCATTTACAAATTCTAAATTTACATTCACTATACACATAAGAAGCTCACTTCCGAGTGAACTGAATATATTAAAACCAAAAAAATATCAGTTAACAGTAATATCTAGACCATTTTCCAAGAGTCATTAACTTTTTAAAGAAAAAAAAAACTTAAACTAAGCTTTATTACTTGAGCTATAAATTACAAAATACAGTAAATAAATGCATAACAATGATATAACTTATAACCTGGTTATGTTCTAACCTCATTTCGTTATTGCATAGACTGAATGGCGGGTTGTTATGCTATTGTTACTTAAGACAAAAGTATGCGACTTTTACCCACCATTCTAAAATTGTAACTAAATATATAGCTGACTAGATATAGTCAGACCACCGTGGCGTAGTAGGAAAGGGCGTACTAGGCTGAAAATGCAAATGATGGTGAGTTATGTCTCTCTAATATTCGGGATATGTATGTTCTTCAATCTAATCCCATGTTACATTTATTTATCTGCTCTAGTAAGAAGAAATATAACGTTTACTTCCTGATTCGGACGGAAAGAAGAGAACAAAGTATATAGACTAGATTATCTTTATTTCCCTCCATTTTATGGGGTTAAAATCTTAAGTTTAAAGATAGCTTTTAAATTATATCATATTTAAAAAGAGCAAGGTGAATTTCTCGTTTCTTCTCTCCATAACTATCTTCCGACCGATAGCTTAACGGCATCTAATTAACGATAAATTATATACAATAGTACAGTTATAAGCATATTTTTATATAAGATATAAGAATCTAGAAAAATAAAGAATATTTTGATTTTGATCCAACAATAATGCTTCTTGTCTTCTGCAGATTTGAGGTAATATGAATAGAATTCCCATCAACATAAGATCGACACACATAGCTAAAAGGCGTAACGATGTTTAGCGGAGTAACGTCAAGTGAAATTTGCTCTAAACTGATTTGCACACACGCAATTTTTTCTTACATAAGAGCCCTCACGTGCAATATGTAATTTATATATACTAGGCCACTAGTGGCCAGTCGTGGCCCAGTGGCCAGTCGTGGTCCAGTGGCACAAGAGTGTGACTGAAAACGACTGGTTGTGGGTTCGATTCCCACTCGAGGAGTGGAAATTATATTTCCATTTTCTTCGCTCTGGTGTTTAGGTAAAGCGCGGCGTTAAGTTCCGCCACTTAACACGCAAGCCTCCGAATTTGGCGGAAAGTGGGGAACGGAGAGTCTTAACACTAAGTTCCCTCTGCCTACCCTGCTGTGTGCGGGAAACAGCGTGAAGCTAAAAAAAAGAAACAAATACTATATATCTTTCACTAAATTTTACAATTTCGTAACGCAACCGCCCGCGCAAGCCGCCAGACCATTAAGACCGCAAGAAGTCAACCGCGTCATCTAATTAGTTGGAATAAAATAAAATACTTCTATTAGATACTATTTTCGATAACTTTTATTGACCAATGCAATAAACTTTTTCTCATTTTCTTTTACGACATCGTTATTGATCGATATAGTGGTAGAAATAGGCGACCTCTAAAATCTATTAAAACATCCCGGTTTGTCTTAGATTATCATCAGTGTATTTATAGCTCATATTACGAAGGTGGCATTAAAAGAATCTTTTCAAATTTGGTTTGGCAGAAATGAACTCGGACAGGAAGCGAGCGTCAATGCGCATTTTATATTCCATATAGTTCCATAAAGCTTATATATAATACATTTTAATTATAATATATACGTTTAGACAACATATAAAAAATTGAACGAAGCGGTATTCAAACCCACACTTCTTGGGAATCGCCCAAGCGCAAGCAAGCCAAGGTAACATCAGGTTCAAAGGTTTACTTTCTTTTTTTAATATTACTACAAGTCAATGTCTCAGAGTCTAGGTATTAGTTAAACTTGAAATTTTTAGAACATTTTTAACACAATATGTCAGTGTGGTGCAGTGGTCTCACTGACTGTTATAGCGTTTTCCAGTGTCACCTCGATCCTCACTTAGAAAAATGTTTATGTTAAATAAATTTTTACTTTTTCACTCTTGTCAGACCAAGCGCTGCGTTAAGTTACGTCATGCACCACGCTATGTCGATTACAGGCCCCAATTTTTTTTTTTTTTTTTTTGGAATGGAGGCAAACGAGCAGAAGGTCCACCTGGTGTTAAGTAGTTACCTTCGTCCATAGACATCCACAACGTTAAGTGTGGATGCGTTGCCAGCCTTGGGGATGTAGGACAGAAGGAGGGAGGAAGGATGGGAATGGTGGTAATAGGGAGAGCTGGCTTACATGCCATCGAACCGGAACACATCATCAGATATTTGGCGGTTCGTCTTTGACATGATAGTGGTCGCGAGCCAGTCGGAGAACGAATCTCCTACCACCAAGCTACTGGGTTACCCGCCTTTTACGGAACGCTACCCAGCGGCGGGGGGGAATTGTATTCTTAACCCGCCCCCCCACGGGATTAATTGTCTAAATATCTTCTCTCTAACTATAGGTTGACTAAACGAAAAACTTAATATGCAAAGCAGGTTAGTATAATCTAAGCTACGCAGATGCTTGTAGTAATTAAAAGTTATCACTCCGAGAGTTCGCGGTTTGCTTTCTCCAAAATGTAAATCGATTTACATAATGTTGTTACGAAATTGTAACTTTGGAATTGACGATGGCTTCACGTGTTACCTGTCTCCGTTTTTTATTAGTTATATGTTATTTATTAGTTACATGTTATTTATGATAGTCAATAATACGAATATTTGCACTACAAAAGAGTTTAAAAAGATTTAATAAATTATTTTCTTTGCTATAATAACACAAAGCGCGGCGTTGAGTTTTATTAAAAATGGCTTAATATTTTGTTGATTTCAGGCATGAAGTGGAGGAAAAGTATCCAATATATATTTTAACTCCTTTAAATAGTACAAAAGAAATATTTGTGATAGAATATTTTCCAAATTGAAAACTAAAGTCTTTATCAAGTGCAATAGACTGTGTAAGATAGACGATTAAAAGCTTTTAAATAAAGCTATTAAGGTGTAAGTTCGTTCGTTCGTTCGTTCGTAGCTTAACACGTAAGTTCTTTTGAACGGAGACTGGAAAACAGAGTGTTCTGTCACTACTCCACTCTTTCTCGCTCTACTCTGCTATGCGAGGGAATTACATACAGCTATACTATGAACCAACTTTTAATTTTGTTTTTATAAAAAGCAATCCATTAACGTCTAGAAGTGAAGAAAACGGATAAATCACATGTTTTGCAACACGCAATGTGATGTGTTGAAATGCGATACAAATAAATAATTGGTTTCATAATAACTGTATATATAAAATAAACATTTATGTATTATTTATATTATAATTTATCTATTATACAAATTTATATAAGTTTTTTTTACATATGTGTAAAAGTAACTAAAAATAAAAAAAGTTTTAACAAAAAAGACAGTCGTTTATCCCGCATAGTTTTTTCCGCATAACAGAATAAAAAGAAAGAACATAGTGTAAACAGTGACGATGAGTATAAAGAGACTCTCTTTTCTACTCTCCTCTCAAATTACATAATACACCTTATAATTACCTTATCCATACATATATTATAAATGCGAAAGTCTGTGTGTTTGTCTGTCACGCTTTCACGGCTAATCTACCGGTCCGATTTGGATGAAATTTAGAATGAAAGTAGTAATAGTTACTGAGTCTAACATAGGCTACTTATTTTTTCAAAAATCAACCGCTAAAGGGTACAGGGGATGAAAATTTATATGAAAAATCTACACCGCATGACCAATTGTAATGAATTTTAGCATAAATATAGTTGATAATCCAAGGTTAAATAAAGGGCTACTTTATTTTTAAAAATTCCACCCCCGAGGGTTGCAATGTAACAAAACAGCCATGTAGATCACGCGGCGAAGCCGCGAGGGGGCCGCTATTAATATATAATTATTCTCCTGATATGGGAATTAAACATGGTCTATATGATGGACGGTTTAAAATGTAAAATATAGTTTCAATCGATGTTTGCAGTCATTATATAATGATTCAATCAACGCCTGTATAAATAAGTAAACAGAATCTGATCAAGATACGAATCCACGACTTCCGGTTCATAGGTCACCATAAACACTAAACGTTGCCTTTAAATTTCCTTATGAAATTATAATACACATTATAATTTATATTGAAAATTATAATATATTAATATAACTTTAGAATATATTCTTAAAGACTTTTTTCCTTTTTTTCAAGCACGAAAACAATAAAAGACATTATTTTACACATTTTAGTAAATTAAAAAAATTAAACGTGACAAGATTCGAATCTGCACCTCTAGAAAAGTACCTAAGTGATACTAAACTATTTCACCTATATATATATATATACTTAATCGGTTAGAATGTAAATCTCAATTGGCTGGTCAGCTTGAACGATTACCAAGAACTCTAGCCACGTGGAAATTAAAAATAAAACGTTTCTAAAACTGTTTTCTTATTCTAAGAATAATACTTGAAAAATAACTTTATAATAAAAAAAGACATTTAGAAAACGTATAAAAATTTGAACGCAACGGGATTCGTACCCGTGCCTCCTGAATACCGTCCAGCCGCTCTCACCACTGAGCCATGTGTGATAGTATCTCTGCAGAGAGATTCTTACAAATTTCTGCTACCCAAAGATTATTCTTGCGAACAATCATTTGGCAAGAGAGAATGCTATTTATTAAATACTTTTAAACATTTTTAAAGTGTTATTCCACACTTAGGAAAATTGAAAAAGACATTTAGAAAACGTATAAAATTTTTCTAATAACATATGTTCTTAGAATAAGAATAATATTTAAAAATAACTTTATAATAATATATTCGCGACAAATATTCTTCATACAGATCACGGATGATACAACCTGTTCTCAAAATGTCAAAGTTTACTTACAATTCCTTACGACCTTGTCAAAGGCCGCAATATATTAACGTGGTATATAATTACAGGTTACGACGTATTCTACTTAATGCGATATAGTTCCAAGTAATAATAAAAAGATTTCATGTTTATTAATTTTAAGAAAGTATCAAAAATCAGCAATGTTCATTGTTTAAGAAGAATTTTGTGTATTATGTTACACATTTAGGATAAGGTTTCTTTTAAATAAGTGCTTTTTTATTTTATGTATTATTATATTTATTATTTTTTATATATAGCCCGCTAACCAATAACCAGTATCTAATATCAATATAAAAAAGTTTTATTATACAATTTTTAATAGGTATATAATTTTTAGCGACCCGCTCGCGGCTTCGCCACGTGAACTACCACTTTCATCCACTATTGCCTCTTTGGAATTGTTTTTTTTATAAAAGGGGGATGGTCTAAATTTAACCTTGCGTCACTAATTATATTCTTGCGAAAATCATCGATGCATCTAGTACAATGTCT
Source organism: Dryas iulia moderata (assembly GCA_019049465.1). NCBI lineage: Eukaryota > Metazoa > Arthropoda > Insecta > Lepidoptera > Nymphalidae > Dryas > Dryas iulia. The sequence goes on along the minus strand of CM032427.1, from coordinate 13,440,847 downwards.
AAACTATTTGATAACGTATAGTGATAACTGATCTAGTAAGAAAACGTACGAAATCTGCTATCATATATCTATATGATAGCAGATTTCGTACATATATACCATCAGGTAAGTAACGCGGGCTAGTAGATTACTCGTGAAAACAAAACCTATAGAAGAGATACAGATTTTTGCATTTTTATAATAATATTAATGAGTACGAATATATCTAGTACAATGTCAACTATATAATAACAGATGGTGACAGAAAACGTAGTGACATTTGTTGTCATATAGATAATATAAAGTTTTGTAGACCGGTCAAATGTATTTTTAATAGCAAATTATCTTCAATACATATTGTGCTCAATTTATTTTATAATTATTTTAAGTTATATTAGTGATATTAAAACAAATTTAGTTTCACTCGTGAACTATCAACACAATTTAAATGTTTTTTTTTTTATTTTATTTTTCTGCCGCAGTTGTATAGAATACCAGGATGAAAACTATCCCATATGTTGCTCTAACCTTTAAGCTAACTCCATACAAAAAATCATTCATTTCTACTCGGTAGATATCAGTATATAAATGATTTACTTATATCGGTTTTTTATTTTTTCCAAAAAAACTACATGGAAATCCGGGATAAAAACTATCCTATATGTACCTTTGGACTATAAGCTATCACTATACCAAAATTCATTCATTTCTGTCCAGTAGTTTTTGCGTGATTGGCGAACAAATTAACAGACAGACAGACAGACAGACAGACAGACAGACAAAAATTCTACTGAGTGGTTTTTTCGCCTCTGTTATCGATATATTAACATACCCAATTAAAATTTTTCTGAAATTTTTCATGTACAGAATTGACTTTTCTACTCTTTTATTATATATATAGATTTTTATTTTTTTTTAGCTTCACGCTGCATCCCGCTCACAGCAGGGTAGGTAGAGGGAACCTAGTGTTAAGACACTCCGTTCCCCACTTTCCGCTGAAATCGGAGGCATTGCGTGTTAAGTGGCGGAAATTAACTTATTTCCACTCCTCGAGTGGGAATCGAACCCACAACCAGCCGTTTACAGTCTCACGCTTTTGCCACTGCGCCATGACTGGCGACATAATTTTTAAACGTTTTCTAAATGTCTTTTTCAATTTTCCTAAGTGTGGAATAACATTTTAAAAATGTTTAAAAGTATAATAAACTTATACCACGTTATTCGTTTAACACATACCATAGTAAGTTGCTACACTATAAGTATTTAGAGAACAGCTCGTGAACGGGTTTGATGATCGCAAAAGTCAAAGTCGTGCCTTGTCCCCTCACCTATGACATTACCGACGGTTGCGCCTGCGCATGTTTTTGTGACGTGTACTGCTATATTTGGAGCCAGTCGTGGCGCAGAGGCACAAAGTGTGACTGTAAAGCGACTGGTTGTGGGTTCGATTCCCACTCGAGGAGTGGAGATATTTAATATTTTTTATTTTTATTTTTTGTTAGGTTCACGCTGTATCCCGCCCACAGCAGGGTAGGCAGAGGGAACCTAGTGTTAAGACACTCCGTTCCCCACTTTCCCCCGAATTCGGAGGCATTGCGTGTTAAGTGGCGGAACTTAACGCCGCGTTTTACTTCGACACCAGAGCGAAGAAAATGGAAATATAAATCTTTCTACTCCTCGAGTGGGAATCGAACCCACAACCAGTCGTATACAGTCTCACGCTTGTGCCACTGGGGCACGACTGGCCACTTGAAAAATATATTCCATATTTACTTCTTATAATATCTATATTCCAAACACGTTTATTTTACCTCACGTTATTAGTATCCGTTCTCAAGACAGGGTTTACGAATAAAATTATAAACTAGATGAAGACTAGTTATGTATTAAAGTTTCAGTAACTAACCATTTATGTATAAAACGTTTTAGTAAAACTAGGTCTTATATTGGAATAACAGACTTCTAAATATCTAGACTCTAGAGTGAAAGGAAATCTGCATTAATATTCGAAGGAAGAGATCGTGGGAATTATTGGTTTATCCTAACCATTATGGACTTATATATCAAGTTAGTAGTAATTTTCAAATCTAAGGTAATTTAAAGGATCTTCGTTATACATAGTTAGTTACAAGTTCCTTCGTTAGAGCGGGTACGAACGAAATTTTAACATATTTACTTTTTAAATGTGATAATTATTTTTAAATGTCATGAAATAATTGAATTATAACAAAATGTGTCCATATATAATAATGTACCTAAATTTATTATTAAGGAGACATTGTATTAACCATGTACAAAATATATGTATGTATTTAATGTTTATTTTATTAATTTAATATCTATCAAATGTATTATTTTAAAAACCATTGGCTTTCTGCATTTCTTCTCCGAATATTTACTTTGTTATTTTTTAAGGTGCGATGCCTAGTTTTTCCTTCCATAGAATGGATCCGGCAAAGATCTACTAATCCTACATAAGTGTTTTACATAATAAATACATTAGTTGAGTACTTAAAAGGTAAATAGAAGCATTTAAACTTTATAATTTATATGAATTAAGTAACACAGGATACATTAGCAGTTTAAAGCACTCGATTTAACACAAAAATCTTTTAAAATTTTATTGACTTCCTCCTATTTAATATAACATATGGAATATTGAGGTCATGGTAGGGCAAGGAGACAGTGTTTAACTGTAAACACAATGGTTATTGGTTCGATTCCCACTCGGGGGTAAGATTATATTTATAATATATTCATTTTCTCAGCTCTGGTAATCCATTCAACACTTTTTTTTAGTTTCACGTTGTATCCCTTGCGGGGTAGTCGGACAGAACGGAGCGCCAAACGCTACAGTCCCTGCACACTTCTTTCGCGTCGTCCACTGTCATCAACCTCTTCATGCACGCCCTCCGGGGGGTCCTCATGCTTTTTACGTGACCTTCCTCCAGTATCGTCGATACTGTGTTTTCGAAGGTCAACCGAGGTCTCCCCCTGCCTCTCTTACCACTCAATGCCACTAATTTGAGCGAAAAGTAGAGAACGGAATATTTTGACATTACATTCTCTCTGGTATACGAGAAAATATATATGTATACACAGAATTTCAATTTCATCTAATATTTGAATGCATTATGCATTCACACATTCAACATTTAACTCCACAGATCCAAACGGAATACTGATAATCACATAATATATTTATCGTGTGACATCAACGCGGGCAGTATGAAAGTGCAACGTGTGTTGCGTACTTTATACCATCTTTCACTTTACCATTCGAATTTTTGCAATACTCCGAACGATTTCTATAATATCGAATTCCATAGCATCACTGCTTTCATTATATTGTATTATTTGCTACTTTACTTACTAAAATTACTTAGACTTTTAAGAAAGTAACAGTATGTTTTTTTTTTATTACTCGTCTAATGAGATCAGAACAGCCGATACGCTGTCGAGGCGCATTTATAGTTATATTGAATGTCATATTTATAGTTAATTAATTATATTTTTAGTATATATTTGCAAAATGAATAATATAACATTTTAGAAATATTTTAGTCAGAGTCATTTACATTTACAGGATACAGGATAAAAGCTAAATGTAATGAACCCTGCACAACCACAAGTAATAAAATTTATTTAAAATTAATGTGATATTACTAAGATAACAATAAATTCCTTAACTTTGGTCTATTTTTTACCTTCACGCTGTATTCCGCATACAGCAGGTTAAGCAGGGGGAATTGTTTCCGCCGAATTCCGGAGGCATTACGTGTTAAGGAGCGTAACTCAACGCCGTCCTTAGCCTCGCTTCTATTAATTGGCTTTGCTTTCATTAATTTGTAACGATATAAATTAAATATCCATATAAAGACTGAGTACATAAAAAATATGAAAATTTGCAAAAATTCACAGACAAAACCGAGCGTAACATATAAGTACGTATATAACACACACAAGTAATATATTATCGTCGAGCAGCCCTATGACCTGGAAAGCGCACCGGCCAACCCTGACCTGGCGTTATGACACGGCTTTCAAACTTGCTAGAATTTGCTCATTATCGGACTACGCAACGTATATGGCAGTTTCTTTTAGTTTTACCCATTTATCGCTTTTTACGCAGAGTTAAGTTAATGGGCCTTCTTAAAAAAACTTGCATAATAAAATATAGAATAAGATAGATAAGATAGATAATAAGCTAGTGAAGCCAGTCGTGGCTTTTGGACACAAAGTGTGGCTGTAAGCTTTGGTTGTGGGTTCGATTCCCACTTGAGGAGTGGAAATTATATTTTTATTTTCTTCGCTCTGGTGTCAAGGTAAAGCGTGGCGTTAAGTTCCGCCACTTAACACGCAATGCTCCGAATCCTCGATAGAACGTGAAGAACGGAGTGTCATAACATTAGCCTCCCTCTGCCTACCCTGCTGTGTGTGGGATACAGCTTAAAGCTAAAAAGGAAGAATTAGAAAGAATACAGTTAGGTAGCGAGAAGAGTTCAGACAGTGGTGGCGAATACGCATTTTATGCCCCTTAAACCTATACTTAGGTTGCAAGTCGCTAGTACTACCCTATCTTTGTGTTCGTTGTAACGCAGAACGGAATGATTATGGGATGTTTTGTCTTTTTTTCTACTATTTCTTTGTATTTTGCTTATGCATTCTATTTTTTGATAAATAAATATATAATAAATATGCAAAGCCCGTTATATCACTCTATATATTGACAGCTTTATTAATAGATTCAGACAATAATTTAAAAAAGGTCAAAGATTTAATATGGAATATTCTATGAATCTCATAAACACAATATCTAATTAAAAAAAATAATTTGTCTGCTTAAATGTCAAGAACATTATATAATTTATGTTAAAATATTAAATTAGGCCGAGGAATTATCTAAATTTTGCACATTCAGGTACATTATTTATGCAGATTTAATTTCAGTCCTAGCCTATATGTGAATTCTGTCTATTTCTAGTTAAACTCTGGACTCATACTGCTACGCTTAATAAAGGCCAGGGACAAAATAATATTAAAGCATTCTGCCCTCCACTTTCTGCCTTAAAATCATATCAAATGGATATCGAACCTACTACCAATCGCGTTAACAGTCAGATATTGTCCCACTACTCAGTTCTAATACACTAAATAATATGTATATGACAACATGGACAATACATACCAAATTATAATTTAACTTAACAAAATAAGGAACAAAATTATGAAATAAGATGACAATTAAACTAATTCATAATAAGTAAGATAAACCGGTGGGAATCGTGTTATATAGTATTTTGCCACTTGGCAAATTGGCACCAGTTCATCTCTTGTAAATTATTCTTTCAGGGACCCTAGCATCCTAATATTTTGTTAACGCCTGCTTACCTCTGTAAAAAATTTAAGCTTCACTTCAGCTTAAGAGTGATTGTACACTAGAATCATAAATTAGCACTTTTCAGAACTATTTCACTTTAAAGAAGACATTTAGAAAACGTATATAAATTTGAACGCAGTGAGATCGAACCCGCGCCTCCTGTAAACCGTTCAGGCGTGCTGAGCCATGCGTTCTACTACCAGCTGCGTCTTATACGCTTTATTACAACTTATTTTTGTTGTTATTTAAAAGTATTTTACTTTAAACTATTGTACAGCTTAAATAATAGTTGTGGATTAAACATTAATTTATTTTAGCCTTTAGCATTTTAATAAAACATTAAAACTATGTCCACGAAGCAAATAGCATTAAATACCTTATAGCCCTAAATAGCCCTAAAACTTTTGTGAAGTTAATGCCACGGAAAATAAAGACTTAACCAGAGCGGGAATCTGAAAGGACTTTAAATATATTCTACAATAATCAAGTATTTTGAGGAGATATTTTGAAAATACCCGCTTGTAAAAAATGCAAAGCAAAAGAAGCTTTACGATTTTTTCCACACAGAAAGATAGTCAGAGGTATAAAAATTATGATATCAAAACACTCCGTTAACCACTTTCCGTTTAAAATAGACACCTCACTTTCCGTTCAAAATAGACATCTCATAATTACACCGATATTAAATGGCAGAAATCAAATTATAATTTAACTTAACAAAATAAGGAACAAAATTATGAAATAATATGACTATTATTGAACTAATCCATCCATACTTATATTATAAATGCGAAAGTCTGTGTGTTTGTCTGTCATGGTTTCACGGCTAATCTACCGGTCCGATTTGGATGAAATTTAGAATGAAAGTAGTAAAAGTTACTGGGTCTCACATAGGCTACTTATTTTTTCAAAACTCAACCGCTAAAGGGTTGAAATAGGGCGTAAAAGTTTATATGAAAAATCTAAACCCCTTCACCGATTCTAATGAATTTTGGCATAAATATAGTTGATGATCTAAGCTTAAACACAGGCTACTTTATTTTTCAAAAACCCACCCCCGAGGGTTGCAATATACCGAAGCAGTTATGGAGTTCACGCGGCGAAGCAGCGAGCGGGCCGCTAGTTCATAATAAGTCAGTGTGAGAACAAATAGCTTCCTCATAGCAAGTACTCAGTGCAATAATGCGGTCGATAGGTCACTGTGGTAATGTAACATAATACGCGTACAGACAGACACCGAGTGTGACCTAATCACATATTTATATGAAGGTTTGTTCCTCTTCATTGTAATTTTATATTTTAAAGGATGATTTGTACCAAGATTTGAGGTCGTCGTGGCGCAATGGCACATCTGTCTGGAAAGTGAATGGTTCCGGGTTCGATTCTCACCGGGGGGATTTATAAATCGCTATATTTAAGTTCGCTCAGTTATGTCATAAAGATGCAATGTCTTGATTTCGGGAGGTTCACGAGGTTCTCTCTGACTAATCTGCTTTACGAAAAAAACTGTGATGCTGATTACTTGTATTTAATATAAATTAAGAAATGAAAGCTAACGGAACCTAGCGTTAAGGCACTCCGATCCCCACTTTCCGCCGAATTCGGAGGCTTTTGCGTGTTAAGTGGCGGAACTTAACGCCGCGCTTTACCTCAACACCAGAACGAAGAAAATGGAAATATCAAATATTTCCACTCCTCGAGTGGCAATCGAACCCACAACCAGTCGCTTCACAATCACACATTGTGCCTCTGCGCCACGACTGGCCCCTATGAAGTATTATTACAATATATTTACACTTAGAATCGGCACAGCTTTGTTTACTTCAATTTCATTTGTTACTTCAATTTCATTTCGTTGGCGTCAATTTGACTGAATTATTTTAAATAACTTTAATAGTGTAGCATTTTTAAAATATTATTTTTTAATCAAATCTCTCCGGAAATTTCAGCTTTTTCGCATTATAATTAGCAATTTAGAGTACCTGAATCAGAATCTAGCGAATAGACACTCCTTTTTCCGGATTTGTTCCAGACATTGTATATCGAAGGGCGGAAATCAGCGCCTCGCCTTGTTTAAATAAATATAATGTTATAAAATAATATTAACAATAATTTCCTCTTCTATTAAATGAATATTCTTTATATGGTTAACTGATAAGTGAAACTTTGTAGAAATCTTGCAGGATGTTATTAGCAAAATGTTACGTGTAATAATAATCAGCTACATACATATTAGTTTAAAACTTGTATTGTTGACCTCGTATGCGTGCGTATTCGATTTTTCCGATTTAAGAAAATAATGTGGAATTATTAAAAAATAAATAAAACAAAAATTGCCGGTATTCAAAGAGAATTTAGTGTCACGACACTCCGTTCTCAGTTCCATTCACTCGATTCTCTATTTTAGGCAGAACATTTTCTGCCTGAAATAAGCATACTACGTGTTAAGTGGCAGAACTTAACGCCGCGCTTGTGGTCTTACAATATGTCATATTATTTTAAATAATAAAATCTCTATATTTTTGTAAGAATTAAAATATCTATATTAGGCTCTACATTACAGTCTTAAATATGTATGTATATTTCGTATAACCAAAACAAACGGTTAGGTCACACATCTCCCACTTTCTAAACAAGCTTCGTTCACGCAATTATTTACACTATTTCATAAAGATGTTATTGATGTTTTAAAATGCAAATATTGTGTGTGGAATTTATGACTTCCTTTAAATATTTATGTTAGTTGGACTTCTTTTTTCATTTAGCAAGAAGAGAGAGCACCTTAGGTCAAAATACTCCGTTCTTCGCTTTTAAAAATCGTTACGTTAGCACGTTAAGTGGCGGAACTCTACGTCGTGCTTTGTTATCAAGGAGAAATGAAAATGATTTATATATGTAATCATTCATCACAACCGTTGCATTTACAATCATCGCTGTTCCACTGTGCCATGATGGCCACAAGTTGAAAAATTTGAACATCTATATTATTTAAAAGATATTAAATTATAGTCAAAGCAAGAATAGAACTGACTACCCCCCTAACCCACAAACCATGGTTATATCCCCTATACATACATGCCCTTACACCAAACATTTTAAAGTAAACTATACTAAACGTATCGTTTTATTGTTCACTAATTGCGTATTGTTTGAACAATCGTCGAGGATAACTATGGGAAGTGTACAGCTTAATAATAGCTTTTCTATATCTCTAGATCGCTGCATTGAATGAAACCTTCAAATGTAAGGGCGTGTTGGCTTTAAATTGAAACAATGGACAAAAATGTACAAATTATATGTTATTTTATATAAAAATTCCATAATTATCATTATTTTTCTATATAACTATTTGTTTAATGTAATTTTTTGTATGTTGTTTATAATTAATAATTAAAGTGAGAATCATTCAGGATTTGAACCCACGCTTCTTGAAAGCTCTCTAAGCAATCCGCGGCCTGCTTAATAATTTAATGTGGCTATTTAAGCTTTTATTTATTCCTAGATATTTTACAGCTATTGTATTAAGTTCTACCAAATTATTGCGACTTGTTCTTACATACAATACGGTTGTGGGAAAGCGTAAAAAAGTGTTTTGACAATAAAAAATAATACTACCTAACCTATGGATACGAGAAAAAGCTCGAAACATTAAAAAGAAGTAATGAGTTCTTGCATTGAGATACTGAGGATATAATCTATATAAATAATGTAGGAGTAGCAAAATGTTTGTACCCTCTTTTTTACAGAAACTACGCTGACAGAGGAGTATGAAATAATTCATACAGTGAGAAAATAAAAACACATTAATTTCATAAAAAAATATTACGCATATCATGTATTCGGCATATGTATAATGTATAAATTAAATTAATTAAATTAAATTAAATTATATGTATATTATATGTATATTTTTGGTAAAATGACATAAACGTTGCTGAGATAACGGGTATTTTAAACGTCAAATCCACTCTGTTTTTCCCTAAATTAGCACTTAAAAAAAAAGATTTATTTACGCCTAAGCCGAAAAAAACAAAAAAAAATTATATCAGTTATATAAAATATTCATAAGTTCTTCTTCATTCATTTATAATTCAATAGCGTGAACTAGTTCTGTGACTATTTCTAATTATAAACGCATGCATAATTACGATTATTGACAGTCAATACTTCCTTAAAACTTAATCGATCTATGTTTGAGGAAGCTATAAATTATCTGTTACAAGAAATAAACACTTAAAAAATATATATATTATATTATTAAATTATTTTATTTATTTAGTGACACTAGCCACGAAAGAAATTTTACAATATTAACATTATAAATGGGAAAGTGTGTTTGTTTGTCCATATTTTATATTGCAACGAAGCGATGTTATATTATTATTTTTTAAGTAGATATATTTTTTGATAATTGATAATATAATTGATAAGATAATTGGGAGAGAGCTTACTCTTTTTAATGCGGTAAAACATCTCATTTTTATGGAGAGATATATAAGGATGTATATATGAACCACTCCATACTAAAAATAGCCTATACCTTCTATAAGCTATTTAAGTTCTAGTTAATTAAGGCATTGTTTATTCTTTTGTTTCCTTCTTTTATTTGTTATTTATTTATTATTTTTTTGTGTTATTACATTTTGGTTGATGTGCAAAAAAAAGAGAATTATTATTATTATTTAGCAGTAGGTTATTTTTGATCTCCTTTTAACATGTGAGTGAAACCAAAGGTAGTAGACAGTATTAATATATTTAATATAATATAAATGTACTTATATAAATTTAAAATACTTAAAATACTCGATCATTTTCGTATGTTAGTAGTAGTTTACGATTGTGAAAAGGTCTCAGTCGTGAAATAATCACCTCTTTGGAATGCAGTTCTACAGAACGGTGGTATCGTATTTTTATTTTTTAGACTATATCTGCTTACAACTACACGTATTTCAATTTACTAGCTATTTACGAGTGCACTGTCTAGTGGCTCTAATGAAGCGTAAAATAAGTGTTGTTTAGTAACATGGACATATATATAGTAGTGTACGTGTATATTTGAGGTAGTATATTATATTTATTTTTTAGCTTCACGTTGTATCCCGTACACAGCAGGGTAGGCAGGAGGAACCTAGTATTAAGACACTCCGTTCCCCACTTTCCGTCGAATTCAGAGGCATTGCATGTTAAGTGGCGGAAATTACTTTGCCTCGACACCAGAGCGAAGAAAATGGAAATATTAAATATTTCCACTCCTCGAGTGGGAATCGAACCCACAACCAGTCGCTTTACAGCCACACTCTGTGCCTCTACTTACCCTACGATTCCCTCTGCTTACCGTGCAGTGTGCGTGATACAGCGTGAAGCTATAAAAAAATGTATATTATCTCCGTCATACTTATTTACGTAAGAAGAGCTCCTTTCTTCATTCCTTTATTATGTCAAGTTTCAAGAGTCACGCTTTTTCCCGCATAACAGAAGAAAGAATTCTACCCTAACATCGAGACGTCGCGTGTCAACATTTAAATACAATATAACATACTCAAACAGATTTGACAAATATATATAATTAAATATTGCATACAAATTTAGATTTTTTCCTACCAAGTTAGGTAATACATCTCGAAATCAACAATCACGGGAGGATTGCGACGGACAGACAATAGTGCTTGAATTAATGACACTCGTTAAATTTAATATTGTAATGTATTGTAATGTAATATACATTAAATAAAAGAAATATAAAGTTTTGAATAGAGTTATGCAAAGTATAATGGCTCGTGTGACGATAGCCGCAGGATACTGTGGCGCGACTGACAAATGTCTGGCTACATTCGTGGTGATTGTCAAATGGTTTGTGTCTCTGTAGGTAAGGAGAGAAAGAGAGTCTCAAGATATTATATTCTCTGCTTTCCGTTCTTCTTGGAATTCTTGGACATATTGCGAGTTTTATACAACTTTGCGTGTTTTTTCAAGCTTTTTACACATAGCATGGTGATCTGAGAGAACCTACCATCAAGACCCTCCGTACATAAATGCAGATATTGTGTGTTAAGTGGCGGAACTCGACGCCGCGTATTGTTTTGGGTACTGATGATAATAATTTAAATTATTCCCCTGAATGGGAATGAACTCACAACCATATACAGTCAGACTTTGTCACATGGCCTTTGAGTTGTGTGTTAATTGGAATTTTTAACGGTATAAAAGAAAAAGATTTACAATTAGGCTTCCATATTCTAGTTTTTTTCTTACAAACTACATTTTAAATATAAATATAGATTCACACGATTTCAATTGGCTATCATCTTTTATAATCAGATAGACCAGTGAATCGATGTTATCATAAAGTTATACACTCTGCATCGATGCATCGAGTACCAAATGAACTCGTCGACATTGACGGTGACCCCACCCTTGGGCCTTTCTACGAGTGCAATACGTACCATCGAAATACTGTTTTAGTATCGTGTACATGTATTAAAGATAAATATCAAGATCAATGAATAAGTGGCCAGTCGTGGCCCAGTGGCACCAGCGTGTGATTGTAAACGACTGGTTGTGGGTTCGATTCCCACTCGAAAAGTGGAAATATATAAATTTCCATTTTCTTCGCTCTGGTGTCGAGCTAAAGCGCGGCGTTAAGTTCCGCCACTTAATACGCAAGCCTCCGAATTACACTAGGTTCTCTATGCCTACCCTGCTGTGAGCGGGATACAGCGTGAAGCTAAATAAAAATAAGCAATCATAATATAAAACGAGACGTATAAACGTATGTATGAAAACGTAACTCTCACTGCCAGCATTGTTAGCTTTCGTCACTAACGCCGCGAGCTGAGAAATTAACTCGTACAAAACTAGTGTTTTAATTAGAGAAAGCATATATTTAAACGTTTAATTCACTTTCTTTTACCATTTTATTATTATTTTTTTCACTAGAAACACTTGTGTAATGTGTAATAAGCGATAATGTAATTTTTTAATGTTTTTTTTTAAGTTTTTAATGTTATGTAAGTTATAATTAAATTGATAACAGGTGTGTCATGTTAGAAGCAGAGTGAATTCTTGTATATTGATGCCTTAAAGCAATAACATTGTAAGTGTGTACAGAAACTGGTATTTTATGACATTTTTAATATCTTTATATGTGTATTAATGTTTTTATATATTTTTTCATATATATACGTCCTCGATTTAAAAAGAAATATCTAAAATATCGTCATGGCAACTTCCATTAAATGTAATTAAAATAATGATCTCTGTCATAATGATATATCTGTCATTATAGTATAGAAGGAACGAAGAAATAGGCCTATCTGTATTCTCATTAATACGAGGAAAGCTTAAATATAAAAATAAATAAATTCTCTATATATGCTTTAGTTACAGAGCTATATACAATTCTTTTCCTTGGTCTCTCATATTTACAATACTTACAGCTATGCTATGCAGCTAGCAGCTATTAGCGTATACGTAAACCCTGAGAGATATTGTTATTAAAGAATTTTCATTATAACAATTATAAGTATTAAAAATTGGCGCAGTGGCACAGACGTGTGACTTCAAACGACTGGATGTGGGTTCGATTCCCACTCGAGGAGTGGAAATATTGATATTTCCATTTTCTTCGCTCTGGTGTCGAGGCAAAGCGCGGCGTTAAGTTCTGCCACTCAACACGTAATGCCTCCGAATTTGGTGGAAAGTGGGGAACAGAGTGTCTTAACACTAGGTTTCCTCTGCCTACCCTGCTGTGCGGGATACAGCGTGGAGGTAATAAAAGACAAAAAGGTATTAAAAATATCCTTAAAATACCTATGTGTCAAATTTTTACTTTCTTTGTTCTGTCATTTTTTGCTTTACTATTGCAGTAAGTCAGTCTGTCACACAATAACGGAAAAGTATTTATTCAAGTGTAAGTAAAAAAAGTGACAAAAACCTTTTTACAAGAATTTCAACAATTATCGATTCTTATATATCCTTTTTTATCATGTTATTTATTCAGTATTTAATCAGCCAGCCTATAGGCACTAGGCGTTGTCCTTGATGTCGTTGCTCCTACGCACATTCCCCGACGTATATTCGTACTTAAAGTCTTCTGTAGTCAAGCTACTTTGCAATTTATTAACAACATGTTTTGTATACTAAAATATTTCCTTATTTAATTATTTAAAATAAATATAATATAATTAATTAAAAAATAAATTGATGGGTAGATACTATTGTCGTAATAAGCATGTAGAATGTATGTGCATTTTTCTTATAATTTTTGTTCTAGCTTCATTCTTTTGTCCGCATTGCAGGGTGTTTAAAAACCTTAAGCCCCATAGTACCCTGAAGGCAATGCTGGCCCGAAGTCTCACGAGGGTGGAGAGGGTTTCCGCTGGGTTTTAGTGGGTAGTACCGAATTCATTGGTGAGTCCCACAGTATCATCCGTTCGTAAGGTAGTTTGCCTGCCTCACGTACGAATGGTCTGCGTAAACTGCATTTCCCAGCGTCAAATAAGGGTATTTAGAGAACATAGTGTAAATACACTCTACTTTCCACAAAAACTCGTTATTCGATATTGCGTATTGAGCCAGACTCTAACGTGGCCTTTAGTCTAATTTACCAGAAGAAAGAAAGAGGAAAATTATTTATTTTCAATTATATCGTAATTATATTCTAATTCTGTCGCACGAATAACTAGGCACACTTTTATTTTTTATTTTTTTTAGCTTCACATTTAATCCGGCATACAGCAGGGTAGGCAGAAGGAAAAGGTAGTGTTAAGACACTCCATTCCCCACTTTCCGCCGAATTTGGAGGTGGAAGTAAATGCCGCGCTTTGCCTCTGATACCATAGCGAAGGAAATGGAAATGTTAAAAATTCCAGTATTCCAACAGTCACACGTTCGTGCCACTACGCCACGACTGGCCCAACTTAATACATACATACTATACATACTAAATTCTAAAAAATAACTTCTAAAAAATTACCAATTAATTATATTTATTTAGTCTGTTAAGAAAAAAAATTAGACAATTATCATTTTGTTTTTCACTATTATATTGCGTATTTAAATTGATTGAAATGATTATTGCAACTTTACCGAGCTCTTTAATTCATTAATTTAGCTTACTTATTTTCAAGCTTATTAATGCAAGTAAATAACTTTCAAAATAATAAGAAGTCTATCTTTTTACGTCTGCTATTGTGAAATGGGTATTGAATGGCGAAAATCAATTCCTTTTTTGCCAGAGTTAAGTGACCTTAGGAGGATCTAAAAAAATATCTTGAGTCATCGCAACGTGGCGTTAGACTGAATATTTACAATTTTATTTTATACTAGCGACCCGCTCGCGGCTTCGCCACGTGAACTACCACTTTCGTCCTCTATTGCCTATTTGGGATTGCTTTTTTTTATAAAAGGAGGGTAGTCTATATTTGACTATCGTCACTTATTATGTTCATGAGAAAATCATCGATACATTTAGTGCAATGTCTATATTATTTGATAACATATAGCGACATATAACATATATTATTTGATAAGAAAACGTACGAAATCTGCTATCATATGATAGTAGATTTCGTACATATATACCATCTGGTATATAGTATTATAAACCGGTCATAATATCTTAAATAAACTTTAAGCTTTTTATTTTACAATTGTGTTACTTATTGATATTAAAAAATTGCTTTACTTGCAAATAATCAATGCAATTTGACTTTGCCAGTTTTTTACTTTTCTGCGGGAACTGTTTTGAATACCAGGGTAATTTTAAAAAAAGAGAGATGGCCTATGTTTGTGATGACCTTGCCTCATTAACTATTTTCCTGAGAAAATTCATTCATTTCAGTCAAGGAGTTTAGATCTTTCATTCTCACTATATACTAAACATACATAAGTTTCATCCACTGTTTCAACCTCCTAGGGTTTGATTTTTAATAAAGTAGCCTACATGACCCTGCGTCTTCAACAATCTTCTTTACGAATTCCCGTCAAAACATAACAAATAGAAGAGATACAGATTTTTGCATTTTGATAATAATAATTTTAATGAGCGGATATGTCTAATACAATGTCAACTATATAATAACAAATGGCGCTACCCGTTGCAGAAAACGTAGTGACATCTGTTGTCATATAGATTATAAAAATGTATAGATTATATAAAGTTTTATAGACCGGTCAAATGTATATTTAATAAATGTTATGCATATTTTATTTTATAATTATTTTAATTAGTGATATTGAAACAAAAGCTTCACTCGTGAACTATCGACATAATTTGAATGTTTTTTTTAAATTTTATTTTTCTGCGGGAGTTATGTTGAATACCGGGATAAAAACTATCCCATATGTTGCTCTAACCTCTAAGCTAACTCCATACAAAAATTCATTAATTTCTACCCGGTAGATACCGATATACAAATGATTTACTTATATCGGTTTTTTATTTTTTCCAAAAAAACTACATGGAAAACCGGGATAAAAACTATCCTATATGTACCTTGGGACTATAAGCTATCACCATACTAAAATTCATCTATTTCTGTCCAGTAGTTTTTGCGTGATTGACGAACAAATTAACAGACAGACAGACAGACAGACAGACAAAAATTCTACTGAGTGGATTTTTGGTCTCTGTTATCGATATATTAACGCACCCAATTAAAATTTTTCTGAAATTTTTCATGTACAGAATTGACTTTTCTACTCTTTTATTATATATAGAGATTATACATTATATACTATATTAGCTTCGTCTGTATCTCTTATTTTTTTATAGCTTTTAGTTTTTACCCGCCTGGTAAGGTCAGAGAACTTAGTGTCAAAACACTCCTTTATCCATCCATTGTTTGTCAGTTATCGAGACAATGCGCGTACAGTGGCGAAATCTTATACTACGCTTTTCTTAACAAGGCAGAAAAATATTATCTTAAATATCTTGTTCCGAAGGAATAAAACCCACAACTAAAGCGTTCTCACTGCGTGAACTCAACTAATCTATCTCTTTATTATATATAATATATATCTTTTTTTAATTTCACGCTGTATCCCTCACACAGCAGGGTAGTCAGAGCTAACCTAGTGCTAAAACACTCCGTTCCCCACTTTCCGCCGAATTCGGAGGCACTGCGTGTTAAGTGGCGGAACTTAACGCCGCACTTTGCCTCGACCGAAGCGAGCGAAGGAAATGGAAATATTAAATATTTCCACTCCTCGAGTGGGAATCGAACCCACAACCAGTCGCTTTACAGTCACACTTTTTGCCTCTACGCCACGACTGGCCTCCCTCTAAAATATTAATACATATCTTATTGTTAAATCATTGTTCAAGTATGTTTAAAATTTTGCTCACGTGAACAGATTATCCTTGCCAGAATGATCGAAGACCTAGAATAATATTTAAAACGTTTTCCTTTTTGTTGTTCTTTTCTTCTTCTTCTTTCACGCTGTATCCCGCAAACAGCAGGTTTCACAGAGGGAACCTAGTGTTAAGACACTCTGTACCCCACTTTCCGCCGAATTAGGACGCATTGCGTGTTAAGTGGCAGGGCTTAACGCCGCGCTTTACCTCTCATATCAGAACGCAGGAAATGGAAATATTTAATATTTCCACTCCTCGAGTGGGAATTGAACCCAACCAGTCGCTTTACAGTCACACGTTCGTGCCACGACTTGCCCCGAGTATTGATATTAACTATTATTAAGTTTTTTGGCGTCTGCTTATAAAATAGGATATGACTCAGTAATAATATCAGGATATAATATATTAAAAGTCATATGTTTAGTGTCTTAGGACAAGAACGTTTTTAGTCTTAAGTCTCTTCATTTTGTCACCTCTCTCCCTCTACAAGAGTTAACCCAAATGGTGTTTTCTAAGTCAAAAAAATAATAAAATCCTTTGTTAAAAACATAATTTTAAAAGAAATATATTTGTAAGGCTGAGAACTAAGTAATTTTACGTTCAAACATACGATAAAACTAACTTTCGCACAGTAGATATGTGCAATAAAGATTACAATTTAATTTTATTGCGAATTAACTATATAAAGAAATCTTTATAAGCATTGTATGAAGTAAATGATGTTCTACTTCGCTTTTATATATTAAATGGGTTTTTCATATTAAAAATAATGTGTTAACGAATAGTCTTTATATTAAGGTGGACATTTTCAGTATCTGCTAAAATCAAACGCGGTGTTAAGCTCCGCTAAAAATTACATAATGTTTTAAAATAGGACAGAATAAGCTTTTGGTGAATATAGTGACTTAACACCAGTGTTGGGCAAAATTTAATTGCAATTAACGATTACATGCCAACAATTTATTATTTGTTTGTGGGGAAATCACATAAAATCACAATTAGCTCAAAATTAAATAGTTATTAATGTTTACAATATAATTAAGAGAGAATTAATTTTTAATTGTGATTTTTGCATAAACAAATGATCAGTTGTTAATATTTAATTACAATTAATTTTAGTCCGACCCTGTTTAACATTAGATTGTCTCTGGGCTAGGCTAGGCATAATTTTTATAAAGTGCAGTATACATTTTTGCCACCAATGAGTGAAAAGTAAGATTGGAGTAATTGCAAGGATTATTTATTTTCTTACTATTCTTCTCTAGGTATAGATATAAATCTAAGTTGAAACATGACAAAACCGCCTTTATAACCTTCGAATTAATTAATTAATATAAAATTATTAACTTATTAATATATAAACAGGTCAAAATGTCATTTTCTAATGGCGGTGTACGCGGAAATGCATAAATTAAAATTTATCAAACGAATCGTGAATTATAAATTATAATTTAATCGACTCATTAATAATGTATTAAGAACAGTAATTTACTGTTTCTAATACAGTATTATTAATAAATCATTAAATAAAATATTATAATAGAAAATAGTAAAGCGAAGAAATATACTTTAATTTATATAAAAAAAGGCAAGTGTAAAATAACTTGAATAAAACTTTAATATTGGGTTTACATTATGTCAATTGCAAATAAGGTTTTATAATTATTTTCAAGTCAAGAAAAACATGAACCAGTATAATGACTTAAAAATATATTTTGCTACAAAGATTTTTTTTTTAAGTTCACACCGCTCGCGTTTTACAGATTAAATAGAGACAATTAATCATAAAGTTGCAATTATCGTAACGATTAATTCAAATACACTAAAATACACCTCTTATAAGTCCATAATAAATATATAGGTACCAAAATAGAATTTCAGTGCCTTTACGCTATATTAGATACAAATTACTAAGGAATAAAAAATGGAACTGAATAATTAAGGAATCTGATAAGAGAATTACCTAAAATAATAATAGTAATTAAAATAATAATTACTTAAAATAATAATAGCAATTAAATTAATAATTATAAAATAAAATAATAATAATTACCTAAAATTACCTGTCTCATTAGCTTAGAACTAAGTATCATCTAAGTATCATCAACATATCATATTTCCTATCCGTCACCGACTTCTACGCGTTTTACTCGAGTGCCTCCATTTATTGCGAAATCGTGTCAAGTTTTTTTCCTTAATTACCAATGATAATATGTGATAATAATTCATCAAAAATGTCTTTTGGTTAATAAATTACTTTAATGCCTTAATATTGATAAAAGCAAGAATGTATCATTCTTGTATCACGCACGCGAATCTGATATAGATATATAATTTATTTTTACTGAATAAAGCTGTTGATGTAAGTTTTTTTTATATTCAAATAAATAAACCTGGGATGTATATATAATTCTAAATAACGTAGCAAAATTTGAATGCCTTTTCGATATTTCCCTACAGTCAATAGCCATTTTATCTTAAATAGCATAATGAATCATTATATAGGGGATATTCGGGTAGCTCCGGACGGCGGGTGGTCCCGGTCAATTCTATATCTAAAAAAATAAACATACCTCCTTAAGAGTAAAAATAAATGCATAAATGCAATATTTTTACTCTTAAGGAGGTACCTTTATCATATCGCTTTGCCTAAGTATTATGTTTAATTATAAAATACCCTAATCTCCCCTACTAATATTTTAACGTATTCTACACTCGCCCATACGTAAAATTTCTAACTTTTTGAATTCCGTTATACCAAATATCTAAATAATACTTATTAAAATACCATTCATTATAATGACATTAAAAAACAATTTACTTAATAACAAAAATGCAACACACTAATATTACTAAAGACTATTTAATAGCTAACTTTTAAATGTCTTTCTTTTTTTTTTTAATTTAAAACTCAAGTCAAATGTCAATAGATTTCACATACTAATGCCACTAAATAAATATTACATTCTGCATTTTTCTCGTATATACATGTCAGACAGGCTGTGAGTCTACCTCGTTTTGCAACGGCCAATACTCAGACATTGATGTTGTAATACAGATATTTCATACAGACTACGTGTACAGTGAACATAACTCAATGTCCCAATGCTTAATAAAAAGTATAAAATCGTTAATAATATGTAAATTAATAAAAGCAAAGAAGCTTCTCGCTTTTTCCTTCATAATGGAGTAAACTAAGTGTTTAGACACTCTGTTCGAAATTGAGACACTGTGTGTTGAATGGCGTAAGTCAAAGCCACGTAATTTTTCTTAGTTTGTCTTAGGTACAAGAGCCAGAAAATCATTGCCCAAAATAAAAATCGAATCCCAAATCAAACGCTGTCCCACTGCGCCCCGACAGCCTTTCGATATGAAAATAACCAATTAAATATTATATACGTACTTCACTACAGTTATATCAGTCGTGTCAATTATACATTGGAAAAGGATAATTTTAAATGCAGCGTTTAAAGCTAGTTACAATTTTAATTGGTTTCAAGGGAAATCTACAACTAACAGAGAGAAACTCCAAACGATTATCGTTTGATTAGATGCGTGTTTGTTATTCTATCCGGATCCTAAACGTTGAGTAAAAGTCGCATATTATATGCAATATAATACGTCGAAATATCATTTAAATGATAATTTTATTAGGCTTTTTGATTGCATAACAAGGTCATTTAAGACGAAAAGTAAAAAGTAGCGAGATTTTATATTAATATAGTTAATAACTCGAACTATATTATACAAATAATTATTTATCTATAGAAAATGAAAGTTTCAAGTATAAATGTTGTTTGTATTAACAGCACTTGTTGTTCTGGTTAAGAATAACTTGTCGCTAATTCATTACGTACAATAAATACGTTTCATATTAAAAAAGCTGAAAAATCTTACCATTTTTATATTTGTTGACTTTCTCCCGTCAAAGTTCCCCATTGTGAAAACTTCAAAACATTAAAAATTCCCGAAAGTACTTTTAATAATCACAATTGAAACACATTCACAACATTTCAACTATCCGATTGCACTGAATAGAAAAAATCACAGGCCGTCTATAATTAATTAATCGTCTATTAATTTAAAAAATATTTAAAAAATGTAATGTCACTTTGACGTATTGGAGAGGAGACGTCAGTTCGGACGGGCTTCGCGCCACAGACTGGCAAGATGGAGGTTTTTTTGATTCACACAAGCCAATTCACTTTCTACGACCTTACGTTATGTGCGACTTGTAATTAAGCATAAAGCTTTACGTAACACATCGATGTAATGTGGTTTTTAATTTCCGTAAATTTGTCTTTTTTTTTCGTTTATTTTGGCGCACCCATTCCTAATATAGATAATATATTTGAGATTAATTGTAGAAATTTCAAAAAAAAGTAACTATTGATAGATAATCGTAGCTTTCACATTTTCGTGATAACGGCAGTGTTTGTAATATTTGAAATTAGGTAGGTTTTAGTTTAGAGCAATATAATTTATGTATAAAATTAATTTTATTATTAAATTTGTATTAGGAACAGTAAATATAATTCTATTAATATTTCTTTTTAAACAAACTATTTTTGATTAACATTGATATCTTGCATATTTAATTCTAAATCTGTTAAAAAATAATTATTGTATACCCATACTCTTTTATTGCTTAATGTATGCATTTAAAAGTCTATAGTACTTTTTTATATTCAATTCTAATCCGTTTAAAACACAATAAAATCGTGACAGACGTGATTATGACAGCTACGGGCGACCTTGAGCACGCGTTGAAATCTTTTGTATGGTGCATCACACTACCTCCACATTTATTTTTTATATTGTTTTATAATGTATTTCTTTTGATTTCATATATCTAAGATGTAGTTATAATTAATTTTGTGAGTATATTATTTGTATAAGTATGCATGTATATATATCGTTATAAAGAATTTTTAAAGAAAAATTGAGCATTAGCCAATTAAGGAGTTATTACAGACCAATATTTAGAATACAAGTACTTTGTTGTGGGCTAGTCATGGCGCAGAGGTACAAAGTATAATAGTAAGGGTGACTGGTGTGGGTTCGATTCCCACTCGAGGAGTAGAAATATTTAATTTTTCTATTTTCTTCGCTCTGGTGTCGTGGCAAAGGCCGCCGTTAAGTTGCACACGCAATGCCTCCAAATTCAGCGAAAACTGGGGAACGAAATGTTTAACACTAGGCTCCTTCGGCCTACCCTTCTGTATTCATTATTTAAATTTACAGTTAATTTATATTTAGCACCCAGGCACCAGTCGTGGCGCAGTGGCACAAACGTGACTGTAAACGACTGGTTGGGGGTTCAATTCCCAATCAAGGAGTGGAAATATTTATTATTTCCATTTTCTTCGATCTGGTATTGAGGCAAAGCGCGGCGTTAAGTTCCGCCACTTAACACGCAATGCCTCCGAATTTGGCGGAAAAGAGGGAACGGAGTGTCTTAACGCTAGGTTCCCTCTGTCTACCCTGCTGTGTGCGGGATACAGTGTGAAGCTATATTTAGCGCCCAAATTACACACCCATTAGATTCTAACACATGCCTACAACATGCCTTACATGTATTACACTAGATTTGTAGATTAGTAGGTAATAGATTAAATAGAATATAGAAATAGCATATTTATATTTTAAATTCCATTTTCTATATATTTTTTTAAGCTGTTGTAATTCGTGTTATTTTGTTTTCTTTTTGGGTTTTACTTTTTGTTTTTTAAAATGACGTGGATGCGCCACGTGAAAGTAAACATGTACGTTACCTATACTTATTTAGAAGTACAAAGACAAAGTCAGAGTGAAATAATTTTATTCAAAATAAGGAGTTACATGCTTCATTCTTTGGGCGTCAAATAGTTTAACACCGGTTCACTAAAGTTAATGCTTCAGATCTGAGAAGGACCGGCGCAAGAAACTGAGCAGGACGTTGTTTTAAGCCAAGCATTTACAGACATTATATAATTATATATTGACAATGATATCTTGGAAATAGCCTGAAGCGAAGACGAAGAGAGGGCTGAGAGAGCTCTCCATAGTAGTCTTATACTTGATTTTTAAATAATATAGCTTTGGGATGGATTTTTTTTATATAGATTTTCTTTATATATTAAGTGCTTTACAAATAACATGCTTTACATAACATGTGTTGAGGATGATAAAATATTTTAAAATCTCATATAAATTTAAAGACTTGAGAGACTAGTTGTGGATTCGATTCCCACTGAAAGTAAGATTAAATTTCAATGGATTTTCATTTCTCTCTGCTCTGGTATGACAAACGTTACGTTGCTTGATGCAAAATCTCTGAAAAATCGTTAAGGAAGCCATTTTTTACAAATACTTCATTTTGAAATATGAAAAGAATAAGCACCGTTTGAGAAATTAATTATGTTATTAATGACTAAAGAATGTATAGTAATGTACACATAAAATGGCAAAGTCAGTAACAGTTAGATAAGCATACAAAGCAGTAATTGCTGTACTAAAACAATTTCACAAGTAGTTAACAAGCTTTCAACTCTTTCTTAGCTGTAATATTCCTTTATATTCATACACTTTGGTTTAAATGCTTGACATTATTAATATTTTATTATTAAACACGAATAAATGATCCAGGACTCAAAAAAGATTGTGGTCACAGACACCTTACAGTCACCGAAATATGAACATGGATATAAGTCAGTGAGCTTATATGAAGATCAAAAATTATGACGTCAGAAGCAACTTTGTTTATGGGCATGGTCATAGTGCCCATAACATTGGATGAAGATACTTGTCCTCCACTCCTTATCACTATTATTTTATAAAAAAATCTTCTTTTATACCGCAAAGCATCCACTTCATCCTTTGCCTGTAAGAGCAAAAAAATAAATTAATTTAAAATAATCATTTCCCCGAGTGAACATAGAACCTATAACCATCGCGTTTGCATGCGCGTTTGTCTTAAATAAATAAGATTGTTACAAATAAATTGAAAAAAATATATATTTCGTTATTGTTTAAAAATGTGCCTCGTTGTATTACTGAAAGTTCAGGATAAATAACCAGCCCCTAAATTTGTGTAGAACACGCGGACGGAACCGTAAGCAGGTTGATAGTTGGAAAATACGTGGTAAATTTACTACTTTAATATAATCATTTCCTTAATGAGGTCACGTCTGCTACAATCACGTACTAGGACCTAATAAATAGATATTATTATTGTTATATATTTTTTTATAAATCAGATATTTTCCACACAGTCACATGATTGATATTGATTTAATTCACTCATTTATTTACACTATGATATCTCACGCAGTCTACTAGAATTATGTATAATAATAATATATCTTTATTAAAAGTATCTAAGACTCAGTTTGTTAGTAATACAGACTTATAAACTATGTTAGTAACATTAAAAAACATACAATAAAAAAAATACATATTTACCTATTGCACAACACAATATGACAATCAAATATTTTAGAAAGTTAAGGATAGTCTGTTAGGACATTTGGTTCTTCCTAAGTATGTATTTGACAAGAAACGTACAGTACAGGATAGAAAAATTGAAAAGAAAATTCTTTCTTGTTCAGATTAAACATTTAGACGTCTCTGGAAATTATGAACTATTATATTTAATTGACATAATTTATTTAATCTTACTAACTTAGTATGGTATACATAATGTGAAAAAGGAGTGTCTTGACACTAGGTTCTCTCTGGCTGCCCTAATATGGGAGAAAAGTTTTATGTTAATTTTTTTATAACCTTACCCTGTATCCTGCACACAGAGGGTAGGAAGAGGGAACCTAGTGTTATGATACTCCGTTCGCTTTACAGTCACATTTTGTGCCACTGCGCCACGGCTGGCCCCAAAGCATGTCTTTAGCATGTCTTTAATTTTTTATTTGGAAACTAAATGACAACCATTCGATAGTTGCTGTAAAAATACATTAAATAAAAAAAACAGTCTTATTATGTTACTTGAAATAGTCTGAAAGTTTTAAAAATATCAAATAATCATAGTACGATATCTGTAGAATTTGAACAAAACTATTTTGCATGACTAAAACTCATTTATGACACTTTATACAAAAGTCCGTTTATAAAAATTTACACTTGTACAGTGTCAAAACAGGTAGGGTGGATAATATTAATATTCTTAATTTACAATTTAATATCCTAAATACATTTTTGAATTTCTTTCAAATTAAACTTAACTATGCCAAATTTTATATTATATGTCTTAACAGTTTTCATAAAAAAAGATTGAAAGATTAAAAGTCTTACCGTATAGAGGCATGCCAAAAAAATAT
Source organism: Dryas iulia moderata (assembly GCA_019049465.1). NCBI lineage: Eukaryota > Metazoa > Arthropoda > Insecta > Lepidoptera > Nymphalidae > Dryas > Dryas iulia. The sequence continues at coordinate 13,415,820 of CM032427.1, read as the reverse complement.
TTAACAATCCGAAAGTTATAAGAAATTATATCAATTTTAAAGTTATACTTATTTTTTTTAATTTGTACTAAAATATATGTAGACGCTTATTTTAATTCTACTAAGTATTTCATTTAGACATTATTGCTAATTAAAAAAATGTTAGTATAATAAAATTATTAAGCGTTCAATTTACTTAACTACATAACTTCATCGTTATATTACGTATATGAATTACCTAATTATGTATTAATTTTAATTTCTTTCGTAATTACTTTCAAATTTACAAATGTAATCGACATTCAATATTTCATTTCTATAATATTATTATTAGAAGCTTTTTTGGTAATGTGACATCTGATTGTAAATGTGATTGGTTGAGGCCAGTCGTGGCGCAGTGGTACAAGCGTGTGACTGTAAACGACTGGTTGTGGGTTCGATTCCCACTCGAGGAGTGGAAATATTTAATATTTCCATTTACTTCGCTCTGGTGTCGAGGTAAAACGCGGCGTTAAGTTCCGCCACTTAACACGCAATGCCTCCGAATTCGGCGGAAAGTGGGGAACGGAGTGTCTTAACACTAGGTTCCCTCTGCCTACCCTGCTTGTGCGGGAGACAGCGTGAAGCTAATAAAACCATTATTATTAGAACCTTTCGTGGCATCTGATTGTAAATGTGATGGTTGTAGGTTCGACTCCCACTTGGGGAAAAGGAAGAAGAGTTTATTTTTTTTACTCTAGTAAGTACAAAATGCAGCATCAAGTTCCACGTTACTTTTCAATTTCAGCTTCACGCTTTTTCTGCATACTGAAGTTGTCAGAGGGGACATAGTGTCAAGACACTCCTTCCACTTCTTCCACTTTCCACCCGAAATGGAAACATTGCGTGGGTATTGGTGAACTTTAAATTGTAATGAAAATCTTAATATAATCATTCCTATGAATGAGAGCTGAACCCTCCCGCAGTCAGACGCTGTCCTACTCGGAAAGGGGAAGAGAAAAGTGTTACCACTTTTGTTTTCTTCTATCCTTGGCAGGATGAAACCCTATCAGAATAATGAAAAAATATTTTTTAAAATGCTGTTTTTCCGCCCTTTTAAGACGTATTTTCAGTCAATAATGGAGTTAAACATAAAAAAAAAATCGTTTTATCTGAAAATTATTAATTAATAAAATATTACAAACGTTGATATAAACATATTCAACATTTCAACGATGCGTATAAAATCTATTATATTAACAATCATTTATATTATCTCTGATTAGTAATTACCCTTTCTATTTATTATAATTCTAAGTTTCTACTTGCTGCAAGTAGACGCAAAAAGTCTAAGAATGTTGGCCGCCACGCCCTGACACGTATATTTAGGTACACTTTAGTGCAAGAATGCAAGAATATATGACTCGATTAGGTAATGTTTTATGATAATTATTATTTACCTAATATTGTAAATGTTCATTCAATTTAGTTGAAATGTGATCTTGATAAATGAAGAGCCAATATATTGGTATTTAACACACTTTTATTTATTTTTTCCACATAACTAAGTAGCCGGAGACATCCTTATAGCAAGATACTCCACTTTTCCCTTTCCGCCCGAATTCAATACTACCTTAGCAGAGAAATTTGTGTTACCATGGCAGAGAGATAAAAATAATTGAAATATTTCTTATTGGGGCCAGTCGTGGCGTAGTGGCACGATCGTGTGACTGTAAACGACTGGTTGTGAGTTCGATTTCCACTCGAGGAGGGGAAATATTTCTTTTGCTCTGATATCAGAGGGAAAAGCGCGGCGTTAATTCCGCCGCTTAACACGCAGTGCCTGCGCATTCGGCGGTGTGTGGGAACGGAGTCTCTTAACACTAGGTTCCCTCCGTCTACCCTGCTGCGTGAAGCTAAAAAAAATATGTATTATTTCTCCTGATTGAGAATTGAACCCAAAACCAATAGCATTTAAAGTAAGGTATTTAAAGTAAGAAGCTGATCCACTGTACCACGATGGCTTCTATTACTCACTTGTATATAATGGTATATCTATCAATTAATTAACGTAAGAAAATCATGCAACGCTACTTTGGCCCACTTTTTGCCGATCGATTTGCGAAAATTAACACACGCAATTGGCAATTTCAAATATTTTTCGTATTTTTCCATATATAGAACGTTTTGTATATAAGTCGTGGAATCATCTTCGTGAGGTTTTCCTGAGCACTACGATTGACAGGGGGTTAGGGGGATTAGGAGGTTTTTAAGAGTCGCGTGTAGAAACACTTCCCCTCTCAAGCCGATACGGCATCCACAACTCCCTTGTTCTTGGAGATGTTTAGGGCAAAGATAACCATTTACCATCTCAGGTTGTCTTTCTAATCACTTGCCTCCTTTATGCAATAAAAATAAACCTCACAACTTTAGAGCCAACTTTTGTTATGCGATACCTTGATTTCAACTCTACAATTTGTCTAAATAAACTAAATTTAAACTTGTAAGCGAATTATACGTAGCTCTTATTCATATAAATATCAACATTCATGTAAGAATTGAAGCCGGTATATGTAAACTTTAACAGTGCCACTTCTGAACCGACAGACAAATCAATAAATTGATATAAGTACATAAACCTTCATAATTTGACAAATTAATGGCTGTATAAGAGGAAAATTTTAACGATAACATATAGTAGATATGTAATTATTAAAAAAAAATTCAAGGTCAATGCCAAATGACAAACTATTCAACCAGAACTTTGATAGTTATTTAATATACACTAGTACGTCCTTTACTTCAAGTTTAAATGTTTATAATATTGTAGGTGAATAATATTAGTTTCAATGAAAGACCTAGTATATAGGTACCTATGCTTATAGTTATTACTTATCTGTATCTACATATATAATAAAAGAGTAGAAATGTGAATTCTGTACATGAAAAATTTCAGAAAAATTTTAATTGTGTATGTTAATATATCGATAACAGAGGCGAAAAAAACCACTCTTCCACAACCTTCAAGCCACAGAATTTTTGTCTGTCTTTCTGTCTGCCTGTCTGTTAATTTGTTCGTCAATCACGCAAAAACTACTGGGTAGAATTGAATGAATTTTGGAATGGAGGATTGAATTTATTATACTTATACATAAGTATGTCTTATATTTTACTGGTAATGATATTGTCGTTAGGAAGTGAGAACAGCCCAGTATTGTAAAATATAATGAAAAGTTATTGAAAGTTCACTTTATAATTATATTTTTATTCAATCGAGAATCAACAAGATCGAGAGATTGCGTGTTAAGTGACAAAACTCACCGCACTTTATATTACCACAGAGAGAAATGAAATTAAATCAAACATTATCATCCATCACAGTGGGGATCGTGTTCACACACACAGACAATGTTCCACTACGTTGAAATCACTTTCATAAAAATATTTTCTTTAAATATAATAAAATGTAACTGCTATTGACCAACATAATAAAATAAATTAACGTAGTTAATAATGTTCATAAGTAAATAGAATGGATATGGATTCGATAAATATATAATATATTAAAATATGTTAAATATATCGTATATTATCTGTACCTCAATACTAGCTTATCTATTGTAATTGGTGATTTTTACTTTATCTTTACTTTTTCTTTAAATTATAGCTTTTGTTAGTATTATTAGTAGTAAGAATGAAGAAGGGCGTGCTCAGATGGATTGGGCACGTCGAGAGGATGAGTGATGGAAGAATGGTAAGAAAGATATATGAAGCGATGGTGAGTGGTAAGAGACACAGGGGGAAACCTCGGTTGACCTTCAAAACACAGTATCGACAGTACTGGAGGAAGGTCACGTAATGCGCAGGAGGACCCCCCGGAGGGTGTGTATGAAGAGGTTAATGACAGTGGACGAGGCGAAAAAAGTATGCAGGGACCGTAGCGTTTGGCGTTCCGTTCTCTCTGATTACCCCCAAGGGATACAGCGTGAAGCTAAGAAAAAAATGTTATTCTATCATTGTGATATTAGCAGCAATTTCACATACTTTATTACGTATTGAATTGTAATATATGGCCGGGTCTAAACATGTAGGCATTTAAACGGAATTCCATTCCTTAATTATAAATACTTCTAAATATCTATTTAAGAAATCCTTAACTTAACTTAGTTAAATTCTTATAATAAACAAACGATCATAAAATGCAAATAATTGCATTGCAAAATAGACAAATGTCATTTTAATTACCTCATAATTGTTGTGAAGGAATTTATTTTACAAATATAAACCAAAACGAGAATGTCTGTTAATCAAAACTATTTCAATATTTACGCATACCTGAAATTTTATTGAAACTATTTTAGCCACATTATTCGCGTAGGCAGAGTGGTGGGAACGTGTGACTGTAAACGACTGATTGTGGGGTCAATTCCCACTCGAGGAGTGGAAATATTTAATATTTTCATTTCTTCGCTCCTGTATCAGAGGCGAAGCGCGACGTTATGTTCCGCCACTTAATACGCAACGCCTCCGAATTCGGCGGAAAGCGGGGAACAGAGTGACATAACACTAGGTTCCCTCTGCCGATCCTATTGTGTGCGGGATGCAGCTTCACGCTGCTGAAAATATTCGCGTATATTGAACACTTTACGGTAGATTGTGGTCAGAAGTAAAGTGCAGTTTTCGCTAGGTAGGCTTTTCTAAATTGTACTTTCAAATAGCAAAATTTGAAAACTTTAATTCAATAAGTGTGTTAAAATCGCGAAAAACAAAATTATGAATACCTAAAAATGTTTAAAATTTTTAAACACATAAAATTAAACTCGTAGTTTTAATTCTGAAAAATAAAATATTACAATAATTTTAACCTATCTATAATAATTGGATATTATATATTTTCTAACTATTATATTCGCTAACACTTAAATGAAAAGTTCCAAAAATAGAATATTTTTTTTGTGTTTTTTCTGTTTTCATTATTAACATAGCCATGAAATTAGGGATGCACTTTTTAGTAAATAAGATATTTTAGTTTTAATTATAAAATTAATCTCCTAAACTATATTTTGCATACACATTTTTAAATAGATAATTAATAATTAATAATACTTCCTCTTTATACAATAAAGTTTTAGTACCATATGTAAATGTCATGTATGTTATTTTCTTTTGTTTTTCTTTCTCTTATGGCAATAAATGTATTTTTATTTATTTATTTTTATTTAAATTGTTGTAAGGTAATGATTATTTATTTTATTAAGAAGATCTTTTAATATTATTTTCCATTCAATCACAAAATAAATATCAAACCTTAAAGATTGTATCGTGTTTATTATAAATTCTAAACACATCGAAATGCCTAACGCTTTCCGAAAAATCTCTCCCATTTTACAAACAGGCGGCTATTAGACAGCAATATTTACAATTAATTAAAATTCCACCATCGTGTCATTCGGCACATCACACACAACGGAACCGGATGTCCGGCTGGACATGTTATTTATTGAAATTGAAATGCAATGCCCGATTTATGACCTTTTATTTATTTAAAACAATCAATTGTTCGTTATATTTTTTGCAAAATATTATAAAGTAATTACTTCTATCCTTCATATTTAAGAAAATGAAGCAAAACAAATACTTAAACTGCTTTACATCGCCATCTATAGGAGTACTAACGCATTACTTATCAGAATAAGTTAGACCTAAAAATTAACTTCAATGTTAAAACTAACGCCATCTATGTTGTTTTGCAATTAAGCTTATGAAATAAAATTAATATAACTTAGCCATGTTCTGTTACACAATCATTCATATAATAAACAAATAATAAAATATTCATAATATAAGATAGCCATAATCGATATCATTTTAATGACAACATTATTTTATTGAATTAAATTATTTTTTTGCTAATAGCAACAAAACGTATTAAATGGACTGTCAAACGTCACTTGTCAATTAAAATATTACAAATATTTTTACTCTGTATTCCGATAGATTGTATGCGCGGTGGACGTGTAGTTAGTTTTGTAAAAGACCGTATTTTATCATGAAAATAATACGCTTAGTATAATCGATTATTATAACGTGAACTGTGTTATGTGAAATGTGTGGATTTTAAAACAATAAGAAACCTGTGAAAATCAGCAACCATGGCAAAGTTAGTATGGTGTATTTAATATCGTTAGACGATCATTATAGATGAGTAGCATGTTGAGGCTTGAGACATATCTATGGGTGACTACATATTGTGAAATATTAGAATATAAACTCATTCGTAGATACAAATACAGATTAATATATTGAAAAATATCAATATAAACAAGAACGTAAAATAAATAATTGTTCATATCACCCTATCGAGATAAGGAAATTTTAAAAACAAACCACTACTTTTACTTAAACATTTACACTCATTAGTATTTGTTTATAAATATGCTGTATTTATTATTGTAATAAAACTTATTATTCACATTATCTTATTTACGACACAGATAAATAAAATACATGCTTTCTCTTTTGACTTATTATATTTTTTTATAATAAACATGCCAAAGAAATCAATAAAAAAGTTAATTAAATAAATTTGTATCTTGTTTGTTTGTTTGTCAATTGTTACAATTTGTAAAATATAAATAACATTTTATCTTAAGATATTTTACACAAACCTTGAAGCTTTTTTTAAAATATTATAGACAATTTTATTATGTCAAAAATTTTCCTTGATATTCAATATATATTAAAAATGAAAATGTAAGCTGTATTATTATTTTTTTTAATTCTTTCTTATAAGTTAATTAATAACATTCTAATCTTCAATTTTGACTTCATTCTAGTTAAATATTTTCTCAATGATTTGTTTCAATGGTAAAATTAACCATGTGATATTATCTTTTAGGACTACTCAACAGGTTTTTTAAATCTATAGTGCTAGTTCTGATAATAAAATTGGGTTACAAAATAATCCTCACTTTTTTATTTCAAAATCAAGGACATAAGCATTAAAAATTTTATGACAACTATAATCCATAAATTCTCAAGATAACATAACTGTGCCATGCTCATGCAGACTATAAAAAAATTATATATTTATATTTCATATAGAATTCCTATCTCTTATAATTAATTATTTATTTAAAATTTGAACCCATATTATAATAAAATAGTACAATAGTCTTGACAAAATCACTGTTTGCCGTCTCTATTGAGTTTCTTTTTCTCACGTAGCACAGTATTCAGAGAGAACCTAGTGTCAAAGCACTCATTCTGAGCTGTTTGCCAGCATACCAACCGTCAATAAATGCATGGTTTACTGCCAGAGAGCTTAGATGGTTTAAAAGAGACAATGGTTCAAATCTCGCTATGCTCTAACCTTTATACATTTTCTGAAAGTCTTTTTTTAATCTTGTTTCTAAAAATGTGTTAAGTGTGAAGAACACTTTGAAAGGTTAAAATTAGTATAAGTCTTGTCAGGCTGCTGTCATGCGGACAGGATATTAAATTCATGCTAAAAAATATTGCATATCTGAACCAGACAGTGCTTATTTTGAAGCAAACCACACAACTATAAGAACATTATAAAAATACAAATGAAGCTAATGAATGAGTGTAAACCTCTTGTTTATGTTTTTTTATTTCATTGTTGATGTTTAATTATAAACCAGAAAAATTGTTTAAAAGGACCACATATTGATGTATGTATATGTTAATTTGTAGTTTTTTTTATTTATTATCATGAATATTATTATAAAAAATACATATTATTACTTACTTGTAGATATATACTTTAGTGTAATATTGAAATAAACTTAATTAAAAACATAATTTTAAAAAGTTAAAAATCACAATTCAAAATCACAAAATCAATTATGGTAGTCAAATTAATTGAATCAGAAAAATATCGATATACTCGTATATATCTTAGATTTAGTTTTATATATTGAAAATATATTATAAATATCACTTTCATTTTTAAAAAAAAATCTCAATAATATATTGTCAGTTTCCGATCGTCGTTGGTCCTTCGAGACCGTATCGGTTGATTGCGCGCTTTGTGAAAATAATCGAACGAGAAGAGCTAAAAATATGTATGTTGTTTTTTTAAAATTTTTATCGCAAGCAATATTTATAATTTGAAAAATGTATTTATATACATGTCTGTACATTTTCATACATTTATTATGAAATTAAATTATTTTACCTGTATTCAAAACCTCGAGTTTTGTAAACTGTTATTTGAAATGCCAAAAAACTACACGATTAATCCGGCTATAATAGTTTTATTTTAAAATTTGTAAAATTTGCAAAAGTAAAAGATCTTATTATATATAGTATATTAATAATACGTGCAGGACAAACTTTCCAACTCCTTTTTAATAATCTAGCTAACGTAAAATAAAATTTGACGTAGTTAACATTTCATGAATTTATAGAGACAAATTGCAGAAATCAAATGTTTATATTAAAATGAATTAGAAATACTTCGATACACCAGTCGCGGCACAGTGGCACGAAGTGTGACTGTAAAGGCAATTGGTTGTGGGTTTGATTCCTACCAATAATATACTACACATTGCAAAGGTGAAATATGTTACAGTAGTAATACAAATTTTGTTAACTTAATTACTCACACGTATGTATGCACACAGGAGAGTAGGCAGAGGGAACCTATTGTTAACACACTCCGTTCCGGCGGAAAATAGTTCCGCCGAATTCTTGACGCATTGCCTCGACGTTAGAGCGAAGAAAATTAAATATTCAATATTTTTTTTTTAATATAATTTATTTCACTACGGACATAAGGTTTGTAGGACCTGTATTTAAAATAATATTTTTTTATATATAAATTCCTTTTTTCTTTCACTATATCAGTGCTTAAAACTAAGTAAGCTTTAACTAAGTAAGTTTATAAAATATACCCTAAGAGAGTCCAATTTATTTTAATTTTTCAATATTTATCTAATCTCTTAAATATTAAATGTAAATGAGGCATTAAAATATTAAATATTTCATTCCCTCGAGTAGGAATCGTACCCACAACCAGTCGCATTTACAGTCACACTTTGTGCCACTACGCCATGTCTGACCACAGACTATCGTATAGACTTATTTCCTTGACATATACATACCTAAGCTAGGTAGGCGAAGCGGACTCACAGGAAGTCACTTCAATCTACAATTTCCGATTATAATTATCGAGGCTATCGTGGCGCAATGGGATTGCGTCTGCCTCTAAAAGCAATTTGTGGGTTTGATCTCCACTCGGAGGAATGATTATTTTTAAATTATTGTGATTTCCGCCCCAGTCATAAAGCGCGGTGTTAAGTTCCGCTTAACACGTAACTTACTAACTTAATACGTAATGATTTTATTTCAGGCGAAAATAAAACTGTAAACGCGATGGTTAAGGATTCGATACCCGCTTCGACTAATTTTACATACGAATTATTTTCATTTCTCCGTTATAGTAAGAGAGTTAATGGCTGCAAATATAGAGAAAATAGAAAACGGATTAACCTGCTATGCAATGAATCTTTTTTTGTTTTTAAATTGAAAACGATGATTTTTTTTTTACATTTTTTATTATTTAACAGGGAAATGATGATCGTGTTCGTCTACGACACGCAATGCTGTACGGCCGAAGAGGATGACCCGGCTGATGCAGTGTTATACTTTCATCCCGGATGGGTGTCCGATACACAGAGACTTGCTCTTGCTGGACAGGTAAAAATTTAATTAAAGTAAATATTAATATAGGGTTTTTTTAATTAAAATTATAAAATTTTTGTTTTATTTTGATATATAACAGGTGGCAAAAATAATACTGACCAGTCGTGGCGCAGTGGCACGCATAAACGTGTAACTGTAAACGACTTGGTTGTGGGTTCGATTCCCACTCGAGGAGTGGAAATATCTAATATTTCCATTTAAGAGGAAAAGCGCGGCGTTAAGTTCTGCCACTTAACACGCGGTGTTACGAGGCGTAACATTGCGTGCTAAGTGGCGAAACTTAACGCCGCGCTCTGCCTCGATACCATAGCGAAGAAAATGAAAATATTAAATATTTTCACTCCTCAAGTGGGGATCGAACCCACAATGAATCGTTTACTCACATTTGTGCAACTGCGCTACGTCTGGCCCCAAAATAAGTCTTGCCTGGAAAGCTGTTTTGGTATTAATAATTATGTATTTTGCAAAAAATCATAACATCTTTATTAAAATCGGTTTAGAAACATCTGTTACATAAATATGTTGAATATAAATATATTCAACATTTTAAGGGTTATTAACAACTATTGGGAGTTACCATAAAAAAAATCAAAGTAAAATAATTTATTAATACTTTTTACTATTTCAAAGTTTTATTTTATATTCCCACACTTAGGAAATTGAAACAGATATTTATAGAAAATGTATTAAAATTTGAACGCAGGGATTCAAACACACGCTTCTTGGAAACCGTCTAAGCGCTCTGGCCGCTAAGCCAAGAGTTTAAAGCATGATTTTTGCCCGTTATCTATAAACATTTATCATTTGGCGCTCCGTTCCCTCTTACTACCCCGTAAGGGATACAGCGTGAAGCTAAAAAATCTAGACTTTGTTTTGGCATTGCGTGTTTAGTGGTGGAACTTAACGCTGCGCTTTAATTTAATATGAAATATTTCCACTCTTCGAGTGGGAATCGAACCCACAACCAGTCGTTTACAGTCACACGCTTGTGCCACTGGGCCACGACTGGCCAAATTATTGATATTAATATGATGTAATAGTAAATTATAGGGAAAAATGTTGTGTTTTGATACAAGTTCTCTCTACCTACTGAATATCGGAAATGCCTGCAATTATCATGAAATTGAAACTGGCCAGAATCTAGAAATGTCTATTTCAAATTTAAAGTATTTAATTCCTAAACATTAACCGTGGTTCAGTGGTACAGCGTTTCACCGTAACCGGCACCGGAAGGTTGTGAGTTCGATTTCTACTCAAGATAATGATTATATTTAAACTATGTTAAGTTCTCCGGCTCAGATTAGGGCGGAAGTGGGGAACTGAGTTTAGGCACTCTTGTTATCCCTGTCTACTCTGCTAATTACAAAAAGAATTTAAATTAAAACACATCTTTTATTTAATAAATATTCATTTGAAGTTAAAGTAATAAATAACGATAAATAACTTTATTTAAAGAAACCGGGTATTGCAAATGACACGACCGACGAAGCTAATGCTTCCTACAAAGTTGAATGCACTATACGCAGATTAACTCTTACCGCTGTCACGTTTGTACTTCAAGAAGAATATATGTTTAATGTTTATTTATTTTAATATTGGCTTAGACTATTTATTACTACAACAAGCTTATATATTGTGATTCAGACACAACGGACTTAGTTACACATTATTCTGTTCTTCACTTTTCGCTCATATACAAACAATGCTTGAATAATGACAGAATTCAACGGCGGAGTTTGTCCAATTAGATTGTAATACTTATTATTTTTTATTCGAGGAATGCCTCTCTCCATTCCTTCGTTTGCATGGACCTCATGATCCTTCTTCACCAAAATGCCGATCCTTCGTCAAAAAAATCACGCTGAACAACTTATGATCTTTTTTTTATTATTGAAAAAAGGAGGCAAACGAGCTGAAGGACCACCTGATGGTCATTGGTTACCTTCGCCCATAAACATCCACAACATTAGAGTTGTGGATGCGTTGCCAGCCTTGAGGTGGGAGGCCAGGCGAAGGAGGGAGGAACGATGGGGATAGTGGGTACATGCCATCGAACTGGAACACATCATCAGATGTTCGTTCAGAGGCGGTTCGTTTTTGACATGTCAGTAGTCGCGAGTCAATCGGAGAACGAATCTCCCTTTACCCGCCTTTTACGGTGCGCTTCCCAGCGGAGGGGAATTGTACTCTTAACCCGTCTTCCCACGAGTGAAAATGAGCAATTTATCATACTACCGACCGACCGATCAGATATACTTTGAAAAAGACATTTAAAGAAAACGTATAAAAATTTGAACGCAGCGGGATTCGAATTCAGGCGCTCTCACCACTGAGCAATGCGTTCAATTTTGACGCAGCGGATAGTAGAATGCATTGCTCAGCGAACGCATTGCTCAGTGGTGAGAGCGCCTGAACGGTATTCAGGAGGCGCGGGTTCGAATCCCGCTGCGTTCAAATTTTTATACGTTTTTTTTTAAATGTCTTTTTCAATTTTCCTAAGTGTGGAATAACACTTTAAAAATGTTTAACAGATATACTTTGCTTTTAAAGGGTGAAACGTATGATGATAGACCTATTATTCTACATCATACGTTTCATCCTTCATTATCAAAAGTTATAGCCTAAATCCTGCCTAAGTTTAAAAGAACACAACAAAAACGGTTCCATTCAAATCCTTCGTTAAATAGTTCAAAAAGCAGTTCCGAAGATGTGTGCTTAAAATATTTTGTTTTTCTTGCTGTATGTACAGATACATAGATAAATTGAGGCGAAATAGGATAATTGTACATCCACAATATTTTTTATATTCTTTTTTTATTGAAAGATGAGAGATTGTAAAACTAAATTAAACACTTCAAAAGCGACAACTTGACACAGGAAACTTAAAGCTACCCTTCAAAAAAAAAGCTTAAAATATTACTTTTGATGTCGTTCGATTAATTGCTTGATTGTTAAATCATTTATTGTTTGATTATTATTACTAATCGCACACACACACACACACACATACAGATACATACAAAAAAATAATAACAAAAAAACAAAAAGGTGTCAGTCAACGAAACAAGAGGGACGTATAACTTACGGATAGTGACATTTTTTAACTTTTTTTAAAATTATTGTTTTTTATTCCTTTGATTGCTAATGGAAAATTACTCGCTTGCTAAGGATAAATATAATTAGGAGCATATTCCACTGTCGGCTCCCGCCTATCATCGAAGGGAGCAGGTTGCTAAGGTGTAACTGAAAACCAGCGATGTAAGAGGTACTCACCTCAAGCATCAAGAGCTGAGTTACACCTTTTGTCATAAGCTAGAATTGATTTCTTTTTTTTCTGTGTTTCATGTATATCATTTTTTTTTTTTTTCATTCTCTTATGGCAATAAATGTGTTTTTATTTATTTATTTATTTTGTTATTTTTTAAATTATAAGGATAAAATTTAAAATGGATTTATGCAAATGAGTTATCATTTGCATAAAATAATATTTAAATGTTTCTTGTAAAATAAAAAATACACTCATTTAAGAGTATTAGAAAATGTATATAGTATAAAATGTACGCAGTTCACTGCCTGAATGAATAATTTTAACTGTAAATGCAATCCTTCCTTCCTTGGGGCCAGTCGTGGCGCAGTGGCACGTACGTGTGACTGTAAACGACTGGTTGTGGGTTCGATTCCCACTCGAGGAGTGGAAATATTTAATATTTCCATGCTCTTAACACGCAATGTATCCGAATTCAGCGGAAAGTGGGGATCGGAGTGGCTTGACACTAGGTTCCCTCTGTCTATCCTAATGTGTGCGGGATACAGCGTGACGCTAAAAAAAAGAAATAAATAGGTAATAATATTATTTAGCTATTAATACATATATATGCGCAATAACTTTGTAAAACTTTAGAGGTATTCCAAAGCCAAATTGCATAATATTTAGATTTGGAAACTCATACGGAATATAACGACCGGTTTCCAAATATGCAGCGCCCGATTAGAATGTACTATAGATACGTTTTACATTTATGTATATAATTATTACCTATTTTAAATAACAAATCACAATTTGAAAGTGACATTTAGAAAACGTATAAAAATTTGAACGCAGCCGGATTCAAACCCGCACCTCTTTAAAACCAAATTATTATATGTTAAAAATAAATTACTATTTGTTAGTTTTGTGATGCGATTATTTTAGAGTTAGTTATGATTATTTCTGTCTCTAATTTACTGCGTTTTCGATATATTATATGTTGAATGGCTCAACTTAATGCGTCTTTGTCTAGCCAGATAATAAGACCAGTTTTTTTGACCCAAACATTAGTTCGACTGGTAATCAAAAAGATGTGATGTTGCTGTAATTCAATTCAAATGACAGGCAGGCACTTCCTGACTTCGTCACAATAGTAAATTCTAGCCTTAAAAATAATTTATTACCTCTAGATTATAATAGAGTTTAATTTTATCTTCACGCTGTATCCCGTACACAGCAGGGTAGGCAGATGGAACCTAGTGTTAAGACACTCTGTTTCCCACTTTCCGCCGAATTCGGAGGCATTGCGTGTTAAGTGGCGGAACTTAACGCCGCGCTTTGCCTCGGCACCAGAGCGAAGAAAATGGAAATATTATATATTTCCACTCCTCGAGTGGGGATCAAACTCACGACCAGTCGTCTTCAGTCACACGCTTGTGCCACTGCGCCACGACTGGCTAGAGCACTAGAGTTTAAATGAACAGTTAAAAGTAAATAATTAAATCATATAAATGTGTATTTTTATAAGGTTCACGTCCCCTATAGCAAGTAGATGCCAGCAACTTTGTTTGCGTGATTTGAATGACCTTCCCCACCAATATACCCGTCAAGCTTAGCCCGTGGGGGGACGAGTTAAGAATACAATTCCCCTCCGCAACTGGGTGGCGTCCCGTAAAAAGCGGGTAACCCAGTAGTTTGGTGGTAGGAGATTCGTTCTCCGACTGGTTCGCGACCACTGTCATGTCAAAGACGAACCGCCAAACATCTGATGTTGTTTTCCGGTTCGATGGCATGTAAGCCAGTTGTCCCTATTCCTACCATCCCCATCCTCCCTTCCTCCTTCTCTCCTCACATTCCCAAGGCTGGCAACGCATCCATAACTTTAATGTTGTGGATGTCTATGGGCGAAGGTAACCACTTAACACCAGGTGGCCCACCTGGTGGTTTGCCGCCTTTATACCATAAAAAAAAAGCAAGGCATAGCTGATTTATTATGATTTCACTCTTCTAAATTAAATATAGCCTATTTATTGCCTAAACCTAAAAGCTATACAAAAAGAAAAGTTTCATTAAAATCCGTCCAATAGTTATGAAGATATAGGCGTACGAATATTTTTTATTGGTTTATTATAGTGTAGATTTCTTTCAATAGGCGCATTAAGAAATCACTTACTTGTAAGTCAAATTTATCATGCTATCGACGTATAGTTTAATAAGTATACGAATGTTTGCTATTTTTAATTGTGTGATACTAACTGCATGGAACGTACGGCTTAGTGGTCAAAGAACTTGGACGGTTACCAAGAGGTACGGAGACGAATCTGTATACGTTGAAATTTTTATACCTTTTTTTATAAAGTATATTTATTTTAGTTATTTTATATGTATGTATTCTTTATTGCATTTAAAAACAATATACAAAAATGTACAAAAATTGATGGTTTACAACGGTGGACCTATCTCTAGAAGCAAAAAACGGGTATACTTATAAGTTAATTTCACATACATACATTTCTTATGTTAAAATAGTGACGCACTTAGTTGTTTGACGCCATGCGTGGGTTCACATCCCACATGGGTTTTGCTCTAAGACACAAAATATGTCTTGTTTTTTTTACGTGGGTGTTAAGAAACAAAGTATCGGATTTTACTTTAAGATTTCTACTATTTTTATAAAAGACATACGAGAAAATAAAGACTTATTTAACTCTTTTACCTAATAATACAATTATGAACAAATTGTCTGTGGTTCGAATCCAACTTTTGAATGGGAAATGTATGTTAATATCAAAATATCTTTCCTTGTTCCTCTTCTCAGTACAAAGAAAGTCACTCATTACTACAATGTATACTTAAACTGTAAAATCTCTACTTAAAGTAGCTTTACATCTGATCAAAGATTTTTTTTATTTATATTTTAACTCCAAGCTTACACAACGTACTTACGTAAGCTTTTAAATACATTTTCAAAGATATATGCTCCATGCGGAACCTAGCACTGTTCTTTATATTACAGACCGGAAATAAACTTCATATTAAATATTGTGGCCAGTCGTGTCCCAGTGGCACAAGCGACTGGTTGTAAACGACTGGTTGTGGGTTCGATTCCCACTCGAGGAGTGGAAATATTTAATATTTCCATTTTCTTCGCTCTAGTGTGGAGGTAAAGCGCGGCGTTAAGTTCCGCCACTTAACACGCAGTGCCTCCAAAATTCGGCGGAAAGTGGGGAACGGAGTATCTTAACACTAGGTTCCCTCTGCCTACCCTGCTGTGTGCGGGATACAGCGTGAAGCTAAAAAAAAAGATTATAAGGAAAAGCGCTGATCTCTTATTATTTTTATAGACAATGAACTCGAGAGGTGTTTTTAATATAACGTGTATTTACGTAAGCCGTCGCGGCTTAACGCACTTAAAACAATCTGTGTAGATTGTTATTAATATTTTTAATGGTTACTGACCTGTATCTCTACGGACATCTTTAGTTAGATTAAAAAAAGATGATTTTTTTTATACTGTCTTGTACCTGCGGCAGTTTTGTCTGCAAGCAGTTAGAGTATTCAATAGAAGAATGAAGAATGACAAATTTGTTTATGCATTATTGATGTCTATAAAATGACTGTGTCTATACATGATTGCAGGTTATATATTATTTGTGCATACAATTAAATACTAATAAGTACAACCTTATTGCGTATTTGTCTATAAATGTATTAGGGCCCGCCGTGGTGCAGTGGCACAAAGTGTGACTGTAAAGCGACTGGTTGTGGATTCGATTCCCACTCGAGGCGTGGAAATATTTAATATTTCCATTTCCTTCGCTCTGGCATCAGAGGTAAAAGCGCGGTTCCGCCACTTAACACGCAATGCCTCCGAATTCGTCGGAAAGTGGGGGACGAAGTGTCTTAACACTAGGTTCCCTCTACCTACCCTGCTGTGTACGGGATACAGCGTGATGCGAAAAAAATAAGTAGGTAAAGTTTGTAGTGGATAGAGAAAGCCTGACGTTATGACATTCGGTGTTCCCACGCTTATTTTCTAGACATAATGAATGTTAAAAATGTTATATTATTATAAAAAACACAACGTAGATTAAGTAGCTACGGATCGCTCTTACAACACGTTATATGTTGAAATTTGTTTTGAATATTATGTTAATAAGCAAGGATTGACAACATAAGAGTAGGTAAGGTCGTATATCTTTTTTATACATATTTTTTTTAAAAATGATTTAATCAAATATTACGTAGAAGCATATTTTTGCCCTTATTTAAAAAATACTTATCCTTTTCAAGAAATGTCAATGAAAAAGAAACTTAACTTTTTTGACCTGTTTGATTAAAAAATTCTTTACGTGTCCTTTTTTAGATGTATTTTTATATAATATAACAATTTAATTTATATTTTGAAAGGGCTTATCGATTTTTTTATTTGAAAATAAATTTATAATAATGTACAAAAGTACTATACGGAGTATATTAACACCAGGTTCCTGCTGTGAGCGGGATATAGCGTGAAGCTAAAAAAGGAATAAAAAAACAAGCGTGAGAATATTTACAATATAAATAAACGCTTAAAATGCTTGATAGCAGCCCAATGGCCGCTGCTTTAAAGCGTGTTTTTATCTATTTAAAAAACAACTCTTCAAACACATGACACTTTGAAATCTAGAATGAAAATTGATATGCAAATCAATATATATATAGAAGGCCGTATCCTTCTTGTTTAATATTTTTTCTAATTAATAATACATTTATAATACTTAATATAATATTATTGTAAAAATATAATTATTTTTATAATGATATTATATTAGACAGTGAAGTCTTTTTAATCAAACGAATCATAGTTTCAATTTAAATAAAACAAAGGTGTAGTTTATTAAGTCAACGTTTACAATTGTAAGGCCGGCGTAGCGCAAGGGACAGCGTCCAACTAAAAAACTCGATCGGTTGTGGATTCGATTGTCAGTTGGGAGAATGATTATATTTATTTATTTTTTATTGTTTTACTTTAGGAAGACGAAAGAACGGCGTTTCGCTTCGCCACTATTCAGTGTTTCTAATTTAGTTTATGAGCGAAGAGCGAAGTGTCTTGACACGCAGTTATCTCTGCCTAAGCTGCTATGAGGGATAAATCATGATCTCTAGGTCTATCTCTAGTTTCAAGTTGTAATATAGTCCAAGAAGTACCGTACATAAAAATCATGATACGTTTTTTTTTAATTTTGTTAAATTTTACGCTTTTCAGGTACCAAAGGGAAGAAACTAAATTTAAATATAATGGTTCCTCCTAGTGGAAATCGAACCCACAACCATCACATTACAGTCCAGACGTTGTCCCACTGTGCCATTAGGTATATTCAGTAAAATATAAAAAGAACTTTGCCATATTTATTATAGACGAATAACAGTCTCCTCTTTTATTTCAATCACGTATTGTGTTTCAAGTGTACACGAAGACCCCCACTAGCGTATGCTCTCGTCTCGCCACTAGAAACTCTATTGATCAATCAATACTGACTGACTCATTTGTATTCTTTATGAAAATATCTCGATTTTATTTTGTAGTATAAGTAATAACCCTGGTTTTGCCTGGTTTTAAATGTATTTTTAACGTTTTGTTATTTAGGTATTTAAGGAATTAAAAAAATATTTATAGAAAATGTGTATCCCGCACACAGGGGGTTAGGCAGAGAGAACCTAGTGTTAAGACATTCCGTTTTCCACTTTCCGCCGAATTCTGGAGGAATTTTGTGTTGAGTGGCGGAACTCGACGTCCGTTGCCTTGGCACGAGAGTGAAGAAAATGAAATGCTAAATATTTCAATTCCTCGAGTCGGTATCGAATCTACAACCGGTCGCGATTACTGTCACGCCTTTTGCCATTGGCTACGACTGTCTAAAAAAAGGAAAACGTGTAAATGTTTAAATTGACTTTTTTTGTCTGGCGGAGCTGGCGGGACCACACCCGCGCGTCTTGCGAAGACCGGCGAAGCACTGACCGATAAGCTATGTGTTCGCTAATGCAAAAGGATTTTTTTATATATATAGTGTCTTTTTTTAATATTTTTTTAATATAGAGTCTTTTTTTAATATTTTTTGAGATATATTTTTAGCTGAGAAAGATAAGATATATTAGAGTTGTTGTCATCTTGGTGCATGTGTAACTAAACGTGGTTGTTGTGCATTCAAATATCACTTAAGCGGAAATCAAAATATTTTTATTTACAATATAAATTGGGTTCTCTGGTCCAAGATAAGGCGCCTTCACCTCGACTGGTTAGGGCCATGGCCCTGAGTTAACTTTATTCAAAGTCATATAATTTTATTTAACATAAGATATTATAAGCTTAAATCTTTGATCGTCAAATAGTTTACTACCGATTCACTAAAATTAATGTTTCGGACCTGAGAACAACAGACGCAAGAAACTCAGCATTTTTTTTTTATTTAATTAATTAATTGCGGATTTATTACCGACATCGATATCGTTGAAATAGATATATAACAGCTTTATAGATTTAGTCAGCATTGTTATAACTTCACGCTTTCGTATACAGGACGAAGCAAGTTATGAAACTCCGTTCTCCATTTTCGCCCTAATTAAAACTATAAATGTCGTCGAATTTCAAGCTTACGCTTAACGCTTTATTTTTAAAGCGCAAGAAAACGAAAATATAATTATTTCCCCCAAGTGCGAATCGAACCCTTAACCATATAGTTTACAGTCTGACGTTGTAAAATCAGCAGCATGATGGCCGATTACAAAGTTTTTTTTTTAACTTCACGCTGTATCACCAGCAGGGTAGACGGAAGGAACCTAGTGTTAAGATACTCAGTTTCCCAATTTCCGTCAAATTTGGAGGTATTGCTTGTTAAGTGGCGGAACTTAACGCCGCGCTTAACTCGACACCAAAATTCGAAAATAGAAATATTAAATATTTCCACTTCTTGAGTGGGAATCGAACCAGACGTTTACAGTCACACGTTTGTGCCACTGTGCCACGACTGGCACCTGGCTAAAGATATCGTAATATTACATAATAAATTAATATGCAATTAAAGAGCATTTATGTAAAGAAGATGAAAAATAAAAAATAACGTAAAACTTCAAACGATATCAACTTACAAAATGTAATAAGGAAATACGAATGAAAATAAAATACACCGACCTACATTCTGAATGCAATATCTAAAGTAGCTCTTAATTTTTGAGCTTGTTTTGAGCCAGACCGGCTTTACCATTTTATATTTTAAAATGCAAAAATATGTGTATGGATGTAAGCTAAAAGAATTTTCTGTAACTGCGTTAGTGGAGAAAGGAGTATCTTGGTTCTAGGTTCACTCTGATAGACTTTCGGTGTGGGAAAAACCGGTGTATTTTTTTTATTTTTACGGTGAGATTTTGAGTATATGCCGTGATCATATATATAATAGAATTATTGATTTTATAAAGTGATAATTTGATTTCATGAAATGGCCATATTTCATAAAATGGCCAACTCAATTTAACTATATTTTGAAAGAGTCAATGTTAACTATTTCGTTATCAACGAATGGTGATGTTGTAAAAAAGGATGGTCTATAATATATCTAATGTAAATCTCCAGTATGTGTAAAATACAGACCCATTTCATGTAACAACTATGTAAAGATGCAAAAATTAAACAAATTGAAACACTTTTACACCAATAGAGAATCAACTGTAGAGGTAACTGTAGAGGTTTTAAAAGTATTATTTATACTTTACAATGTACATATATCATTTTTCAATTATGAAAATTAAATTAACAAAAAACTGTTAGAAGATTTATGCCAAAAACCGGAATCGAACCCACAACCAAATTCTGTAATATACACGATATACAACGAATATTTTTCACAAAAAGTTTTCACTACATCCAACATTTCTATGCAACAACACTTTTAATTCTCAAAGCGGGCAAGTAAAATAATTACAGCTCGCTCGAATGCAGATTTAACGTATTATGACGTCGCGAACCACCACTACCTCAATGGCAAGGCTTTGCTTGTATTCAAATGTCGTGAAAGTGTGTGATTAAAATTTTCCCTTTGAATTTACAAGTGTTTTCGAAGTCGGGGGTTAACGAGTAACTCGCAGTATTATTGGCGTGGCCATGCGTTCCGTTTTTGGCGGGATTGTCTCGTTTTTTGTAATTGTGTCCTGGTATCCCGAAAGGTAGGACTGCGACGCAAATAGGTTTTTGTAATAGAAAGCAAAGAACAAAAATTTACATTAGTCTTCAATTGTTTTATGATGTTTTGAGGATAGTCGCAGCGCAGGGATACAAAGTGTGTGAAAGTTGATTCCCACTCGAGGAGTGGAAATATTTAATATTTCCATTATCCTCACTCTGGTGTCGAGGCAAAACGCGGCGCTAAGTTCCGCCACTTAACACGCAATGTCTCCGAATACGGCGGAAAGTGGGGAACGGAGTGTCTTAACACTAGGTTCTATCTGCCTACCCCGCTGTGTGCTGGGATACAGCGTGATATTGTTCTATGATGATTATCATTTTTGCATCTATATTAAAGGTAAAATATCTTAATGATTGTTAAAAAATAAGAAAAATTAAATATTTCAATGATTGTTGTAAAAAACAACGAAAGCCAAATATTTTAAATGATTTATTGCAAAAAAAGGAACCCAAAATTCATCCAAATCATGGAAAATGGTGCAGTAACTATCTGAAATGGATGTCCCGTTTCGAGTTAAGAAAAATATGGACACATTATTGTATGATGTACCTGCACTAGTAGGGAATAGACTTCATATTTTACCCAACTACGCGGAAATGAGGATGTATTAAGTAGTTTGGAGTTTTTACGTAATTATGTTATAAGTACTGACTTTTGGACCCCTTTTTACGAAAAATTATGAGAACAGAAGTATGAAATTTTGTGTAGTAAAGTTTATATGGAGAAGGAGTGCAATAATTGGAAGCCAACGTTTTGATAATGTATTAGAAATACAATTATTATTATTATTTTAGCTTCACGCTGTATCCCGCACACAGCAGGGTAGGCAGAGGGAACCTAGTGTTAAGACACTCCGTTCCCCACTTTCCGCCGAATTCGGAGGCTTGCGTGTTAAGTGGCGGAACTAAACGCCGCGCGACCAGAGCGAAGAAAATGGAAATATAATTTCTACTCCTCGAGTGGGAATCTAACCCACAACCAGCCGTTTACAGCCACACGCTTGTGCCATTGGGCCACGACTGAATATACGAATAAATATTATATACTATAGTGTGTTGGAATTACACTTTTGTTTAAAGTGACACTTTGCTTAGGCAATATGCGTTTTGCGTTTTTAAGCTTTAGGTATTATAAAATAATTTAATTTGATCTATTATTTCTTCCTAAATATCGGAAATTATTGATGAAAGTGGAAGGAAGGGAAGGAAAAAAAATTGAAACAAAATAATCACTTATTTACACGTCCCAAGGGCTCCATACCACGTTTTCGAGGACAATATTTTTATTATTAAATTCTAATTTGCCAAACATTTAAATTACAGTAGATTAAATTATAATTCTCGCCCTCGGCTTAATGTATTTTTCTGTATATTTCTGTATATTAATATAATGGTATACTGCTCTTAACATGTTAAGTGTAATTAATGTAACGTCACGTAGTCGTATGTTACATATAATACATACTTCGCTTTGCTTAAGCGGCCAGACGTCTTAATTTATTATACAGTGAAATTTAGCGGTATTAAGCGGTAATACGATTTTATAGTAATCCAGTCAGTCTAAAAACGCGACTTAAGCGAGATCGCATTATAAGTGGGAAAGGAGAAAATAAATACGAAATATCAACCAATTTGTTGCACTTTATTATGTCATAATAAAGGGATTATGATGTAAATATAGAATTAGGGTCCGGTCGTGGCGCAGTGGCACGAAGTGTGACAGTAAAGCGACTGGTTGTGGGTTCGAATTCCACTCGAGGAGTGGAAATATTTATTATTTCCATTATCTTCGCTCTGGTGTCGAGGCAAAGCGCGGCATTAAGTTACGCCATTTAATACGCAATGCCTCCGGCGAAAAGCGGGGAAGGGAGTGTCTTAACACTAGGTACCGTGTGCAGGATACAGCGTGAAGCAAAAAAAAAATACATATGTATATTTTCAATCATTTCAGGTGGAGACCAGTTACAATAGGCACAAAAATCAAGCTTATTCACAAAAGCAGATATCTGGCAAGCAAAATATATTTTAAACGGAAGCATTTGAGCTATTCCTTTATGTACACAGTATAAAAATTGTTTGTTAGAGACAAAGGGATCTTGTTCAGAGAACCGGCTCGTTCATTTGGAAAGTATTTTACAATCGTTCGCTTAACTTTGTTTAAAGTATATTGAATGTATTAATATAATACACTAGGTTCTACCCGCAACTTCGTTTGCCTTGATTTTATGACTATGATATACTTACAAATTTTGTGGCTACCTGCTTCTTAGGGGTAGAGTTTTCAAGTCTGGGGGTTGATAATAAATAAGAAAGAATTTTGTACATTCTATTCTATTCCGAAATTAAACTTCATAGAATTTAGGGAAGTAATCTATTTAATAAAATAGTATATTTTTCCTTTTGTTAAATTAAAAAAAAAAAATAGCTTCACGCTATATCCCGCACACAGCAGGGTAGGCAGAGGGAACCTAGTGTTAAGACACTCCGTTCCCCACTTTCCGCCGAATTCGGAGGCTTGCGTGTTAAGTGGCGGAACTTAACGCCGCGCTTTACCTCGAAACCAGAGCGAAGAAAATGGAAATATAATTTCCACTCCTCGAGTGGGAATCGAACCCACAACCAGTCGTTTACAGTCACACTCTTGTGCCACTGGGCCACGACTGGCCACAAATTGTTTTTTTTTTTTGTTAAATTAAATTCTTTTATTAAAATATTTATATTCCTACGTCTATTTATACATAATTTTGTATTGTTACATTATTGCTTCGTTTAGAAAGAAATTTAGTTTCTTTTTATAACAGGGTCTTTGGTTTTCCTTATGTTATTTTAAAATGAAAATATTTTAACTTGGTTAATCGCGTATATTTAGGTATTCGAAAATACATTTATAATATACAATTTATAACATTAACAACTAAACGTATAAAACTAAAACTTAAATTTACTTAGATATGAGTATGATTCCTAAGATATGTGTGTATTAGAGATGATTCCACAAATTTCTTGCGAAAACCCGTACAACGAATTTTTAAGTTAACAAACGTAATTCCGAAGTGTTAAGTGGTTACTTTCGCCCATAGACATCCACAACATTAGAGTTATGGATGCGTTGCCAGCCTGGGGAATGTAGGACAGAAGAAGGGAGAAAGGATGGGAATAGTGGGAATAGGGAAATTATTATTGTTTATATAAAAAAATTAAGTTTTTTTTTTTTTAATTTTTATCAGGTTGTTGGCGCAGCGCATTGTATCAAGTCACTCTTCTCACAACCTCTGGCCATCACGCTCCAGAGTGGCAAGTTTATTATAAGAGAATACGGTAGATATATATTGGTAAGTCTATTTTAATATTGTTTTTATCATTGTTATAGAATTTTACTTTACTTGTTTACTTTTTACTACATTATATTTTTTTTTATTTTTTTTTTAAATGACAAAATATTGTGTATTTTGGACTTTTATATCAATAGAATTTAAATATTTGTAATATAAATATTATAAAGTCTTGCTTATAAATTTGCAAACCAAAGATACATATGTGCAAACAAAACTTAGGTTTGACCTTTGGGAAATCTTGCATAATGTCAGTTTGTACGTAAGCAGACGAGATTTAGGGGAGAGTTGCGATCATTGGACCGGCTCTTTCATTGGACCACCTAATTATTTCGAAAACTATGATTGTCACAAGGAGTTTAAAACGTTGCTTGGTAACAGTGCCGCGCCCGATATCCCCCTACCAAACCTCAGTTTGCTCGCAACGCGTTGCAAGTAGTGAAGTATGCACATGTGTTAGCGGAGACCGTGATATAAAAATCGAGTCATCTACAAACTGATGTAAGTAGTATTGTAATAATTCTTTTTGTATTATTAAAGTAAATCAGAATAGTAAATATATCTACGCTTACAGAGAGTATAAAATTTTAACATAATTTTGCACGTTATTTGATTTCCGCTTTCATTCTGTTACCTGTACCTTGTTGCCATCAATGGACCACAATGGTGACGCCATCATTGGACTGGTCCAATCAAAGAAACTTAGAAGTCATTCACTTATTTTCACTTAGTATAATACTAACAAATAATTTTATCTGTTTGACTATTATAATATATATTTAACTATTATAATATAATTGATATTGCAAATGTAATATTAAAGTTAATAAGCAAAGTTATACGACTGTTTCTTTTTATATATGCATACCTTTTTACTGTAACTACATTTTATTTCTATGTTACAGAATGTCAACAGAGAAAAACAAAAGAAAATATTTTCTTGGAATTTGGAATTTCTTGGAATGAATCAAGCATGAAACTTGCTATAGAATCTTTGAGAAAAAAAATATCGGATTAAATGAAGCAAGTCGAATCTATGGCGTTCCAAAAGCCACATTAAAAAGAACCAATAAATAATAAATTTATATTAAAATTATGCAATCATTTATGATTATTATTATTATTATAAAAACTTTTGAATAAATTACTTTGTGTTTCATTTGAGTCACCTTAATTGAACCGATACTACTTACTCTACTAAGTCCAATGATGGCAACTTAGTGGTCCATTCAAGGTAACGGTGGTCCAATGAAAGCAACTTTTCATTGAAGAGTTTCTTTACTATACCTTTAAAACATCGCAACTATCATCATTAATAATTTATATATCATTAATTTACATAAATAGCTTTACTGTCCAACAATCGGTTTTTATTTATCGGTGATATTTCATGAGATATAATGCGATAAAGTTAAGTGGTCCAATCATAGCAACTCTCCCCTAATTATATTTAAGTGCGACACTATATAGATATTAGGTTTCTAAAGTTCAAATTGTCTATGCATATAATAAAAATGTAACTGATCTCTGTCTGTACATTTAAGATATATGAAAAAATATATATTTTGCATTTATCAATGTAATAGAACCCAAAACAATGAAATAATATTCTTTAAATAAAACTGTTCTTAACCGAATTAATCGCGTATATTTTTGGTATTCAAAAATATGTTTTTAGAAACTCGACGTTTCGAACACTTTACAGTAGTATAAAACATATGGCTCAGAAAAGAGACATATAGAAGAAATGCAGAGAATTATAGTGTCCGTAGGACATGCCACCAGTCGTGGCGCAGTGGCACATGCATGTGACTGTAAACGACTAGTTGTGGGTTCGATTCCCACTCGAGGAGTGGAAGTATTTAATATTTCCATTTTCTTTGCTCTGGTACCTCGGCGGCAAAACACGACGTCAAGTTCCGTCACTTAACACGCGATATCTCCGAATTCGTGGGGAACGGAGTGTCAATAAATGCGTTCTAATGTAATTAAATTCGTTTTACACAACTTTTAAGATTTGTAGATTTATTTAGTTACGTTACTTTTTATTTAATATATGTTAATAATTTTAGGTTGTTTATTTTATTACATCGCCATAGAGACCATCGTGGCACAGACAGACATATACAGTATATTCGATTAGTTGTAGCTTCAATTCCCACTCGAGAAAATGATCATATCAAAATTATTCTTTTCTCCTTTGTTCTCGTTAGTCTAGTTGACTTTAGGTTCTCTCTGCCTACTCTGCAATGCGGGATAAAGCGTCATAATAAAAAAAATAGTTGGAACTTACACCGTGGTCAGCAGCTTTTCTTATTATATTTCTTTTTTCATTTTATTTTTGTATTTAATTTTCCATATAAATTGTGGTAATCTACTGAGTTAAAGAAAAGAAAAGTCCCACAGTTCTTACGTCGGTTTATCTCATGTATGAGGCATTAATTTTTTAATGAATCTGCGTCCGGTGATGAATTAATTAACATTCGAAAAATGAAACGTTTAACTTTTTATTTCGAATAAAATTATTTCTTTTAAATGTTTTTAAAGTGTTATTCCACACTTAAGAAAATTGAAAAAGACGTTTTAAAGAAAACGTATGACGTGTACGTTCTACTAGAACGCATGGCTCAGTGGTAAGAGCGCCTGAACGTTATTCAGGAGGCGCGGGTTCGAATCCCGCTGCGTTCAAATTTTTATACGTTTTCTTTAAAATGTCTTTTATAATTTTTTAAATTATTTATTTCTTTAATAGGCAATAGGCAGCGATCGCAACATACCAGATTGGGTATTGAAGAACCGAGCCAGTCTTCTCACCTCGATGCTCAGGGTGTACCACGGAGACCTCCAGGCCCTCGCGTCCTCGATGGAAGACCAGAAACGCTTGGCTGAGAAACTTTATCAAATATTTGAAACCTACTTGCCAGTTTTACAGTATGGATGCCATATATTCCAAAGAGTGCCAATGTTGAGTCTTCCTAAGGTAATGTTTTGATTGATTTATTTTCTGTTTATAATTAAGTTAGTGGTTTCGTTGATAAGTAGAATGAGTGTTACCTTGAAAAAGACATTTAAAGAAAACGTATAAAAATTTGAACACAGCGGGATTCGAACCCGCGCCTTCTGAATACCGTCTATGCGCTCTCACCGCTAAGCCATGCGTTCTACTACCACCTGCGTCGAAATTCTTAGGTTTCAGGTAATTCCAGGTTAAACATAGGCAACATTATTTTTAATAAATCTACCTCCAAGGGTTGCAATATAACGAAGCCGCGAACGGGCCGCCAATATAAATATATTTCATATCCGTTAACAAACGCGTTAAATAAAGCTGTCTTAAACACGTGATATTAAGCCGTATGTATCCACATAATAAGATTATACGAGCAACGTATTTTTCTCACGATGAAATCGTACAAAGTAAAGCCTTAGAAATGGTGAGGTAACGATATGTGCTTCCAGTATTATTTACAATGTACTGTTATCAATTTAGATAACTTCAAGATATTGTCTAGTGGTCACTAGAATAGAATAGTATTTGTGTGTTTAGATAGGCTTTTGGAGAAATGGGATAACGAACGGACAGACAAACTTCGGACTATTATAAGATATTCTTATTTTATTTGTATGTGTAGTTTATTGACGTATGAGATTTTTTTTTCACACTTACCTAGTGTCAAGACACTCTGTCCTCCACTTTCCGTACGAAATCGAAACGTTGCGTGTTGAGTGGCAGAACTCAACGACGCGCTTCGTCGTTGGTATCAGAGCGAAGTGGGGAAAATAAAGTAAAATTAAATAGTCATTCCCTAGAGTGGGGTCCATCACCACAACCATCGCTTGTATAGTCAGACGCTGTCCCACTTTGCCATAACAGCCTCTTTTTGGTTTGGGAAATGTTATTCTTTTCGTCTAAACTTTAAAAGCTGATTGATATTAGAAGTTGTTTATCGATAGATAAGTGAAAACGCATAATAATTACTACTGGATTTGAATGAAACCTTTTTTATTCTATAATTTTCAAGCCTGAAGAGGTGTTAGACGAACCTTAATGGTCTCCATACTCCGTTCTCCACTTTCCGGCTGAAATCGAAACAAAGCGTATTAAGTGGCGGAACTTAAAACCACATTTTGCCTCGCCAGAGCGCAGAAATGAAAATGATATACGTATAGTCATTCCGCCGAGTGGGAATCTAACCCATAATCATCGCTTTACTGTCAAACACTGTCCCACTGTGCCACGACGGCCTCGAAACGGACGGAAACGGTTGATAGAAAATATTTGTTTAGGAAGGATTATCAAGTCCAGGTAAACAAAAATGCGGGCAGCTACTAGTGTATTGGTATAATAAACATTGTTGCGTAAATAGCACTTCAAAATATTGTAGGACTATTACATAAGTGTCTAATAATATCACTCTATAGGCAGATAAAATCAATATACGATGGGAAATAGATATAATAATTAATTAATTAAATAGCTTCACGCTATATCCCGCACACAGCAGGGTAGGCAGAGGGAACCTAGTGTTAAGACACTCCGTTCCCCACGCACCGCCGAATTCGGAGGCTTGCGTGTTAAGTGGCGGAACCTAACGCCGCACTTTACCTAGACACCAGAGCGAAGAAAATGGAAATATAATTTCCACTCCTCGAGTGGGAATCGAACCCACAACCAGTCGTTTACAGTCACACTCTTGTGCCACTGGGCCACGACTGGCCACTAGATATAATAACATAGGTATATTGTGTTTTGTGAACATTTAAATACACCCTCCGTTCTATTTATGTCTCGTTGTATTCTATTCGTGTTCTCGAATGGCAGGGTAGGTGGAGAGATCTTAGTACTGGAACATTTCGTTCTCCCTTGTCTTCTGAATTCAAAACGTTACGCTTACGTGTTTAGTGGGTAACCTCATTTACGCTCTTTGTCATGTCACAATAGAAATAAAATCAAATTTATAGAAAAAATTACCATCATTTCTGTCAGTAGGATTGAACTACAACCATCGCGTATACAGTTAACGCTGTCCAACTGCGCCATTATAGCCTTGACGAAGAATAAATAACAAAATAAAACCAATTCTTTTAAATTCAGACTCTTAAATTAAATTTGTTTTGAATATTTTGTAGAATTACTCGTATCTTTCCATAACTTTTTATGTTTCTTTAAGAAGATTAACGAATAATGGATGAGCTTATGCCATATGGGGATCGAACCCGCAACCACCGCTTTAATACTCAGCACCACGATGTCTTCCTCCCGTTGGGGGAAACCTTATTACTTATAGCTATGCAATAATCATGATTAACTAAAGGAATTCATGCTTGGCGAAACATGTATATAAGTATAACTGGAAAAGGAGATTCTATATTGTGTGACATTACAATATAAATCATTGATATATTTTTTTTTAGCTTCACGCTACAACGTGAAGCTATAAAAAAAAAAAAAATTTACCACCACTAATAACCTTGTAATAGCTTAGTGGAAAATTGAGCAATTCCAAAATTAGAAGTTCCCGATTCAAAGTCCCAGTTCCCGATGGACGTCCAATCTAATTATTTAAATTATATATTTTTTTATTATAATATAATTCTAAAGCACACCAATTATCGTAGAGAAATGCCGAGCGAAGCTCGATCATCCTGATATTGATGATTACAGCTTCATTATTTTAGTAGTAGGTAGACCTTTGGAACGATAGAACGTCAATTGCAACCTCTCTGTAATTAGTAAATAGTAATTGATTGATTTGCATCGCATCATGAGTTGTAGTCATTAACGACTTTCGATTTAGTTAAAGGGCAGATAAGATGTATGTACTTTTAAACATTTTTAAAGTGTTGTTCCACACTTAGGAAAATTGAAAAAGACATTTAAAGGAAAAGGATTCGAATGCAGCAGGATTCGAACCCGCGCCTCTTGAATACCGTCCTGGTGGTCTCACCACTGACTTTAAATGTCTTTTTTAAGATGTATCTATCTAACTTCTTGATTGGTCATAGGTTTCAAGTTCCGCTTGGGGGTTAAAAAATCAGCTTCTCGAATAACGATCCGAAATTCGAAATGAAACCTAGTGTCGAAATATTCCGTTCTACACTTTCCACCAGGACGTTGGGTTTTAAGTGGCATAACTCAATGTCACATTATCTCTTAAGGAGCATAATGAGAGAAAAAAAGGAAAAATTATCTTTATAAGCTAGCCATTGCAATACGATCTAGGATACTACTAATCCTATCAGTTACAAAGGTCACCTTTGTTTTTGACAAAGACACTCCGTTCCAAACGCACCGCCGAATTCGGAGGCATTGCATGTTAAGTGAAACTTAACGCCGCACTTTGTCTCGGCACCAGAGTGAAGAAAATGGAAATATTAAATATTTCCACACCTCGCGTGGGTATCGAACCCACAACCAGTCGTTTACAGTCACACGCTTGTGCCACTGCGCCACTACTGGCCACAATTACTAGTAGGTATATTTGAAAAACTTGATCTATGACAATAGTACGTCGGGTAACCGCAAGTTATTTTACCCTGGCAAGTAATACTGTAAGGGGACACACTTGTGTTTATTAGTATGATATATATATGAATGTAAAAAAAAGTATTCCAGGCCATTTCGACGCAGTGGAATAGCGACTGTAAAAGCGTTTAGTTAGGGGTTCAATTTTCACTATTTTTTTTCACTTGGGCATATTTTTTTAGTTTCAAGCTATATCCTAAACACAGCAGGGTAGGCAGAAGAAAGAATGTAAAGACACTGCAGTCCTCATTTTTCGTCGTATTCTGCATTGCGTGCTAATTCTGGATGGCGGAACTTAACGCCGCGCTTTTGACTCGACACCAAATATTTCTGCTTTTCGAGTGGGAATCGAACCCACAAGCAATTGCGTTTACAGTCACCTACACCTTGTGTCCACAAGCAACGACTGACCCTCAAATTTGGGAAATTACTGTATTTAAATTATTTTTATTTCTCCGCTCTTATAACACTTGGTTGATTTCTTCAAGGCGCAATTTATCGGATTTCGGCGGAATTAAGAGGGTCTTGATACTAAGAGAATGAAACTGAAATAATTACAACAACTTTTCTCCCGTGGGGGGCGGGTTAAGAATACAATTCCCCCCACCGCTGGGTAGCGTCCCGTAAAAGGCGGGTAACCCAGTAGTTTGGTGGTAGGAGATTCGTTCTCCGACTGGCTCGCGACCACTATCATGTCAAAGACGAACCGCCAAATATCTTATGATGTGTTCCGGTTCGATGGCATGTAAGCCAGCACTCCCTATTCCCACCATTCCCATCCTTCCTCCCTCCTTCTGTCCTACATTCCCAAGGCTGGCAACGCATCCATAACTTTAATGTTGTGGATGTCTATGGGCGAAGGTAACCACTTAACACCAGGTGGGCCTTCAGCTCGTTTGCCTCCTTTATTCCATGAAAAAAAAAAAACTTTCTTGTTAAATTATGAATTTTTGCACTACTTTTTTCCATAAGAATCATATTGTAAATTATTTATTTTCAGAGTGCCACATCGATTTATATGGAGTCAATGCAAATACTAGAACACTGCCGCAGAAGCAAGGGCGTGCTGGGTGGAGTCGTGCTATATAACAACAAGTGAGTGGCTTTTGTATATATCGTAAGACTTGTTTTTTTGTTATTTATTTAAAATCCTCTCTCAAGAAATATATCCTACTTAAAAAAGACATTTAAATGTCTTTTTCAATTTTCCTAAGTGTGGAATAACACTTTAAAAATGTTTAAAAAATATTCTACTTAACCGGGTAGGTTACAATCTCAATTTACGTACATTTTTATATAATGAGATATATAGACAAAATTTAACTATAGTTAAAAAAATCACTTTTAGTGGAGTTTGGCCGTTTTGCAAGTTTGCAAGAATGCTATAGAAATGTTGTATTTTCGTGGGACTTGGCCTCGTGTGCAAATTTCAACTAAATCAGACCCCAGAGAGAGTTTAAATGGTGTTGTTTAATAATTTCTTACTCTGATTGATAATTAATAACAAATTATTTCTGTAAATGTGTATAAAAGATAAAATCTTAAATAGGCCACAAACTATAATCTATAAAAAACAATGTTAATATTAGGTTCATAAAATCAGATTAATTGTGGTCATTTATTAGCTCTCGTGAACAAAATTAAACGTGCCTTGAGTATTCTCTCTGCCTACCATTCTATGCAGATAAAAGCATGAAGCTACAAAAAAAAAAACAATATTCATTACGAACAAAATTTAAAGAAATTAATATATTGACTGTTGCTTCTCAATACATATTTGCTAATGTCATGTATGTTAAGTAAAATATTAAGGAATTACAAAAATCGGCGACACACATAATATTAATACTAGAAACTGATTACACCTGTGACTCAATTACATCGAGTCAATAATTCATTCATGGGACAGTGTATACGCTTCTATAGTAGGATCCCAGAAAATGTCTAGGATTTTTCTATATCACAATTTAAAAAAGTGTGTTAAAGGTTATTACCTAATTCAAGATTCTATAAATGATAACACGCCTTGAGAATGAAATGCTCGCTCCAGGCTATTTCAAAAGATCACTGTCAGCAATAAATATGTATATTACAATTACTTAAAAAAAAAAAAAAGAAGCCCCGCTGAGTTTCTTGCGCCGGTTCTTCTCAGGTCTGAGGCATTAAATTTAGTGAACCGGTGGTAAACTGTTTGACATTAAAAAAAGCATCTAACTTCTTATTTTGAATAAAATTATTTGACTTTGAATAAATTCTACACTTTTCATTGTTTTTCGCAGAATAATTTCCACTCAACTACCGCCAAGTCTAACCTCATATCTCACAGTAGTGGACCCATACAGAATAAAGTCACCGGCGGAGACTTTGGACACTGAAGTACCCTTGCCTTTGGGAGCCCAACTGTTAGTGGTATACGTGGGAAGGAAAACGTATAACAGTTTAAAGAAACAAGCGAATAAATTGCAAGAGTTTTACGAAAATGGAGAAGAAGTTATTGATAAGTTAAGAAAAGTATGTATTTTTTTGGTTTATATTTTTTCTTGTGGTTTCACTCACTGTGATATGATGTGTATTTTTTATTGTTTTTGGAAATAGCAAGTGTTAAGTAATCATGAAGGTAAGATGAGGAAAAAATATAGCAGTAGATTCATTGTACCCACTTTTTTGTTTCATTAACCCTGCTGTATGCGGAATAGAGCGAGAAGGTAAAAAAAACATTGCAATAAAATTATGTAAACATTTTAATTTGTACGCTACCTGGTACCTAAGACAAAGCGGGGCGCTAAGTTCCACTGCTTAACACACAATGTCTCGATTCCGGGTGGAAATTGAAAAACAATTAAAATAAATCTTAATAGCAACAAAAAAAACGCGGAATTCACCAATTAGTGTTATGATTAACATAACATTTAATTTCAGTTGCAAGAAACGGAAAAAGAGAAAACACGAGAACATCCCCCAACCGGTATGAAGAGAGACAAATCTCTCCTATTCACTGCTGTACCGGAAGAGGACCACACGATGATCTCTCCGCCGAACAGAGAGAATGCGGGAATCGAACGGAAACCCAGCATGCCTGATGTCGTGCCCTTCACGAACAAACCCAGACCCCGTCCAAATAAACTATCATTGAGTTTCAAAACGCAAATATCTTTGGATGAAGACGTTAAAGAGAATGAAAAAGTCTTTACTGGTCAAACTAGTGTGTGTTCTACTCCAATGGTGGAATATAAGAGATTACATGGCAATATGCTATCTATATGCCAAAATCCAGATGACGATAAAACATTGGAACCGGATGTCCTGAAAAACATAGAGAATTGTCCCAACGGTGTAACGGAGGAGAAAAAAGACACTAAAGTTGTACTAGATAGCAACTGTATCGGCGAGCATTTTATTAACAAACCCGAATCTATACGTAAATTGGCAAGTGTAACTGATTTGCAAGAGGCCTTACGAAATCTCTCTAATAGAAGCAATTCTAAAACAAAAATATCTAATTCTAAAATTGATTCGGACCAAAAAAATCCGAATACAATGACCATTAATGATCCGCTTTTCCCGGTGTTTAGAAACGACGGCGTCGCCATATCCGAGTCTTTGTTCAACCAGTATTTAGAGCAATATTATTCTGGCATAAAACGAAAATCAAAGGAAGAAAACATGTTTAATTTTAACCTAAAACTTTGCGAATTAGACAAATTTAAGGATTTCGATTCGGATCTCATGAAATCTCCGCAACGGACGCCCAAAAAGGTTGTCAAAGAGAAAATAACATCTGACCAATCTAGGCGGAAATCTCTGTCACTACCGCTAAAGTCTCTGTCGGAGAGTGCGGACACTAACGAGGATACGGTTAGTTTGAAGAAGAAGCTGTCTGGAGTTCAGTTAACGCCTTTGATGGAGAAATTGAGTCACTTAGCCTTTTCTGATAAATCTAGCGGCTATAGCAGTAGGGTGATGACGCCGTTGGAGCTCAGAGAGTTTTTGACGCCGGCTTTGGAAAAACAAGTCACTTTTTCTGAAAGGTTAGTTGTTTCATTTTGTTTTTTTTTTTTTTTTTCAGCTTCACGCTGTATCCCGCACGCAGCAAGGTAGGCAGAGGGAACCTAGTATTAAGATACTCCGTTCCCCACTTTCCGCCGAATTCGGAGGCATTGCGTGTTAAGTGGCGGAACTTAACGCCGCGCTTTACCTCGACACCAGAGCGAAAAAAATGGAAATATTAAATAATTCCACTCCTCGAGTGGGAATCAAACCCACAACCAGTCGTTTACAGTCACACGCTTGTGCCACTGGGCCACGACTGGCCACATAAGTTGTTTCATTTGATAATATTAGTCTTAAAATTAGGCGTTTAGTTGAAATGGGTAATGTTAAGATAAATCTTGAAAAAAAAAATACGTCTTTAATAGAATTAGGCCGTCATGTCGCAATGGGACAGTGTCTGATTGTTAATGCGATGGTTATGAATTTGATTCCCATTTGGGATAATGAATATATATTTTCATTTTTTCGTTCTCCACTAAAAGCAAAACGAGACGTTGAGTTTCGTTATTTGACACGCAATGTCTCAATTTTCAATGGAAAGTAGAGAACGGAGTGCCTTAACACTTAGGTTCTTTCTATCATATTTTTTTTTAGTTTCACGTTATATCCCGCACAGAGCAGAGATCAGAGTGTTTTCTTATAATCTTGTTATAGAAACAAGGATGAAATTCACAAAATCTGAAAGTTTCGTCATCGTGGCGAAGCTGGGATTTGGTTGTGGGTTCATTACCATTTCGGAGGACGGATGTATTTTTGTTTTTTTTAGTGTCACGTTATATCCCGCACACAGCAGGGTAGGTAGGGGAATCCAGGGTTAAGACACTCCGTTCCCCACGCACCGCCAAATTCGGAGGCATTGCGTGTTAAGTGGTGGAACTTAACGCCGCGGTTTTGCCTCGGATACCAGAGCGAAGGAAATGGAAATATTAAATATTTCCACTCCTCGAGCGGGAGTCGAACCCACAACCAGTCGTTTAAAGTCACACGTTCGTACTCCTGCGACACCACTGGCCCCAAACATCATTACATCATTTTATCTTATAATTTACTATTCTTTATTACTTAACACGCAATGCCTCCGAATTCGGAGGAAGAAGTGTGGAACGGAGTGTCTTAACACTAGGTTCCCTCTGCCTACCCTGCTGTGTGCGGGATACAGCGTGAAGCTAAAAAAAATTAATATTCAAAACGGACACCGGCAAGTCAGAATTCAAATAAGCATTACTAATTATAATAATCTAAAGTTACAAAATATTTAAAAGCGTAAAAAATACGATTCCATCGCAATAACCTTTATTTAATCCATGCATTATGTTATAACAAAGATGCTATTTTAGAAACTCTAAAAAACCTGTTGTTTATTATACCTTTGGCATTCCGAAGAATCCATACTTATATTATAAATGCGAAAGTCTGTGGGTTTGTCTGTCACGCTTTCACGGCTAATCTACCGGTCCGATTTGGATGAAATTTAGAATGAAAGTAGTAAAAGTGACTGGGTCTAACATAGGCTACTTATTTTTTCAAAAATCAACCTTTAAAGGGTTGAAATAGGGGATGAAAGTTTATATGAAAAATATAAACCGCTTGACCAATTGTAATGAATTTTGGCATAAATATAGTTGATAATATAAGCTTAAACATAGGCTACTTTGTTTTTCAAAAATCCCCCACCTAGGGTTGCAATATAACGAAGCTGTTATGTAGTTCACGCGGAGAAGCCGCGAGCGGGCCGCTGGTTATAAATATAGTTGAGGTCTTAGATTTAGTATAATTAGATTAGATTTTTTTAGATAGTAATATTATAATGTCTAACACATTAAAACATTATCCTTGATAAGTCCTTCAGACGATAATTAAACGATTGAACCGGTTTAAAAACACTTAGAAAATTGACAAAAACATTTTTAGAAAACATAAAAATATAAAAGATATGGACACATAATTGCTTAAAAATGATTGAAAGTCAAATCAGAAAAAATATAGTTTTTTTTTATCTTTAGCTTCACGCTGCATCCCGCACACAGCAGGGTAGGCAGAGGGAACCTAGTGTTAAGACACTCCGTTCCCCACTTTCCGCCAAATTCGGAGGCATTGTGTGTTAAGTGGCGGAACTTAACGCCGCGCTTTGCCTCGGGACCAGAGTGATGAAAATGGAAATATTAAATATTTCCACTCCTAGGGGGAAATCGAACCCACAACCAGTCGTTTACAGTCACACGCTTGTGCCACTGCGTTACGATTGGCCCCAAATTATATAAATGATAGATAGCAATTAGTTTATGAGCTATATAATTACGAAATACAGACAGATTACATTTCAAGAAAGTGTAAAAAAAAATTGAAGCTTAAATTAACGTATAATAATTTCAACGTAGCTAAATATAGAAGGCATGGCTTAACAATCAGTGTGCTTAGATCATTTCAAAGAGGCGCCGGTTCCAATCTCGCTACATTCAAATGTATATACGTTTTCTAAAAAAAAATTTAATTAATTCATTTACATTTTTTTATATATGTCTGTAGCCTATACAGTAGCAGGTTTATAGAGGGAACCTAGTGTTAAGACACTCCGTTTCCCATTATCCACTGAATTCTAAAGGCATTGCGTATTAAGTGGCGAAGCTTAACGCCGCGCTTTACCTCGACACCAGAGCGAAGAAATTCGACACATAACACCCAGTTTCATTTACAATCACACTATGAGCCCAGAAGCCACGACTAGCCTCAAAACTTAATATTTTTCAACCATTTTCTAGAACAAAACATCAAAAAAACGACAGCGACGATTCAGACGTGGAGTCCGACTGCGATATCGACTCTCTGCCCTCCTACAGCGAGCACTCCGTCAAATGTGCGCTGTTTGTTAGCGGACTGCACAACATGGCGTTACTCGAACTACTCGACTTAGATGCAGCTAATAACACTGACACTATTAATAATTTGGTAAGTTTGTTTTTTTAGCTTCACGCTGTATCCCGCACACAGCAGGGTAGGCAGAGGGAATTTAGTGTTAAGACACTCCGTTCCCCATGCACCGCCGAATTCGAAGGCATTGCGTGTTAAGTGGCGCAACTTAACGCCGCGCTTTGCCTCGATACCAAAGCGAAGAAAATGGAAATATTAAATATTTCCACTCCTCGAGTGGGAATCGAACCCACAACCAGTCGCTTTTCAGTCGCACGCTTGTGCCACTGGGTCACGACTGGCCCCAATTTGGTAAGTTTTATTTTATATTAAAGTGTTGAGAATGCTTCACGCTTTTCTCCGCATAGTTATATTCAGATGGAACCTAATGTTTTGACATTTCTTGACAACACACTAAAGAAACCTTTGGTTTAATAGAATTATTTTAGACAGTGCTTCGGCATTGTCGCCTTTCTCTATAAATTTAGACCCTCTAAGCAAACTCAACCTTCGATCTGCCTGAGAAAAGTTTAAATTACTATTTGAAAAATAACACATTCGGATTCGCTCCATGCATTGAAAATAAAATTAAGGGAATTGAGGCAATATTAACTGACTCTCCTTTAGACATACTGAAAAAGAATTTAAGCCCTTTTAAACATTTTCAAAGTATTATTCCAGACTTAGGAAAATTGAAAAGGACATTTTAAGAAAACGTATAAAAATTTGAACGCAGCGGAATTCGAATCCGCGCCCCCTGAATACCGTCCAGGCGCTTTCACCACTGAGCCATGCGTTCTACTATCCGCTGCGTCGAAATTCTTATACGCTTTATTACAACTTATTTGTTACGTTAACAGAGATGCTAACAACAATACTTTCGGCGCGGGTTCGAATCCCGCTGCGTTCAATTTTTTATACGTTTTCTAAATGTCTTTTTCAATTTTCCTAAGTGTGGAATAAAAAACTTAAAAAATGTTTAAAGTAGTGAAGCATGTAACTTCTTATTTTGAATAAAATTATATTAGACTTTAGAACTTAACTTTTTCTAATTTCCACATTATTATTACTTCACTTCAATATTTACATAAATTTTTATTATATTTCACTTACGAAACACACTTGCAGTGGGAAACGTCACTCAACGCGCTAGGACCAATCGAACAGAAGTGTATGGAGCCTCTCGCCTCGGACACGGACACTTGTGACTATAGTTACTTGGTGTTGGACCCCGACTGGGGCACCGTGAAGAAGGGCGGGCCGTGGGCGGCGCTGGATATAGCCACTATGGGATTTATACACAATGAGTTTGAAGAACAGCCGGATTTGACTGAGTTTATTTTGAGGTATTTATGGCTTTTTTTGTTATCCTTTTATTTTATTGTGTTAGGCAGATAGTTGAAGATAACCTGTTCGAGTGGCGGATCTCAACATTGCTATATATCTTAAGTACTAGAGTGGAAAAGTAAAATTATTTTTTTCGATTTTCATTTTATTTGAAACGTCTACATTCTAATTTTCTTTACAATAGAAAGGAACTACTGGTTATTTTTTTTTAATTCAGGACTATAAACTACTAAAAATATTAGAAAATAATATAACATTATACTAAATTTAATGTTGTATTTTCCATTGCTATCGCTTCTTATTAGCATCTAAATACTAGATTACCGCTTTACATAGTTAAATAAATTTAATAACAAAAATAAAAGAATTACAAATGTTATTAAATAAATTAATTACGTAACCTAATTTAAACTTTAACCTACATATCCACCAGGAGCGAAGACAGCGTAGTACTGGGCGCGTCGTGCGGCAAGGCCAGCATCTTCTACCAGGAGAGCGGCGTGCGCCAAGCCGGCCCGCCGCCGCCCTCCGACATACTCGCGACCGCGCCCCTGCGCGCGCGCCGCCGACTGCATCGCGACCACTCCGCGCTACTGCTGTAGGTATGCGGTGTCATCTGTCACCTGTCAACGTCAACGTCATACCCTTTGGAGATATTGTATGTCAGTGTCATATATACCGCCTTTGACGGTATTGAGCAAAGGTTGTGTTACATACAGCCTTTAGTTAATATGATATATCGACAATCCTTTACGCGTGCGGCGGCGCCTGCATCGCAACCACTCCGCGCTATTACTGTAGGTACGCGGTGTCATCTGTCACCTGTCAACATCATAGCCTTTGGAGATATTGGACAAGGGTTGGACGTCATATTCTATATTTATACTCTGTATATAATGTGCGTGTTGTCGACATATACCGCCTTTGACGGTATTGAGCAAAGGTTGTGTTACATACAGCCTTTAGTTAATATGATATATCGACAATCCTTTACGCGTGCGGCGGCGCCTGCATCGCGACCACTCCGCGCTACTACTGTAGATACGCGGTCTCAACTGTCACCTGTCAACGTCATACCCTTTGGACATATAGTACTTTGTATGTCAGTGTCACATATACCGCCTTTGGAGGTATTGAGCAAAGGTTATTTAACATACAGCCTTTAGTTAATATGATGTGTCGGCAAGTCCAGTATCTTCTACCAGAAGAGCGGATCGCTCTGCGCTATTGCTGTAGACTCACTTGTCGTCCTTCGTCTGTCAACGTTACCTATATAGATGACGGTATTGTGCAATGGTAGTAGAACATACAGCCTGCAATTTATATGGTATGTATGTCAATATCCCGTATACAGACTTTCAATTTGATGAACAAAGGTTGTACAGTCTATACTTATATCCTGTGTATGGTGTGCCTAATGTCAATGTCACATATGCAGCCTATCGAATTAATAAGCAAAGGTATGTATAATGTCACTAAGCATGTGTATAGTTCTTCAGTTTTGTTTAATATATAAATAATACCTTATTCTTTATATGGTATGTCTACTGTCTCTGTCAAGTACAGCCCTTTAAAATTGATAAGCAAAAGTTGTAAAACATTAAGCCTATATTTAATTTCTATGGTATACATAATGTATACTACAATATCTGTCACTCATACAGCATTTTGAAGTTTTTAAGCTATAATTATGCCACATACAGCCTTTTGAAATTCATAAGCATAGACTGTATGATATACAACCTTTCTATGCCTTTTCTATAGTATGTTTTCTGTAATTTCGAATCTGGATAAGAATATGTGAAAAATATTATATCAGTTTCGGTTACAGATATAAAGATATTTTAAACCAGTCGTGATCTTTTCTGTCATTGCGATCACGAAAACGTGTAAATATATATGATTTCATTCTGCTATACTAACTACTTATTTGTTCTAATATAAATATAATAAGATATAAGCTTTACTCATCCTTGTGAGTATAATACTGTGGTATGCGGTAATGCGTAATTGAATCTTAACTTGCTACGTAATATACGAATAAAATCAAATCATAAAACTTTTTAATTAATATAAAAGCAATGAAAAGTAAAATAGACATTGCAATTGCAATAACTAATAAGCAAGTAACTTTCAATACCATTAACTGACATTTTTTTTTAATATTCAAATATTTTTGCGTCACGGACTTCTGGCTTCCGTGTGTTTTTTGTTATCTGTATTTTTTTCTTCTATTGTAAGGATTACTTATTGTTAATTTGTTCACCTATTCTCCTCTACACTCGCTTCTATTAAATTGTGCCTATTCCGGTACACATCACGCAGGTGCAATCTCCGTGCGGATTTTTGCTAAGCTGCAGATCGCCTCCATATCCCTATATGTTATTGCCATTTTGATGTTATAATCCCCTATATAGAGGATTGATTCTCGATCTCGACGGCTGAATCTGCCGACTGCATCTTCTTCGGCGTCGGTGTAGTACCTACGTGCATTCGACAGTGTGCCTGTTAATCGAATCGCACTTTTGGTGGACTTTGTCTCGTATGTTGACCCCTGAGACTCGAGACGGAGTTTATATGTTAAATCATTAACTGACATTAAAATAATACAAATATTAGTAAAGATTAACAATCAATTAAACACTAAATAATATCTCTGAGTGCAGAAAACTGAAATCATACGATAAAGACAATATAATGCAAGGTGCATATACAAACGGACTTAAAAATTTATAATGAGTATTTATATACATACATACATAAATACATAATTTATGTATAATAATGAATTTTATAATCTATTTCTAATTTCAACTTTTTGGTCTAAATTAAGAAAATACAGTAGCAAAGTAGTATTTAATTTAATAGTTGAGGGTATAATGTAGATATGTAGTCCTTCAACATTTAGTTATAACGTAGGGGAAACAAAATTACGCATATTCCCAGTAATTACACTGTGTAATGTCACCAGTAGTGCTACTGAGAATTTCCTTTCCGTGAGACTTAGGGACAGTGAAAATTCGCTGGTGTCTTTTTATAATTTTTCAAAGCAAAAAAATATATCAATAAACACCGATCGTATAGATAAAATCAAATGTTCTACTGTTTTGTTCCACTGGTAAGTCTATTGCCAGAAAATTCCCAGTAATACTACTGGTGAGACTACACTACAATACTACTTGGGGGTAGGCGCAAAATTACAGCCACACTCAGAAACATCAATTAGCGTCTAACATGCCACTTTAATGCCAATTAAACACTAATTGACATCTGAGTGTTACTTAGTATTTTAAAAAAATCTTTCTTTCTCTACACATTAAATAGACGTTATCGTAATTTATTTATATTTATTATCTTTACGTATTATAGTTAGTTGTTAATTCAAAATGAACTTTCGCCATTTTTCCTAACTAGTCCGTAGTAGTTAACATTTTACAGGTTCCGTACATATCTTTGAATCCATCTTGAGAATTAAAATAGTAGTTTTATATGAGCTAAATAAAATATTGTTTGCTGCTGATGCAGATTTACGGCCAAATTGCGAGGTTTTTAACTTATATTGCGTTTATTTATATGCCAATTAAGGAAGTCCGCCTAAAATATTGAATTGTAATAAAAATACATTTTATTTTTCGTCTCTAAATCAAAAATAATTCTCTGGGATGGTATGCAAATAAACAAAATACCAACCAGACTGAATATTTCCATACTCTAAGTTTTTTTTACCACCAATGCCGCGGTAAAAGGTAAGCTATACGGAAAATTAAAAATTCCACCACAAATGTTTAGTAATCATTCGTGTTCATTTTACGAATGATAAACCTGAAACTACTATTAAATTTAAAAAAAAAACTACAACAAAAAACTACATTAAAACATTACCAAAACTTCAAAAACAATATAAAAAAACTAATATTAAACAAGAAAAAACGCAATATAAATAACAAAACCCGTACACAAATCCAGCCATTTTATTCAACAAGCTACAATAGTTAGCAATTGAACGCTCATAGTGTACTCGTACGCCACTAGTATAGTCCGTAAGTTTCCGGCCACGTAGTATGTATTGCTAGTCGTGCTCAATCTTGCCAATACTATAGCTTCATAGTAAAGCTATAATATCTAGAAAATAGATTTTCTAGTTTTTTTTTTTTAAATTTAATTTAATATTTAGTATTGTTGTATTGTAATATAGTTTGCTATAAAAAAGCCTTCTTCATAGCCTTTATCTTCACGTATTTCGCATATTTGATGAAGACAGAATTCAATATTAAGACATTCCGTTCTCCATTTTGTTATTTTTTTTTAAATTTTGATTGTGCTATAAATATATGGATTACTGGATTTATTTTAATTAATAAGTATTGAATATCGTTAGCTCTATACATCTTCACGTATTTAAATAAGACAGAGAGAGAATTCAATGTAAAGACGGTTCTCCATTTTATTTTTCTTTTAAATATCGATTATCCTATAATATCCAAAAACTAAGATATTATTT
Source organism: Dryas iulia moderata (assembly GCA_019049465.1). Lineage (NCBI taxonomy): Eukaryota > Metazoa > Arthropoda > Insecta > Lepidoptera > Nymphalidae > Dryas > Dryas iulia. The sequence continues at coordinate 13,372,005 of CM032427.1, read as the reverse complement.
GTATCGTCACGCGTTTTCCGTAAAATGCGGAGAAAACTTAGTGTAAATACACTCCGTTCTGCACTTTCCGCCCAGAATTTTTTAATATGAACCATCTTGTATATACAGAAATTTCTCTACTGCGTTTTCTATGGCAACAAGATTTTTTAACTTTTTTCTTGTCTCCCACACCCTATGAGGTGCTCAGAAATTCGTTCATTCAGAATACTAGAATTATTTTACGTAATGGATTGGCGTAACCCAACGCCGCGCTTTGTATAACCAGATCGAGGAAGCCAATTTAATAATGTGGATTTTTTTTTGTTACATTTTAATTTTATATGATAAAAGTTTATTCACGTCATTGAATGGTGTGGTTATGCAAAATACATCCAACATGGTAAAACAGCCATTAATCTCCCGTTTTCAACACCTTTTACTTTCTTTTAATATTTAGTTTTACTGGAAAAAAAAAGTAATACTTCACGCCATTCCCGACAGCAGGAAAGAACATAACGTTGATCTGGCCGCTTTACACTTTGCGCCCGAAATCGTAACATTGCGTATTAAGTAGTGAAACTCAATATATAATATGTAATAACATTTTTTTTTAGCTTCACTCTATATCCCGCACTAAAGGGAACTAGTGTTAAGGCACTCCGTTCCCCACGCACCGCCAAATTCGGAGGCATTGCGTGTTAAGTGGCGGAACATAACGCCGCGCTTTGTCTGACACCAGAGCGAAGAAAAATGGAAATAATAAATATTTCCATCCCTCGAGTGGGAATCGAACCCACATCCAGTCGTTTCCAGTCACACACTTGTGCCACGACTGGCCCAACATTAACATTTCGAGTGTCACATCCACACAACGTGCCATAGGTTCAACTTATTACTAATACTTTCAATTTTTGCATAAGATTTCTAATATCTTCAACTGAAACTAAAATATACGGATCTATTTTGCATAAACCCAAATTATTTTATGTTAAACGTGAAAAGTATTCCAGCTAACGCCTTTTTAGTTTACTAGAGTAGCCATCTTTAAAATTTTAAGTACCTGTTTTGTTTCAGACTGATTGTTGATTATTTTCTACTTCAAATTGTTTAAGTTTAATTTACCTATGCATTCATTATATTAGTTTAAGCAAGTGTTAGTAACTTTTGTACTAAGTATCAAAATATTATATCTTTTACTGTTAATCATCAAGAGTATTAAATGGATCAAGTTCCTTATGAAAAAAAAAAAAAAAAAACTAATAGGACGCAATGTGATTCGAACCTGTTACCAACTAAAGCATCTATAGAAATAAACTACTTAACAATTAGCAATTTTAATTGCTAATACTCTCCGATATTTACTTTTGTCTAAAAAAACCTGTACCTTTCTTAAACAAAATGTAGTGTAATTTTAAAATTAACGATTTTCGTGTAAAATTTATAATATTTTGGTACACAACCCTATAAAGCTTCCAGTACTATAAAAGCACAGTACGATCACCTACACGCGTGTTTAAAATAAAAGCGGTGAATTCAAAATAAACTGCAAATATTATAAAGCAGGTGTGACCAAAAAACGGATCGCAAGAAACATGAAGGACAAATTAAACTCTTTCAATGAATCCGTATCAGTAAATAAGTTGATTAATCGAATTGCGTGTATATTATAATCATATTTTTAATATTAACGTGTTTTATTCAACTGGTGATAAATGACTAAATTAAAAAAAAATAAGCAATTCAAAAAGTATGTTCTTTTTTGATTTTTCAACTTATTCACGTCTGGTACAGGAATGTATTCCAAGTTTTCATATTATTTTAATAATATTGTACTTTAAATTATTTATTTCTTTTAAAATATGCATTAAATTATGACACGTGAAATAATGTTTTAATAAATAATATAATGTTTTAATAAGTAATATTAAAGAACTTGGTCACCCCTGTTATATATAACTCAAAGTGTAATATAACCAAACAAAATTACTGTTTTGTCTTGTTTTTAACAGTGTCTGATAAGTTTCTGTTAACTTACTTGAAAGAGAGAAAGAGATTTTTAAAACATTCCATTATCTGCTTTCCACTTAAATAAACTTACTTTTACTATGATTTAAAAAAATGTTAAAACAAAAATATTTTGTGATTCCCATTTTTTCCTTATATTTAAATATGCATATTATGTCTATCAAGTAATTTAACATATACTCATCAGGCAGTAGAAAAACTACTCAAATCTTGCCAATATATTGTCGTCCTTTCAAAAACGCTATATCAACGAGTTAATCGCCATATTTGTATGCGCTAAAACTTAGCCAATTTTGTGATTACATTTATAAAGTGTACAGGAATGTAATTTTGTAATGTTAAATAGACATCGGACTTTTAAATATATGGTTTAACATATTTTTAAAATAAAAAAAAAATTAAGTATATCTTTTCTAACAATATTCTGAAATTAAAAAAAAGCAATATCTTAAATGTCATGTTGACAGTTTTTTTTTTTTAAATTTAACCTTAACCAGTCCAATGTCTATTTATAAACGTCCAAGTGCTATTTATTTGTTGGTGTCTATCGCGTCTGTTTATTATTTACATTTTATATTAAATAATTATAATTAATTATTTATTTATAATAATAATATACTTGAAACATTCCTATTTTTATGTACAGATTCAGTGCAAATCACATCGCGTCCGAAACCAAAATTTATTTTTTTGTATTATTATTAATCAATTAATTAATTAAGAACTTTTTTATTGCCGTTGTCTTATTTATATTGTATATTTAAAAAAAATATAGTGCCAACTTAACAGTGGGAAGATAGTGTTTAAGGATAAACCCGATAGTGAGATTTTGTTAATTTTACGCCTAATAAATATCCCAATAATAAAATAATTAAATATATATACTTGTATTATTTTACACACCATTACTGTTATAGTACTATAATGAAACTAACCAAGAGTTTACATATTTATATAGATATTTAAATAACGATACGTTATATGCTTTTAATTGAAAATATACAGAATTCCAATGAAAAAACAAAATTTAAAAGCAATTAAATGATAAATATATTCTTTTTTTGTCAGTGTCGAAAATTTAATATTTAAAGTTAGAGTAAATTAAGAAAATATCTCAAAGTTATTATTCAAAGTATATCAAATAAAATTAGAGATAAAAAACCAAAATTCAGTGTTACCATACAAAATACAAACACACATATAACGCATCAAATCTACAAACAAAAAAAAAAGAAAAATTAAAAAAAAAAAAAACGGATAATAATAGGTAGGACAATAATAAATATGAATGAAGAAGAAATCCTTGTGACATTAAAAAACTATCAATTTATTATAACACAAGTCGGTCACAACACAACTACAGCTAGTATTACCGAGTAATGTTATTTATATACTATTCTATACTATACTTCTATAGTTGTATGATACATACATATGTATTATAATGCATATGATAACGTTAAGAATGTACTGTCATCGCTTTAGCTAAAGATTCGGCCTAAAGAATATGATACTTCGGTCTTCTCGGCAGTAAGATCATATTCTTTAATAATCGGCGTCTTCGGCAGCCATTTCGAAAAGAGAGGGCTTGTCTAAACATTTTCAAAACTTCAACACAGTTAGTTTCAAGGAACTTCATCCTTTACTTCTTGTTTCAATACCTTTTCAAACAAACAAAATGATAATTAGATTTTAGTCAATTTTTATTTTTTTTTTACCTAGAGCGTGTTACATGCTAACTTACATCTACGCTTAACAGAGTCGACTGTCGACTGGCGTCGCTTACAATCATAGTAAATAAAACTAAATTAAGGATCTTATAAAGAAAAAAAATTGTCTATCAATTTGTGCCATATTTTTTTTCTTTATAACATAGTAACCGGCCGTACAGGTACGTTTTAAATGCATTAGAGGCCGGCGTTTTGGAGAGGCGTATCAAAATCTAACGTGGGGAGCTCCTCAGCTAATATCGACCTGCAAATCCAAACAGCTGTGTCACCAGAGTACATTTATACCTAATATTTACATGTTACATATTGCTACCTTACTATTGGAGTCACCTAACTCAACATTTATTATCACTTTAATTTAAAATTCTCAGTAAAAAAACAAAATATTATAATATTCTGCGGAAACTGTTAAAGAGTTAAGTAACTTCAATTTTAAGGAAGCAATGTGTGTTACATCAAAAAATTATATAAATTTCACAAAATAAATTGTCTCAATGCATTTAATATTTATTAATTCACATATAAAAAATGGCAAAATTGTATAAATTTTGCTACAATTGTTGTAACACACTTGAAATCAGTTAAGACTTTACAGCCAATACACCTTTCTATCAATTTAAATATTTTAATAATATTTACATTATCTCCCACCATAATATATATCAAAATATTTTTAAATCAATAAAAAAGTGTAATTACACAGACGATATAAACCATAGAGTACAAATGAAAAAAACAAAACATCAATGGGATTGTATTCACATCAATTTTAAACCAAATTGGTTATTACATTTCTTTTGACCCACAATAGAAAAAATCAATAATAATTTTTATTCCCAACACACATAAGAAAACATTTTAATCATTTTAATATTAATAATAATTGAGCTTTTATATGAAAACAGAAATTTGGAACAATTTAAAAAAGAACCTTCTAATATATTTACAATAGACAGATTGTTACAATGCACATGCAGAGGTATCTTTGGTCATAAATTTAAATTTAACAAAAGAATACAAAAAAAAAAAAAAAACTATATTTTTTCGGATTATACTTACCTTGAACTAAGTAAATGAAACTCTAATTACATAAAAATAAGTTGACAAAATTAGAAAAAAAAATAAAAACTATATACAATACATGCAGACTTATTCTATTGAGACAAATATATTATATAAAATAATATGCCAAAAATAAAAGATGAAAACAAATTGAAAACATGGTGTACTTAAAAATAAAAAGGACAACATATAATAAATGGTTTAACATAGTGTGAGACGCGATGGGTTGTCAACATTGTGTGTATGTGTAAAGAAAAAAGAAAATATCATTTTAAAAACAATATTTAAAAGTATTGTTATAGTAGTATAGGTGATTTTTTTCCCCATCTATCATAATTAGTAGTAAGGTGTTGTTTTTTTTAAAAAAAATGCAAAAACAATGACAGTTTACATTATAGTTCATCATTTTTTTTTTTCTCTCTAAATGTAGCATTTTACAATGTTGTTCTTTGTGAATTTTTGTCATAGACAACACTTTTCTAAGAAAAAATTACAAAATTATTTTATGCATTATATTGTACTGTACCAACAGAATATACAATTACTTTTAATATGTCAAGAAATAACTACAAGAATCTCGATACCAAATACCGCATAAATTCAAAAACTCAGTATTATCCACATAACCGAATTATTCACAAGAGGTGATATATCTTTATTAAAGTTAACATTATTTTTAACATCGAGGGAAAAAGCCCCAAGAGGGTAACTCACTTCAACATTAGATTCCTTCTACCTACCCTCCAAATACAGCTAAAAAAACCACCTATAACAAAAATCTTTTCCCGGTCTACTCCACACATACACACACACGTGTCGACAACCCGTCGTCTACATCACACTCCCACCCGCGGGTATCGGGCGGTTATCGGGCGGGTAGCGGGCGGTTATCGGGCGGGTATCGGGCGGGTAGTTACGGGCGGTACTCACGCGGCGAGTAGGAGCGCTCGCGCTCGCGCTCGTAGCGGCGGCGGCGGTAGTGCGGCGAGGGGGAGCGGTGGCGGTAGCGCGCGTAGTAGTCGCGCTCGCGGTCGCGGTCACGCTCGCGGTCGCGCTCGCGGTAGCTGCCGCGGTAGTAGTAGTCACTGTTGTACACATATACAGGGTTAAGTTACGTGTGTTATGAATATAATTAAGGAGTGAAAAAATTTCACCAATTTACAAACCAAAAATTTCTAATATTAACCTGTTAACCAGACAAGACGTATAAATACGTCAGGCGTAAACAATATCGGGTACGGGTAGAACATATGAATACGTCCTCAAAAGTGAATGTGCGCCCTGAAACGGACAATACGCACCCGGTACATGTTGCATAATTTGAACGGGAACTTCCCAGTTGACAGGTTAACAAAAAAAAGTGCTTCACGCTTTTACCCGTATAGTAGGGAATAATCAGAGAAAATCTAGTGTCACGACACTTCTATACTTTCCACCCATCTAGACATTGCGTGAGAGAAGCTCAACGATGCGCTGTCTTAAATATCAAATTGAAGAAGTAAACATTTTAATATAATCATTCCTTCGAGCTGAAATCGAAGCCAAAACCATCATAATTACAGTCCCACTGAATCACGACGGCCTCAATAGTATACAAGAAATACAGCTTCTTAATATTATTTAAAAAATAGCAAAATATTTTTTGTTAAATAAGCAGTGGTGAAAGTGAACTACCTTCACGCATTTCCCAATAAAAAGTTAATCAGACTTAGTGTCTGGATACTCCCTCCTCCACTCACCACCCAAATTCAAACCACATATTAACGAATCTATGGGAAATATATAAAATTCGAAATATCTTATGTTCTATCACTATGAAAAATTTATGTTATATGCTATCCCGAGCAAATTTTTGCACTTCACGAATTATCCATATAATACAATTTGGAATGTCAATTTTTGGCACATAACCAGAGTTTGTTCTTACAAGACCAGTGAAATGAAAATAGTTTAAATATAATCGTTCCCAGATTGTAACGCAAATCCTCAATTATTATGTTTACAGTTACACTCTTATAACTGTGCCAAAATACCTTATACTTTTGTTTTGTAAACTATATATAAATTAGTTTAATCAGAAAATTATTGTACTTAAATATGCATCTATTTATATATAAATGCTTATAATAAAAATCTGAATGGGAGAAGAGAATTAAAACTTACTCTCTGTCTCTGCGCCTGTCGTAGCCATTGTCGCCTCTCACACTGCAACAGATAACATAACATTTTAATACTGCCTCTAGTATAGTAAACGCATTCTAAGTTGAAAGATGAAAACATAGGAAAGCATAGACACAGCTGGTTAGAGATAAAATGCACATACTATAAATTAATGAGGTAATATAACTATGTATTTTAGGAACACTATAATCAGCTTTCCTTAGCAAATGAACAATATAATAAAAAAATATATTTTTTTAGTTACATGTTTACAAGTAATTGAAAAGCCCTAACCAACTCAACTTCAAACTCTTACATTTATTTTCAGCTTCACGCTTTTTCCAGTATGGCATGGTAATCAGAATAAACCTAGTATGTGATCAATCATAATAAACCTATTGTGAAGACATTAAGTGTTGAAGGATAGATTTTGTCTTGTTTAACAGAACGAAGAAATTAAAATAATTATATTATGCTCATTGCTCCGATTTTAAAATATTTGTAGAAACTGTTCAAGTAAGCCTTTTGTGAACCAACCAGACTAAACTTCTGGTTCACACTAAATTCACTCATTAATCTACCAATAACATAGGAAACTTACAAACATTTTACTTGTAAGCTATTTCATATTGGAGGTGTGATACATTTTTAAAGCTTCACAAAAATGTCAAGTAGCACTGAATATTCGACAGAGAGAACCTGGTGTCAAGACACTTCGTTTTCCAATTTCCGCCAGAATTCAAGCTTCTGCGGTAAATGATCGAACTCCATATCGCGTTTTGTCTTCTTTCCACGAATATGAGCGAGTACCTGGGTTTGGCCTTATTTAACATGTTGGTAGCAGGGGCGGATTCAGACTTCAAAAAAAGTAGTGATCACAACCATTTTAATTTCACTAAGTCAATACGGTTATACTGAAATCCGGCATAAATAAGTAAACTTGTATCAGTAACACAAAGCCTTAGCGGGTCAGAGCGTTTGGACAGATTTCAAGAGGCGCGGGTTCGAATCCCGCTGCGTTCAAATATTTACACGTTTTCTGAATATCTTTTTCAATACACTAACTGCGTAGGCTTCCCCATATAAATGCCAGGCGTGGGCGTATGGGCGCGCTGCGTGATGGAGTAGTCAACACGTATGCGACGGCCGTCGATCTCCATGCCGGTGCACTCGTTCTTGGCCACCTTGGCGTCGTCCTGAGACTCGAAGTACACGAAGCAGAAGCCGCGGGACCGTCCCGTCTGGAAATGCAATTGTTTTATATTAATACTTTTATATAATGATTATTAGAGTATCATGCTCAAAGCAGAGGCAGAGGGAGTTATTGTTGAGACACTCCGTTCCCCATTTTGCGTCGAATTCTGGACGCATTGCGTGTTGAGTTGTAATTTTTTATTGATTGTTTTATTTTAAATTGTAATACTATGTATGCACAAATATTTTTTTCTACACCATGCGTTTTTCTCATGTGTGAAAGAGGACCTGTTTCAAAACATTCCGCTTTTTACTGTCATATATTGTGTGTTGTGTAACACGTCACAGTCAACTCAACGCAACGCTATATCTTCAATAAGATGTCTAAAACTACAATGAAAACATTTTAACAAAAAAAATAGATTTTCCTATAATCCAAATTAATATTTGCAATCGTAAACAAGCAAATATTATACTCAAATCTTTATTCTTAACTTGCCTAACAGTATTATGTTTACATAGCTTGCAGAAAGTATGAGTATACAAATACCCTTTCTGCTCATATAAGCAGAATCTAACACCTTTGTCGAATTAAAACATCTGAATTATAAGAAAAGTTTCAAATTTCATTTATTTAAATTTATTAGTAGACTAGTTTTCTAGTGCTGTGCCTGGAGTCGTATTTTACTCAAGTCACTAGAGTAAATTTCCTAAATCGTACTAAAGTGAAAAATAATATTACTAGAGACTGTGCCTTCGAGTAACCGAGACATATCGATGCACAACAAAAACTTGAGTATAACTCGAGTGACTCGGAAACGGAGTAAAGTAATAAAATTACTCGGGTGACTAGTCACAAAATTCTACACTAGTCGCCACATTACAGTTGACGCGTTGCCTTAGCAACCTGTATGTCATTTGATATAGACGTGTATATATTTTTTTATAGCTTCACGCTGTATCCCGCACGCGGCAGGGTAGGCAGAGGTTAAGACACTCCGTTCCTCACTTTCCGCCGAATTCGCATTGCGTGTCAAGTGGCGGAACTTAACGCCGCGCTTTACCTCGATACCAGAGCGATATAGACGTGTATGTCAAAGACAATTGCGTGTGTTACGTATATTTTATTACTTTAATACATTTTTATATATCACTTTCTGAAAATATAAGCCCTCGCGTCAGCTACCGTCCACAACTTTGACAGACTTTATACTCCTCCATCTGCCATTTTTTTTACAAAAGTGTACAAAGATGCTTTACGTATATTAATATATATTATTAGTACATTTTCATAACTACTCTTATATTATTTTTTTAACATTCATGGACTTCCGTAACTGCTGGACAGCAAAACTAGTAGTTATAAAACACTACTCTCTATTTGCCATTAGTAATTTATTTAGTCTACTATTACATAAATATTCAAGTGTATCACTTGGCGCCCTTTTTAAAATATTGACGTGAAATGAACAACATTTTCTCAAAATACAATTTTTAGACTCTCACACGTACACCATCGTGGCGCAGTGGGACGCATAAACGATATTAATATCGGGTTCAAATATTATATGACAATTCTCTCAGCTAATACCTAAGATACAGCACATAACAAATACACATAATTATTCAACATTTCTCACCTTAGCATCAATAACCACTTGAACTTTGTCAACGGGCCCATATTTTGAGAAGATATGGTGAATCTGCTGTTCTGTAGTATAGAGGCTGAGTCCAAACACACCAAGGCATCGCGACGGCGTGGGATTTTCCTGTTGACAACAGTGCAATATACAAATTTGTTGATACAATCCATAATGTACCATAAAGGTTGATTGATACATAATAATGAGGTCAGTCGTGGCTTGTGGGCACAAAGTATGACTATAATGCGACTAGTTGTGGGTTTAATTCCTATTCGAAGAGTGGATATATTTATTATTTCCATTTTCTTCGCTCCGGCATCGAGGCGAAGCGCGACGTTAAATCCCGCCACTTAGCACGAAATGCCCCCAGAATTTGGCGGAAAGTGGCGAACAGAGTGTTTTGACACTAGGTTCCCTCTGCCTACCCTGCTGTGTGCGGGATACAGCGTGAAGCTACAAAAAAATGTACCACAAATAGGATACAACACAAAATGTCAAATAGCACATAATAATGAAAGGAAGTTAATCATTAAGTAATATTATACGATTGTTAGTTTAAAAATGGCCTTGAAATAAGCTATAAAATTTCATAATTTACATACTAACTATTATTAGCCATCAATTTACTTCAAATCAAACACTAACTAAGCCTTACAAGGAGTTTTAATATATGTATAATTATATTGCAAATGTATACTATCCTTTCATGTAAAAACTAAGTAACAAAATTATACAACATGAAATTCTCTATATCTATAGTCTCACAACTAAAAATAGTATTTACTTAACTAGAAAATCTTAACAACAATACTAAAAAATCCCAAAATACAGAGAATAGCATAAAAAATAAAATACAACCACACATATTAAACTCCATCTAAAGAAAATATAATAAATAAAGGAACGTTGTGTACCAAAAGTCTCACCCGATCACCAAGGTGCCTTCTCCGAGACGACATGGGGCTGTGGCTGTGACTCCTGCGGTAGGAACCTCGTGGTGAATAAGATCTGGAACGGCTCCGGGAGTACCTGGAGCGGTAGCCACGGCGTGGGGACCCTGAACGGGATCGAGACCTGCAGGAGGACCTGGTATCAGCGGTGATTTATTATTTAACATGCATATTATTGTGATAATTGATATAGTATAAATGTTCTTCTTGGTTGTTGTGTTGATTGATGATTAAGTAATAGGATGTACAAGTCTTAAATACTGTTTTACTTAGGTTTAACATTAGACAGTCAATCTTATTAATTAAAAAGGTAGCTTCAAGCTTTTTCCTGAGTGCGTGTGTTGTCAAGAAATCCGAAATCGCGAGTAGCGAAACTTAACGCCGCGCAAATTGGATATTCCAATATAGTCATTTTTCTGAGCGACAATAGAACACTTAACCATCGCTTTACAGTCAGACAAAGTCCTGTTATTAATAAATGTTGACTTTTCATTTCGGTTATCATAATTGTATTACATATCTTAACTATCAATAATTCACAATTATCATCAATTGTTTTTTTCTTTAAATTGAATACTAAGTGGAAATTATAGGTTATGTTGACATGTATGACTAAGTTAGACCCAAGGTAGTAGTCTTGTTTATTTTGACTTGTTAAAAATTAAGATATAAGCAATATATTTGAAAATTCTCATATACTTATATAGTTAAATAAATAATTTATAATAAATTTTGATAAATGACCAAAAACCCTTTATGGGTCAATAACATAAAGCATTCACAATTAAGTCTAATGCATACATTAAATATAGCTACAAACAAAAATATAAAATAACTAATAATAGTAAGTTAATAACTAATAATAATAAGTAATAGAAAGTAATTGCTTTCAATCTTCTTAATTTTATTAAACATAGAATAAAAACTTAGAAACAATAAAGTTACGAATGCAAAATAAGGTATTGAAAAATATATGATTCAGAGCAATTACAAACCAATAACAAACAAACTACACAAACATTTTAATAAAATAAAAACACTAATAATAAAATGATTTCTATATGAAAGTACTTATGAGCAGTTGATAAGCTCACTTAACATTTAACCACTATTAATTTACTTTGAAATTGTAATTTATATCATTATTAACAATCAAATATGTTATATGTATGTAGTCCTGTAACCATAACACTTACTTTACACTAAGAAATTGTCCATAACTATAACCAAATCTAATATAAAAACCAAATCTAATATAAAAGTTTTGGATGATTTCAGATATGGGTGGATTGTAAATAAGAAGTTTCAGTAACCATACAGTTAAAGATTAAAGGCACTTGGGTAGAAAGTAATATAAAACAAAAAGAAATTAGTTAATTGATTAAAAAGTAAATAATTTACTAAATTTTATTTTGAGCAAATTTGTCCAAAATGCAAAAGTAAACATATCTTCCAACTAAATTATCTGACAATCACCAAAAACATCCATTACTGAGATTAAAGCCAAAACAGTGTTTTTTTCCAGATCTCAAATTCATTATCCAAAACAAACTTAATCTTACTGTATGAAGGAAAAACTACAAAACTCGTTTTATAGAAATTAAATAGGAGTATAAAATTTGAAACAGAGTGTATAATTTTTTATTATAATGCATTATAAAATTATACATAAAATAATTATGTGCATGTGTTTGATACATATTTTGTATAGCAACATACTTGTTGCTAAGGTAACATTACTAAGCTACTGAGACTTATAAATCTACAATTTATGTTATAGATATGATTGAAAATGTAAATAGAGGACAGTAATGCCACATTACCAGATTTCCGCAATTCTATGCAAAAAGGAAGTTCTGTCAAACCCAGATTGCAATTATATAAAAATATTTAGTAAAATTATTTTGTAAAAATTTCTTTATTACAAGAGTTACATTCAGTTTCTTCTAAATACTAAGAACATATTATTCTTCAAAATTTGTCCTTTAGACAAAATATTCCAAAAATGTCATATTTCAAATATTGAAACATTTTTATTTGCTTTAAACCTAATCATCATTTAATGTAAAATATCATTCATCTATTTCTTCTTTAATTCATACTAATATGTTTTTCAACCAATTACACTCAGCCAACATAACTATTATGTTGGCTTATCACAATGTTAAGTTGAAATGTTTATTGACAAAACTGTTACTATGGTGTTCCTAAATATTGACAAAACCTTCTTTTGTTAGTACTTATTGATTATACAAATTGTAACTAATAAGCTGTATACATAAAATATCAGTATTACACAAAAAAAATATGTAGTAACTGAAAACATTAAATTAACTAATGAAAAATACTTGAATCATGATTATAGTGATAACGACATTTAAAAAATGTATACTGAATAAATTACGAAAATAAATAAGTTTTACTGTAAAAAAATTGCATATTTACTTGCATCATGCAACTATAGTCAAACTACACTTTTCTTTGTATTGATGAATATTATATTTTGATAACTATCTCAATACAATAAATATATTATCATACTTAATTTGTTTATATAGTAATAAAAATATTTAATTTATGTATCTTATTGCGCAACGTTCGTTGCCTTGACAGCGAGGTTATATACCATTAACAACAAAATTGCTAAATTACAACTACCGAATACGGAAATATGCGAATTTCTGATGTCATTTGTTTTAATATTATTATTATTAAATAAAGATACTTACGGGCTTCTATACTTTCTGCTGGATGCCTTTGGCGGGGGCGGCGTGCGCGACCGGCTCCGGCTATGGCCGCGAGACATCGCAGCGGGCTTCGGTGCCGGCTCCCGAGACCCGTTTCGAGTCCTGGAGCGGCTCCTCTGAAACCACCCAGCAAATTATCGTAAATTAACTCATGCACACTTAAATATAACAAGATAGAACGCATGACGCGCCAAAGCGAATTGCATGTTTAAATATAGTACCTCACGATCAGACATGATGAGTAATCGAAATAAACAATAAAAGTGTACTGATCAACACACAATCAATCTAATAATAAACCGAGATTCTTTAAATAATGTAATTCACACGAGCACACCACAACGCGGTCGCGATGAAAAACAAAATGGCGTCAGGTAAAATTCGTGAAGCAAGACGTGATGGGAACCGCCAATAGGCGCGAAGCGGTTAGGCGTCTAAGCGCGGTAAAATTAAAAATAAAAAACAAACGACACAATGTAGTAATTTTACACTTGCCAGTCATATTATAAGAATAAATAAAAATAGCTATTTATATGTTATCAAAACTAAATATATTTTTAGTAAAATATACTTAAAATCGTATCATACTGTTTGTTATAATTTTTGGAATTTTTATTTTCAAACGTTTCAAATTTAAAAAGAGTTGAAGTATCATAGACGTGATATGAAAAAGAATTTTTTTACACTGCGTTAATTAATAAGGTAAAATCAACATTAGATACGTATGTAAATATACCTATATTTACATAACATATATAATTTTATATAAGTATAAAATGTCATATTTTTATTCTTCGTTGAAATTTCTTATCAATCAATGTATAACATTATACTGATAGCGAGCTTGCTTCAAAACCAATGAAAAAAAAGCAACATTAATAGAATTTTTTTTTCTAGGAATTATTAAATGTTGTACTATTGTAATTACCAGATACGTCAATAGTATGTATTTATGAAAAAAACATCTATTTTATTTTTTTATACTTTCTAGTTTAGTTACAGAAGTTTTCTTGTTATTGTTGTTGTTATTTATTTTATGATAAAGAAATTTTATACAAGTTTCCTAACCATAACAAAACGTGTCAATGTCAATTTTGACAGTAAAATCTAATGTCAATTATGAATTGTCATTTGAATTCCACATCCTAAGGTTGTGAATGTGATCATCGTGTGAATATTTAAAATTTATTCATCAACCAAAAGATGACTGACACTGAAAATCTAAATGGGTCCCCTGAGGACCAGCCGCAAGAGAAAACGGCAAAGCAGCTGGAGAAGGAAGCAAAAAAAGCGGCGAAATTAGAGAAACTCAAAGCAAAATTGGATAAAAAGAGTTCCGCGCCAGCTGTGCAAAAAGATAAGCCAGAGGTTATTTATTAAGCTTTTTGTTACCTTCCAAATATAAAGGTTATCAATAATCTATACGCACGTATTGTAAAATATTTGCAACACGTTGGAAATATGATACCTAATACTGATGAAGACTGAATTACTCTCTTAGGTGAAAGGGTTCTTGCGTGTATTATTTTAAATATTGCATCACTTCCTGAATACTGCAGCTTATTTAAAAAAAACTACTTGTATGTCATATTGCTACTTGAAATTGAATAATCTTATTAAGTGATTAATTTCTCAGCATGAATATTTATAAGATTATAAAATTTCATTCATATGTTAATATTCATATAATAAATATTGATACAAAAATAGTTTAATTGAACAACAACAAACATTACTGGGTTATTTATTCAATATTTAATTTACATACTACAAATATACATTCTAAATTTTTATAGAAAAAAGTGAAAGAAGTCAAAGAAACCATTTTGTATAAGGGTAACACATCACCTGGAGAAAAGAAGGATTTGTCAGGTCCTATACCTGATTCATATAGTCCTCTTTATGTAGAAGCTGCGTGGTATGCCTGGTGGGAGAAGCAAGGATTCTTTAAACCAGAGTATGGTGTAAGTAAACAACGTCTATATTTGTTATTTAATAACTAAATATGTTAAGAAATAATATTGAAAGTTGTGGTAAGAATTTTGTTGAGGAGAAAATTTAATGGAATGTTTAATATCTTTTAAAATTATAAAGAGAGTAAATTTAAAAAATATATTATATTCTAGAAATTTATAACTTAACATCTTTATCTATTCATAGTTTCAATTGGAAATTTAATGATGAATGCATATTGCCATACTATAATTACTCAATAACATTGTGTGATTTAATTTATCAATGTTGCAATATAACTGTATAACATATTTTTTACTTATTATATAGTGATATTTAATATTTTCAGAGAAAATCTGTGCTAGAACCAAATCCTAAAGGAAAGTTTGTGATGGTGATACCACCACCCAATGTGACTGGTACCTTACATTTGGGTCATGCTTTGACTAATGCTGTCGAAGATGCTATTACTAGATGGCATAGGTAAATTATATTTATTTTAAAACTCAACTTTTTTAGGCAAGTAAGTTTTAAATTGATTTAAATATAATAGCGCCCAATGTGTGATGACACACAAAGTGAGATTGTAAATCTGATAGGATGTAGGTTCGATTTTCTCTCAAGGAATTCAATTATTAAATATCAATTTAATATTTAAATTCCTCAAGTAATTAATATTTCTTTGCTCTCGTGTTGAGGCGTAAGTTCCACCACTTAAACACACAATGCTTCCAGAAATAGGCAGAAAATGGATAGCAGTTTTCTGGGGTGTATGAACCTAATGGAATGTTTTGTATGAACCTAGTATGGTTCTTTCAAATTACGATTCACTATGCGCTATTATATAAAAGTATAAATCTAGTATTCCATTACTCTGTTTTCTGCTTTCTGCTTTCTGCCTGTTTTCGAATTGGTGTGGGTTGAGTGGCAGTTCTTAACGCAGCACTTTATCTTATAATAATGGGAAAAAACACTTAAAAAAATTGAATGGTGATTTCATCGGCTGGGGATATAACTCGCAACTATCTCGCCTCAATGAGCTCATATAAAAAAATAAATAAATAAATAGCTTCACGCTATATCCCGCACACAGCAGGGTAGGCAGAGGGAACCTAGTGTTAAGACACTCCGTTCCCCACTTTCCGCCGAATTCGGAGGCTTGCGTGTTAAGTGGCGGAACTTAACGCCGCGCTTTACCTCGACACCAGAGCGAAGAAAATGAAAATATAATTTCCACTCCTCGAGTGGGAATCGAACCCACAACCAGTCGTTTACAGTCTCACTCTTGTGCCACTGGGCCACGACTGGCCACTTATAAATATCTCATATAAATGGATATATTTTTGAAAGGGCAGAGTGACGGAAATGACAATTTTTAAATTATTTCTCTTCTTCTTTAATAAGAAGATAAAGCGCGAGTTCCATCATTCAATACGTAATGTTTCGATGTATTGGCGGGAAATGAAATGTCCTGGCGCTATGTACTATCTAACTACCTTGATGTGTGTAAAAAAGTATAATAATAATAATAATAAAGCTTTATTTAATTCCTCCATTGAAAAAACAAAAAAAAGGTTACAATATAAGAAAAGAAAATGTTAGTTAGAATTAGTTATTTTTCAATGTGGATCCCTTTTGGGTAAAAGCCTCCTCCAATCCCTGCCATGTTTCTCTATTTAGGGCTTCCCGCATCCAATCAGAACCTGCAACTGAGACAATATCATCTGACCACTTTGTCCTGGGTCGACCTCTACTTCTTTTTCCTCCTGGTCCTTTCCATTTTGTTGCCTCAACTGTCCAACGCCTATCCTTGTATCTAGAGAGATGTCCTGCCCAAAGCCATTTGAGGTGAAGAGCTCGTTGTAGGGCGTCATGTAATTTTGTTTTCTGTCTTATGTACTCACTCTTAATTTTATGTATTTTTCTTATTTTTAGTAAACTTCTTTCCATTGCTAGTTGGCATGTTGTAATTTTGTTGTAAAAAAGTATATGAAGTAGTTATTTTTTGTCTCTTTTTTATTTTTTTTAACGTTTGATTGTATTACAGAATGTGTGGTAAAACTACAATCTGGAACCCTGGCTGTGATCACGCAGGTATCGCTACTCAAGTGGTAGTAGAGAAGAAACTGTGGAGGGAGGAGAAGAAAACTCGCCATGAGCTTGGCCGAGATGAGTTTATCAAGAGAGTGTGGGAGTGGAAGAATGAGTGAGTCTTGTGTAACAACTTTTTTAATTTTAAAAATAATTAATATTTGGCTAGTTAAGTATTAATTTTTTACTAATTTTATTCTTCTGTTATTTTAAAAAGATTTAACCATCAAATGAAATTTTGTATAGTATGCGCATTTTATCTTGAACTGTCATATCTGCGTTTGCTGACATTTTGCTTAAGTCCAGTCAATCAGCCAATGTGAGGAATGACTGAGGAATGAGCCACTATGTGTAATGGAATCACTAGTATTTGTCTCTCGCCCATCTCGCTAATGGCCTCTTGCCATCAATCATATAAATTAATACATTATTATAATCTAATTTAGTTTATAATAGAGCTATATAAAAATTGTTTAATTCGTTGACATCCCTTTTAAAAATTTTGACTTCAAACTTCAATGGCCGGAACCTAGCTAGAATAGATATCGCAGAACCGACTAGCTCGTGATTGATGGTAAGAAGCGGAGAACGAGGAGAGATCCGCCAGAGACAAATACTAGTGACTCCATTACGTGGAGTCCGGAACCAGCCAATAAGAGTTGCCGACTCTCATTGCCTGGTTGACTACCTGCTTACATTCGATAAGCTTATATAGGCTGTTTAAGATAAATGCGTGGTAGGAGGTAGAAGAATCATTCTTCGACTGGCTCGCGACCTCTATCATGTCAAAAACGAATCGTCAAACATCTGATGATGTGTTCCGGTTCGATGACATGTAAGCCAGCTCTCCCTATTCCCACCATCCTCATGCTTCCTCCCTACTTCCTTCACCACCAAGGCTGGCAACGCAACCAAGGATAACCACTTACCATCGTTTGCCCCCCTTTTTGAAATAAAAGAAAAATCTTTTTTATAGGAAAGGTGTTCGCATCTACGAACAGTTACGCTCACTAGGCTCATCCCTCGACTGGTCACGGGTTCGATTCACAATGGATCCCAGCATGTGCAAAGCTGTCAATGAAGCCTTCATCAGATTACATGATGCCGGAGATATATACAGGGCTAACCGATTAGTTAACTGGTCCTGTGCCTTGAAAAGTGCTATATCTGATATAGAAGTGGATAAGGTGGACCTGGCTGGCAGGACTATGTTGTCGATACCTGGGTATGAGAATAAGGTAGGTTGTTTTGGGTTCAATTTATCGTATTTATGAGGGGTTCATATACTTTTTGCAGCTGTTCCTCTTTTCTTTGTAGTAATAGTATATATTTAATAATATAATAAATTGAAAGCAGTTTTGACGTAGTAGCATAGCGTTTGATTATAATAGTGATTGATTGTCGTTTCAATTCGTACTCAGATTTATTATATTTATTATTTAAAAATATAAGTTATTTAATAATATTTTTTATTAAATTAATTTTTATTAATAATTGTATTTAAATTATATTTAAATTTCAATAATAATTCTATTAAAATTTCATTTCTGAAATGTAATGTAGAGAATTGTATGAAAAGGCGTAATGGAAAAGAGTCCAATTGCAATCGCATGTAGTCGTGGGTTCGATTATCACTTGGAGAAATGTTGGTAAATTAATTATTTTCATTATTACGCTTTAGTTATCATGATAAGGGAAGTGTGGCGTTGACGCCCCCTTCTGCCTCGAATTTGGACAGAAATTGGATAACGAAGTGGCTTGACACTAATTTATCTATCACTATTTTACATTTGGGCAAGAAGCTTAAATAAAATTCCGAAAAATCATATAAGCTTATTTTGTAAAAACCTTTCAAATATTTATTTTTCAATTATTTAGGTGGAATTTGGTGTCTTGGTCCTCTTCGCGTACAAAGTGGAAGATTCAGATGAAGAGATAGTAGTGGCCACCACCAGAGTGGAGACGATGCTGGGCGACGTCGCTGTGGCCGTACATCCCAATGATCCGCGGTAAATCTTAGTTTCTTTTATAACAAATTTATGTTATGAATGTGTTTTTTTGTTGCGGATAATGGATAAAGATTATCTAATGATTCTTTCTATCTCTTTCTCTTCTCTAATGATTTTCCTCGTTTTACTTCTGTATTAACTTCTTTATATTTCCTATCTCACATTGACCCGTTTTCATCGTTCTTATGGGCATTTTCTGGGCATCTAAAAGCAGAAACAAATATTTTAAAAGTTGTCACAACCGTACCCACACAAGATGTCACAACCGTACTCTTTCGCAAAATCCTATCATTATTGCTAAATATAAATTATGTATGTACAAAGTAAGCCCTGATACTGATTTGACCTCTAATGTTTGACTAATAATAAGAACAACATTCATTATTATATCTGTACACATATTACAACAATCACTAATAGAAATCAAATTTTACCCGTGGGGGGACGGGTTAAGAATACAATTCCCCTCCGCCGCTGGGTAGCGTCCCGTAAAAGGCGGGTAACCCAGTAGCTTGGTGGTAGGAGATTCGTTCTCCGACTGGCTCGCGACCACTATCAAAGTTGAACCACTGTCAAAGATGAACCGCCAAATATCTGAAGATGTGTTCCGGTTCGATGGCATGTAAGCCAGCTTTCCCTATCCCCAACATTCCCATCCTTCCTCTCTCCTTCTGTCCTACATCCCTAAGGCTGGCAACGCATCTACAACTCTAATATTGTGGATGTCTATGGGCGAAGGTACGACTTAACACCAGGTGGGCCTTCTGCTCGTTTGCCTCCTTTATTCCATAAAAAAAAAATACAACAATCACTAATAGAAATCAAATAAAAATGTTTACTTTTGACGGTTAAAAAGTAATGAGGGTCTCTGCTAGCGTTAACGTCGCGCATTGGCACACGTATAAACTTGCATGGTTCTCCTTTCTGTCTTTTACACCATCCCCGTATTCCTTATAGTTTCGCCTATATTGCGACTGCCATAACCGTAACTTGTAACAACCGTACCCAGTCTCCCCTACTAACATATTAATTGTTCACAGATACAAGCATCTTATCGGAAGGAATCTGCTACATCCGTTCGTGAAGAGGAAACTTCCGGTAATCGCCGATGAATATGTCGACATGAACTTTGGAACTGGTTAGTTTCTAATGTTTTTTTTTTGACCGCGGAATAAGCAGGGAGAATTTTAATTTGTTATTTTTTTTAATTTTCATCTTATGTTTCAAGTAATATATTTATATAGTTATCCAATCCATTCCATTTCTAGCATTTGTTTTTTTTAATTTGGTAAAATGGCTTGCTTATTAGTTTAAATTTCTTTAGGCAGAGAGAATGTAGTGCCAAAACACTACTTCTCCGTTTCCCAGACAGATTTGCCTGCTAAAGAACATAATATGATACTGCGGTTCCGTTCGAGCAAAGAAATGAAAATAATGGCAATATAATTATTTTTGGAGTGGATATGGAACCCACAACTGTCAAGGTTTAAGTTATATGTGTTCTCACTACGCCACGATTACCGCTAATTTATGATTATATGTTTCAATGTCAAAGTCAAATTCATTCCCAAGGCGTGTTATAGTTCAAAAATTCATTAATTAGGTAATAACTCTTAACACACAAACGTCTCTTCACAATTTTTTTGAATTGTGATATGGAACATTCTTGGACGTTTTTATTGTAAATTATGTTTTTATTAATGGTTAGTAAAAAGATAAATAATTGGGATTTCTTTGTATAATAACTGAGATATTTTCTTTTTTTTCTGACTATATATACATGAAATACATAGCATTACAATTAGATACTATCCGAATGCTATTTCTTTGATCTTTACATAGTATAAAGCAATGTCGCTGTATGTATCTTCAAAACTACACAACGGATTTTGTGATACAGTTTCTTTTAATAGATAAAATGATTTAAAAGAAAGTTTTATATGTATAATACATGCATAATATAGTAGAGGACACTGAAAATTTTAGAGGTAATGGCTAATGTGATGTTGCCGCGTAACAAATAAAATAGTTGTGTATTTCACGCAGGTGAGCGGGCCACTAGTATTTTCTTTTTTTTTTTTATGGAATGAAGGAGTCAAACGAGCTTAAGGCCCACCTGGTGTTAAGTGGTTACCTTCGCCCATAGACATCCACAACATTCAAGTTATGGATGCGTTGCCAGCCTTGGGAATGTAGGACAGAAGGAGAGAGGAAGGATGGGAATGGGGGGAATAGGGAGAGGTGGCTTACATGCCATCGAACCGGAACACATCATAAGATATTTGGCTGTTCGTCTTTGACATGATAGTGGTCGCGAGCCAGTCGGAGAACGAATCTCCTACCACCAAACTACTGGGTTACCCGCCTTTTACGGGACGCTACCCAGCGGCGGGGGGGAATTGTATTATTAACCCGTCCCCCCACGGGAGAAAATAATTAATATTAACATTATAATTTGTTCAAAGGTGCCGTTAAAATAACCCCCGCCCACGACCCCAACGATTATGAAATAGGCAAACGTCATAATCTACAATTTATTACGATTTTCGACGACGAAGGCAAAATGTTAGACAACTGTGGAGCTTTTGCTGTAAGTACTTATTTTTCTTTATTTTATGTTATTATAACTTTTTTCTTTATTGTCTGTGGCGTTTTTTTTTTTTTTTTTCAAGAAAGTATTTTTTTTATCTTCACGCTGTATCCCGCACACAGCAGGATAGGCAGAGGGAACATAGTGTTAAGACACTTCGCTCCCCACGCACCGACTAATTCAGAGTCATTGCGTGTTAAGTGGCGGAACTTAACGCCGCGCTTTACCCTTGATACTAGAGCGAAGGAAATCGAACCCACCAGTTGTTTATAGTCACGCGTTCGTGCCACTGCGCCACGACTGGCCCCTTCAAGAAAGTATGTTTTTCTTAATTAAATTTTAAAACATACTAAAGCTACCAAATTACTACAGATAACTGAAATAATCAGATACAGATAGATTTGTAATTTACATACATAACAATTTTAAATACAAAATAAAAAAAAAATAAGACAGACTTGACCAAGTAATATAATTACTGTTATTTTTTTAAAACATTTGTTACCTATTGTGGTTTCAAATTTGAATATTATTTCATTAAGTAATTTTTTTACAAATATTTATTCGTTTCGATGTTCGTCGCATATATAAAATTTGGTTTTGATATAGAAGTTATTGTTATAATTACTAAACACTATTTAAAATATAAAGTTAATTTATTATATTACATACATAATTAACGAAAACCAAATAAATGATTTATAATTACTTTTACAGTATTTACCATATATTCCTTATTTTAACATTAAAAAAAACTACCAAACTGAGATTCGAATCCACACTTTCTAACATAACCAAATCAAATAACAATTTTGTTTAATTAAAATTTTATTTTCTAGGGTAAAAAGCGTTTCGACGTTCGTCGTGAAATCATTAAAACCCTAGAACATGTGAAATTATACAAAGAAACGAAGGACCACGCCATGGTAGTACCACTGTGTAGCAGATCCAAAGACGTAGTGGAGCCTATGCTTAAACCGCAATGGTGAGAAGCTTCATGCTATATCCCGCACACAGCAGGGTAGGCAGAGGGAACCTAGTGTTAAGACACTCCGTTCCCCACGCACCGCCGAAATCGGAGGCATTGCGTGTTAAGTGGCGGAGCTTAACGCCGCGCTTTACCTCGACACCAGAGCGAAGAAAATGGAAATATAATTTCCACTCCTCGAGTGGGAATCGAACCCACAACCAGTCGTTTACAGTCACACTCTTGTGCCACTGGGCCACGACTGGCCACCATAAAGTTAATTCAAATAGGAATTTCGAGAAATCTTCTCTTAGTGAACTCCTACAAAATCCAAGACACTTAATGTCAAATTTCAGCTTTCTACGTAAAATAGTTTCCGGCTGTGTTTTGTCTGTCAGTCAGACAATGAATAACGAAAGGTTTTTCATTAAATATATTTTTAATTAATTTTTATAACAGAAGTGTGTTTCGTTGTGATTTAACTCTTCCTGGGCTATTTGTAGTAGACCTCTGAAATTTGGCACAGTGAGGGATATCGAGCACAGTGTCTTGTGTGCTGTGAAGTTTTTTGGTGACAATTGTAATTGTGGTTTTTGAATAAATGGTAATTAAATGGTCAAAAAGTGCCCATAGACTTAGGTTGTGGAACGTTAAGTGTTATGTTAGTATTAAGTGTTTGCTTTAAAACGTTTTTTAACATGTAATAACATGTAAATATGTACTTCGCTCTGCTCTTCCCGACATGCAGAGCAAAAAGGCGGGTTTTAGTTTTTTTTAGCTTCACACAGCAGGATAGCGAAGGAAGCTAGTGTTAAGACACTCTTTTCCCCACTTACAGCCGAATTGTGGAGGCATTGTGTGTTATGTGGCGGAACTTAACGCCGCGCGTTGCCTCGATACCAGAACGAAGAAAATGTAAATATCCGAATTCGGCTGAAAGTGGGGAACGGAGTGTCTTAACACTAGGTTCCCTCTACCTACCCTGCTGTGTGCGGGATACAGCATGAAGCTAAAAAAAAAATAAGTAAATAATGAAATTTTGTATCTTTTAGTTTACGCAAGTAAAGTTGCAAGTTATTCGTTAATAAAAAAAGTAATACTATAGTGACGCAGTGGAGCAATGTGCATCTACCAGTGATGGTTGTGAGTTTGATACCCGCGCGAGGAAATTAATATATTTAAATTTTTTTTTTTTGCTACCAATTCCTGATATAACACGAGACATCAGATTACACCATTTTATTTGTAAAAAACAGTACTTTAACAATAATTTGTGTTATGATTGAAATAGTCGAGAAAAAATGAATTAATATAACAATTTACACCTAATTTAGCATACACATTATTACACAGGTACATACGCTGCGACAACATGGCGGCGGAAGCCATAAAGGCAGTCAAAAATGGTGATTTAAAAATAATACCGGACGTCCACGAGAAGATCTGGTACCACTGGATGGAGGGCATCCGTGACTGGTGCATCTCCCGCCAGCTGTGGTGGGGGCACCGGATACCCGCTTATAGGATCGTATCCCCTACCTCCGAGGTGAGAAATGGGGGTTTTCCGGAGGGTTTTTTTGGGATTTTTGGAGTTTTTTGAGTGTGTGTGGGAGTTTTGGGATGTAAATGAAGTAAGGTGGATAAGGAATTTTTTGTTTTTTTTATTTTTTAGTGTGTATATGTGGGATTTTGGAAATGTAAATAATTTGATTGTTAGGTGAGAGACTATTTTTAAGTGTTTGTTACAAAAAATAATCTAATTTTTAAGTCAACAGTAGTGTGTGAGACTTTAAAAATGTAAAATCACTTGCTTCTGAGTTAAAAAAGAAATGGTGAAGGTGATTTTTTTGTACGTTTTCTAAAAATATATTTGCTTTTCTAACTTCACGCTGTATCCCGCACACGGCAGGGTAGGCAGGGGAACCTAGTGTTAAGACTCTCCGTTCCCCACGCACCGCCGAATTCGGAGGCGTATAAGAATTTCGACGCAGTTGGTAGCAGAACGTATGGCGCACGCGGTCAAAGAGCTTGTACGGTGTGCTGGTTCGAATCCCATTGCGTTCAAATTTTTATACATTTTCAAGTGTGTGAAAACAGTGTGTGTTACTTTACACTTTAAAATGTTCAAAGCAGTTCTATTATATTTATTTTGAATTTTGAATTTAACATACAAATTAACTTATTCTATTTAATATATAAAATGCTTTTACATATTATGTATGTATATATATAAAGTACGAACATTTCACGCTGCAAGGAAGTGACGGTGGTAGTGAAGCCGCGGCGGCGACGCACTCGCTCCGGACGGAAGAAACCCACGCGCAAGATTCGAACCCACAGACCTGTATGTTAATGTGTTGTGTTCTTGCATGTTCACCATTGCGCCTGTAGGGTGTTTTGTTTTTTTTTGTGTGTAGGTTTCATTTTTTTAACCTGTGCGATAGAGAAATTGTAATATGTCGTTTTTTTATATATTTTTGGTTTTTTGTGTTTTTTACCACTGCACCTAGGGGGTGTTTTGTGTATTTTGTATGTAGATTTAATATTTTTTATTTAAATTATAGGGTTTTTTTTAATAGAATGGAATAGAATAATATTTTATTGCACACATGGATATAAAATACACAAGAGAGATACAAACATAGATAATTTAAAATATATGCAAAGGCGGTCTTATTGCTTTAAGCGATCTCTTAATAATGGTTTATCTTTATGTGTTTTTTCAAAACTACGTCTTGGTTTTGTTTTTTGTTATATGTAATTTTAGTTTTTTTTAGCTTACGTCATACAGAAATTATTATTTGTTGTTTTTTTTTATATTTTTGTTTCTATGTGTGCACTTGTTCGGTGTTATATGTTTTGTTGTATGTAGGTTTCATTTTTTTTTACAGGCACCATAGAAAAAAAAATATTTGGAACGCACAGACATGTATGCTTATGAGTTCTTGCATGATGTTCACCATTGCGCATGTAGGGTGTTTTGTGTGTTTTTGTATGCAAGTCACATTTTTTTTGACTTATGTCATAATAGGGTCTTTTCTTTTTGTTTTTTTTTTAATTTTCATTTTTGTTGTTTTTTTACTATTGCGCGGTCTATTGGGTTTTTTGTGTTTGTTATATGTAGGTTTTTGTTTTCTGTGTTTCTTCACCACTGTGCTTGTAAGGAGTTTTGTACGGAAGATTCATTTTTTTAAGCTATGTTATAGGGAAATTTTCATTGCATATGACAGCTTGAACCGTAATTTCCTGTACCAGGCAATACTTGAAATCGGTATTCCATCAAAATTAATCTCCCTCACCGAAATAACTCTGAAAAATACTCGAAACATTATTAGAGTTCAGGTTCAGGAGGACATATCGGAACCGTTTAGCACTTTTGACGGACTCAGACAAGGTGATGCGCTCTCTTGTCTGCTCTTTAATGTTGCATTAGATAAATGTGTACGCGACTCAAAAATCGAGACTACTGGCAACATATTCTTTAAGTCAATCCAAGTGTTAGGATATGCAGATGATCTGAATTTAATAGGAAGAACTCTGCCTGCAGTGGAGACTGCATACCAAGCTCTGGCAAGGTCATCTAAAGAAGCCGAATTTCAAATAAATGCAACCAAAACAAAATATCTGAAAGCGTCAAAACAACTGCACGCATTACCGTCCGATATAAGAATTGGGAGCAGCACTTTCGACTGGGTCAATGAATTTGTGTATCTCGGCTCTTTAGTAACGCAGGACAACAATGTATCTTTGGAAATAAGTAGAAGAATATGTATGGCGGCTAACAAATGCTACTTCGGACTGCTAAGATACTTTCGATCCAAAATACTTTCAAGAAGTATAAAAGTACTTCTCTACAAGACCTTACTAAGACCTATTTTAACATATGGATCAGAAAGTTGAGTGCAGAGCAAAAAGGACGCGAACACACTACTTGTTTTTGAGCGCAAAATCTTAAGATGCATATTCGGGGCAGTGTTGGGAAATGAACAATGGCGAACTCGGTACAATCACGAACTCTACCACATGTATAATGAACCCAACATAATAAACACTATTAAGATCGGACGCTTACGATGGACCGGACATGTGGAGAGAATGAGTGAATCCAGAACACCTAAGACCTTGTTGAATGGTTCACCGGGTGGTCGGAGAAATCGAGGCAGACCCAAACTCAGATGGTTGGATGGAGTTGAGCAAGACCTGAGAACTCTGGGCGTAAAGAATTGGAAGGAGAAAGCCAGGAATAGGGTAGAATGGAGGGGTATTCTGGACCAGGCCAAGGCCCACCCGCGGCTGTAGTGCCTTTGATGATGATGAAATTTTCATTTGTTGTTGTTGTTTTTTAATATATTGTTGTTATTTTTTGAGTTTCTTCACCACTACATTTATTATTGGGCGATTTGCGTTTGTTTGTATGTTGGTTTCATTTTTTTATTGAATCATAGAGAAATTTTAATTAGTTGTTTTTTCTTATATATTTTCATTTTATGTGTTTTTTCACCACTGCACCTGTAGTGTTTTGTTTTTGTTGTATGCAGGTTATGTTTGTTTGGGTATGTTTGTTGTAGGCAGTTAATGTTTATTTTTTATGTGTTTTTTCACCACTACGTCTTAGTTTTGAGTTTTGTTGTTTTTTTTAAATAGTTTTGTTTTGTGTTTCTTCGCCACTGCGCCTGTAGGGTGTTTTGTATGCAAGTTTCATTTCTTTAACCTACAACATGGTAAAATTTTGTTAGGTCTCGGTAAAGGTAAATTAGGTAAAGGTATAAGAATTTATACACTGGAGGCAAGCATTAGTAGTTGATTTTTTTTAAAGTTCTGATTGTTTAATTCTGAGCAATCGCTCAGCATGTTTTTTTTTGCCTTTTGATTTGTGAACATAAATTTGATTCCTTTTTTTAATTCTTTTTTTTATTTATTTATTTATTTTTTTTGATATCTGCAGATAGTTTGGTTTTTGTTTAGTGTTTGAAGATAATTTTGTTTTTTTTTCTTAATATCTGAAGCTTGTTTTGTTTTTTATTAATTTCTGAACATAATTTTATTTTTTTTATTGTTTTTGGTTTTCTATTTTCTACGGTTATTTTTGTTTACCCATTTTATTGTTATTTTCGAAGACTATTTTAAAATTATAGCAATTGTCATCGCTTATTGTGGTAGCAAGAAATTACTTACTTAATAACGGAACTCAACGCCGTAAAATCACCTAACTTTGTCATAGTAACTACTTCATAATAATAATTGATGTTATATTTATCAGTAGAATGTTAATTTAATTATTGTAATTTTATCACTACTAAATGTAACACACAATATTTAATCATATGCTCATTTGTCTTAAATTCTTTGGTAGAATAAGTTGTATTGTTTTATTTCTACTAATTTAATACACTTAATAAATATTAAAATTTAATATTTTTTAAGTAAGTGATATTTTTCACCATGTCAAATAAACATACATAAAAATATTCATGTAACGAAATAAAAATCTAATAATTTGTTAGTTTTCAAGCAATAATCATAATTCTATATATTAGTTTAATATGTAAAATTATAAACATTGAAACAGTATCAAATTGGGCATAGTTAAAGTTTATATGAAGAAGAACAACAGTGAATATTAAATATAATAAAAGGGAATATTATGTATTAGTCTTGAGTAAATATTACACACAGCCATGTGTTTGCAATACATTTTTGTGTACGAGTGACATATTTTACGCTCCAAATGTAAAAATATTTGCCGTGGGGGGTTAAGAATACAATTCCCCCCCGCCGCTGGGTAGCGTCCCGTAAAAGGCGGGTAACCCAGTAGTTTGGTGGTAGGAGATTCGTTCTCCGACTGGCTCGCGACCACTATCATGTCAAAGACGAACCGCCAAATATCTTATGATGTGTTCCGGTTCGATGGCATGTAAGCCAGCTCTCCCTATTCCCACCATTCCCATCCTTCCTCCCTCCTTCTGTCCTACATTCCCAAGGGTGGCAACGGATCCATAACTTTATGTTGTGGATGTCTATACTCTGTTTATAGTCACTTAACACCAGGTGGGCCTTCAGCTCGTTTGCCTCCTTTATTCCATAAAAAAAAAAAAAATATATTATATTATCGTCTATCAATTATCTTTATTGTTTATATTATTATACATATATGTATGTATGTTTGTATGTTTTATTTATAAATTTTTATTTAAAATAGCCTCTTACACCGTTTCCCGCCAAAAAATTTTTTATTTATAAGGCCGCCTCTGTACCACCATTTAAAGTTATTAATACTTTTATTATTATTATTATGTGCAATAAAAAGAGAGAGAGAATAAAGTGAAAAGATATGTTATTTATTCTAATATTTTATACTAATTCCCAGAATCAACAAGAAAATTGGGTATCAGCTCATTCAGAAGAGGAGGCACTAGTCAAGGCAGCCTCAAAACTTGGTGTTGCGGTAGAAGAAATAAAGCTACAGAGAGATGACGATGTGTTGGACACTTGGTTCTCCTCGGGCCTGTTCCCGTTCTCTGTGTTCGGATGGCCGGATAATACTGATGATTTACAGGTATTTTTTATTTTTTTAGCTTCACGCTGTATCCCGCGCACATTCGGGTAGGCAGAGGTAATCTAGTGTTAAGACACGCCATTCCCCACGCCCCGCTGAAGTCCGTAGGCATTATGTGTTAAGTGGCGGAACTTAACGCCGCGCTTTACTTCGGCACCAGAGCGAAGAAAATGGAAATATTAAATATTTCCACTCCTCGAGTGGGAATCGAACCCACAACCAGTCGTTTACAGTCACACGCTTGTGCTACTGGGCCACGGCTGGCCATTTTTTTTATTTATATTTGACTTTTGTATGTAAAATAACTACAAATCATTTTAACAGTCAGGAGGCCAGTGGCGCAAAGGCATGAAGTATGACTGTAAACGCGACTGGTTGTGGGCTCGATTCCCACTTGAAGAGTAGAAATATTTAATATTTAATTTCCTTTGCCCTGGTGTCGAGGCAAAGCGTGGCGTTGAATCTCACTACTCATCACGTAATAAAAGCCTCTAAAATTGGGCGGAAAGTGGAGATCGGAGTGTCTTGACACTAGGTCTTCTGACGACGCTGAAAATTTAGACCTAATCTTCCCCCGAGTGGGGATCACACCCACAGTCATCGCTTTTATTTTTTTATTTTACAGTTGACACTATCCAACTGCCCTTCTTGGTGCAAATATAAATTAACTTGTTTATTTGTTTATTAGTCAGACAATAGATTCTGAGAGAGGTGCATTTGTGTCCAGCCACCTTCAAATTTTTGGTCTTTGTTAAAATATTTATCATATCTATATATTGTGAATGACGCTTTACAAATGTTAAAATAAGAAAAAGATTTTAATATAATAATTATAATGAAATAAATAATCACGTCACTAAAAATGTACTTAGTTTTATCTTTGTTTTTCCGGTATTTTTTTCCAGGCATTCTATCCGGGAACGTTGTTAGAAACCGGTCACGATATTCTGTTCTTCTGGGTGGCGAGGATGGTGTTCTTCGGACAACGGCTGTTAGGAAAACTACCTTTCAAGTTAGTTATTTCTTATATTTTTTTCTAATTATTATTTTATTTATCAATTTGTGGCCAGTCGTGGTCCAGTGGCACAAGCGTGTGACTGTAAACGACTGGTTGTGGGTGGCAAAAATTCGGCGGTGCATGGGGAACGGAGTGTCTTCACACTAGGTTCCTTCTGCCTACCCTGCTGTGTGCGGGATACAGCGTGAAGCTAAAGTAAAGTAAAAGTAATATAATAATAATATCTTATAAATGACTTAATTTTTAATTTTTTTTTCTTACAGAGAAATTTACCTCCACCCAATGGTAAGAGACGCACATGGACGCAAAATGTCCAAATCCCTGGGCAACGTGATCGACCCTGTAGATGTAGTCAGAGGTATTACATTGGAGGAACTTCATGCCCAATTGGTGGATTCGAACCTGGACCCCCGAGAAATTGAGAAGGCCAAGCAGGGACAGAAACAAGACTATCCCAATGGTATACCTGAATGCGGGACGGATGCTTTAAGGTTAGTTTTGGAAGTGAGAATTGGGATAAAAAAATATATAAATATATATTTATTAGTCGTTAAATGTTAATAAATCTATATTTATAGATATTATGTAATATGTTGTAAAAAAAGTATTTGGATTATATGTGGATTTTAACCTGGAACCTGCGAAATAAAAATAGCTAAATAAGTATAGAAATAGTATATTTGAAATCTAAATTCAGATTCGATTAGGGATTAGGTTTAAGGCTGCAAAAATAGAAGAGAATAAAAAAAAAATAGAAATCAATAAATTTATTTTTTTTATTTTGCTCTAAAAGAAAGTTCAGTTCTTTTTCTTTTCTTTGAGTGTTTTTTTGCACAGTAGTGTAGTCAGAAATGTATTGCCAAAATATAGTACCCGGCAATAAATAATGCACATCGATGCTTAGAATGAAATAATCGGTTAGGTTCGACTTCGTAGAGCGTTGTCTCGGTCGCTTAAAATAATAACAATGAGAAACGTCACATATCAACTGAGTGACAAAGACAGCGCTCTACGAAACCGAAACTGACCGACTGTTTCATTCTAGGCATCGATGTGCATTATTTATTGCCGGGTACTGTACTTTGTTTTCCACTCACCGTCCCAATGCAAGACATGGCGGAACTCTACGCCACGCTTTGTCTATCCAGAACGGAATGAAGATAATTTGAACATAAGCATTTATCCAAGTAGGACTTGAACCCATAACGAAATGCGTTTACAGTTATACATATAGAAATAAATAGCTTCCTATTTCTATATGTTTTTAATTTAATACTTAGCCTAATTTTAATATTTTAAAGTACACACTTAGAAAATTGAAAAAGACATTTTTAGATGGTATAAAAATATGAACGCAGCGAGATTCGAACCCGCGCCTTCTAATAACCGTCCACGCGCTCTGACCGCGTGCGCCATGGGTTCTACTACTAGCGCAGTC
Source organism: Dryas iulia moderata (assembly GCA_019049465.1). Taxonomy (NCBI): domain Eukaryota; kingdom Metazoa; phylum Arthropoda; class Insecta; order Lepidoptera; family Nymphalidae; genus Dryas; species Dryas iulia. The sequence goes on along the minus strand of CM032427.1, from coordinate 13,339,893 downwards.
GAAATTCTTATAAGCTTTATTACAACAAATTTTTGTTATTATTTTTTTTTATTTTAATAATTTTAGATTCGCCCTCTGCGCCATGACCCAGGGCCGGGATTTGAACCTGGATATTCAACGAGTGCAGGGTTATCGCTTCTTCTGCAACAAATTATGGAACGCGACTAAATTCGCTCTTATGTACTTCCCCAAAGATACTGTGTATAAGGTGAGCATTTACTCTTCACCATTTTTGTACAGTAGACAGTTGAACTCTAAACGCATTGGTGTGGGTTCGATTTCCACTGATTAATGTTATTTTTTTTTCATTTCACTTTTTATAAAATGTTCATATTTCAAAATATATAGTCTTTCTTTGTAAATATTTCTCATAGAAATATTTTTTAGGTAGTAGAAATTTGTAAAATCTCTCTACAGAGATGCTAACAACAAAAATTATTTGTAATCAATAAGTGTATCATGGAGCCCACAACCAACCCACACATGAAATATTGCAAACTTTTCGTTTTTCTAGTGAAAATTAGTAAATTTTTCATATAAAAAGGCTATGATGAGGCTAAATATAAAATATAAAAACTCTCTTTCCAGGTCCACTCTCCGTCTCTACCCTCCGGTCTCTCCTCAATGGACCGCTGGATGCTGTCAAAGTTAGCTCTCGCTGTACAGAAAGTAAATAATGGCTTCCAACAATACGACTTTCCTTCAGCCACCACACATTGCTACAATCTGTGGTTGTATGACCTTTGTGATGTTTATTTGGTAAGTTAGTAAAATAAAATATAATAAAAAGTATATATTTGAATTAATTTAACTAAAAAAAAAACACTCTTGAGAGTATTTCCTTGTTATTAAAACATATTATTATTATAGGATTCGGACAGTTGTAAAAATTGTATAATATATATGCCATATTCTATTTATGAATTGACTTAAAAATCCATACTTATATTATAAATGCGAAAGTCTGTGTGTTTGTCTGTCACGCTTTCACGGCTAATCTACCGGTCCGATTTGGATGAAATTTAGAATGAAAGTAGTAAAAGTGACTGGGTCTAACATAGGCTACTTAGTTTTTCAAAAATCAACCTCTAAAGGGTTGAAATAGGGGATGAAAGTTTATATAAAAAATCTACACTGCTTGACCGATTGTTATGAATTTTGGCATAAATATATTTAATAATGCAAGGTTAAACATAGGCTAATTTATTTTTCAAAAATCCTCCCCCGAGGGTTGCAATATACCGAAACAGCCACGTAGATAACGCGGCTAAGCCGCGAGCGGGCCGCTAGTTGTTATATAAATGCAAAAAGTACATTGATTTATACACTTTCTGGTATAATAGTATAGATAATGATAATGGAAATAAAATCCTAATAGAATAAAGGTGCAAAAGAATATAATTCCACCATATCTTAGTTGTTTATAAACATTTTACAGTGTTATTCAAACATTTAGAAAATTGATAAAGACATTTTTAGTACGCGTATAAAAATTAGAACTCAGCGGGATTTGAACCTTTCCCTCTTGGAAACCGTCCGCACCCTCTAACCGTTAAGCCATGCGTTCTACTACCAGCGTGGAAATTCTATATCTATGACATTTATTTTTGTCGGAATCTCTTAAAAATTGTAAATTTCCAGGAATACCTGAAACCAATATTCGCCCAAGGCACCGAAGACCAGAAATCAGCAGCTCGCAAGACATTATATACTACATTAGAGTATGGATTGAAGTTGCTAAGTCCTTTCATGCCGTTCCTCACCGAGGAACTGTTCCAGCGTCTACCGAGAGAGGACAAATGTGTGTCCATATGTGTGGCTGATTATCCTACTGTGAGTTGTGAATTTAATTTAGTTTTTTTTTTTTTTTTAGCTTCACGCTGTATCCCGCACACAGCAGGGTAGGCAGAGGGAACCTAGTGTTAAGACACTCCGTTCCCCACTTTCCGCCAAATTCGGAGGCTTGCGTGTTAAGTGGCGGAACTTAACGCCGCGCTTTACCTCGACACCAGAGCGAAGAAAATGGAAATATAATTTCCACTCCTCGAGTGGGAGTCGAACCCACAACCAGTCGTTTACAGTCACATGTTTGTGCCACTGGGCCACTACTAGCGATTTAATTTAGTTGATGATTTTATTTAGTTCTTAAGCTAATTTATTTAAATGTTTCATGTTCACATTTAATTATGGTTGCCACACATACTTGATAATAAATTACTGTATGTTATTTCGGATAATTGAAGTCTATAACTTTTCAGAAGAATAAAGTATATAAAGACGCTTTATTTTACTCGATTTAATTTCTCGCGGATTTTTATTGTAGAATTTTTAACTATTAATCTACTTCCATGTTGTGTAAAAGTGTCTAATAAAGTATTACAAAAAAATTATAAAGATGTTGTGTAATTTTTTATAATAATTTCATCAAACATTCTAAAAGCAATAAAACAATGTTTTAAAATATTTATTACTAAGAAAAATCAAATGTACTATATATTTACACTACTCACTTTTTTCTTACCTTTAAATTTTAATGATCGATGTAGTTTAAACGGAAAAGACAGATCATAACGACATTTAATATTAGTGAAAGTTGTATTTTTATTTAAATAATCAGTATTGTAAAAGAAAATTATATATAAATAATCATATATTACAGGAATCCGACACACCCTGGCGTTCAGAGCAACTAGAAGCCAATGTGGAAACTACCCTCAAAATAATTCATCTCATACGTTCCACCCGATCTGAATATAACTTGACTAACAAGCAAAAAACGACCGTCCACTTGGTGCTAGCTGATGATGTACAGGAGATCCGGGAGCTGTTCCTCAAGTTACAGTCTTTGGGTAACAGTGAGCTGAGTGAGGAGGTACCGCCTATTGGGTGTTCTATATTGACTGTCTCCGATAAGATTGTTGTGCATTTGGTTTTGAAGGTATGTGTTTCGTTTTATTACATTAGATTTAATTTTTTTGGTTCAGTTTTGTTAGATCTAGTCGTGGCTTGTGGCGCGAGTGGATGAAGGTTCGATTTCTACTCGAGGAATTTAAGTATTTAATATTTCGGCGCACGCATTCAGCAAAAGATGGGGAACGAATAGATAGATAGATAGATAAAATCTTTACTTTTACACTAAATATTACATGCATTTTGTAGAAACTTAAACCTAAACATATAATGAAAAAAAGGCGGCATTATCACTAATAGTGATCTCTTCCAGGCAACCAACTTATTAGGATATAAAAACAAGAACGGGTATAGTGCATTAACAACATACATAGTAATAAAACTACAACAATACACATGCATAACAAATAAATACATATATGTAAAACATATATAAACATACTTGAGTACAAAAAAAGAATAAATAAATATATAAATTACAAAAAAGACGGAGTGTCTCAGCACTAGGATACAGTGTGAAGCTAAAGTAAAATTCTATATAATATATATTAGAGTAATCTTTGAAACTAGTTTTAAAGAAATAACTCTGGTAAGACAATTTTGGTCTCACGGTTAGCAGAGAACAGAGTATTGGATTTGTCTTTGTCTGTCCTGCTATCCAGATACCTAGTGTTAAGACACTCCGTATCCCACTTTCATCCAAATCTGGAGGCCTTAGGTGTTAAGTCACAGAACTCAACGCCTGCCTCGACACCAGAGTGAAGAAAATAGAAATATTAAATATTGCCACCCCTCGAGTGGGAATCAAACCCACAACCTGTCGCTTTACAGCCACACTTATGTGCTGTGCTATGACTGGCCTCAAAAAATACAAGCCAGAAATTTCTGTAATATAAAAAAAAAGGATTTCATTAATTCTTCACTACCATTACAGGGCCTTATCGACCCCCAAAAGGAAATAGCAAAATTAGAAAAGAAAAAAGAAGCTCTATCACAAACAATTAACAAGTTACAACAAGCTATCACAGCAGAAGACTACTTAAGTAAAGTACCAGTTGAAGTTCAGAAAATTAATAATGAAAAAATGACCCAGTCTCAAGGAGAAATAGAAAGATTGGAAGCGGCTATAGAAACATTGAAGTTAATGTAGTTTATTATAATAGGAACTTTTCATACAAATTTTCAACCCCTATTTCGACCCTGTAGGGGTTGATTTTTAAAAAATAAATATGTTCTGAAATTTCAACTATTTTTGTTCCAAATTTAATTAAAATCGGACTAGTAGATTAGCCGTGAAGGTGTTACAGATTTTCGGATTTATAATGTTAGTAAGGATGTGTCATTTTTTTTAATAATTTTGTTATTTTTTTCTTATTTTTTGTGATGCTGTGAACTTTCTTTTTAATTATAGATAATCTGAAGTATTGATAATGTTTATTGTATTATCGATTTATTTTCATAGTATTCGTAAGTGTCATTTGTTGTGTTTAATTTGTCGATGTGGTCGCGGGTTCGAATAAGACACGATTATTTTTCTACTTCATAATTATATATTGAAGATGTGCATGGATAAATTTGTCGTGGGATTAAAATTTCGACTAAATTGACTTGGAAATTTTCGAAAAATATTTAACAGACTAGTTAAGGTGACTTAAATTGTTAGGTATATATAAATTTTATAATATTTATGATATTAAATAAATTAATTTGTACGCTTAGTCGTTCATGAATACAAAAATATGTCACAAAATTTTTTAAAGATTTTTTTTACATTTTTTTTATTTAGTATTAAAATAAAAAAAAATATAAATTTGAAAGTTTATGATTATAAATATGCAATTAATGTTGATTTACTTCTTGATGCATAGAACTCTGTAATTAAAAAATGGGGTCATCTTTGTCCATGCATATTTACATTATAATGAAATTTTATGAAATGATATATGTTTGTTCAGAATATCTTCATCCCTTGTTTCTTATATTTGAAGAGATGTCTATGAATTTAATTAAACATATAACTTGGTTTTTAAGACTAGATCTATAAATATTAAAAAATAATTTTAAAACTCTTAGATTTCATGTGATTGTATATAAAGTTGCATTTACTTTTTGTACATTTTGATTCATTTTTTTCTTAATAAGAATTTTATTCATTATTTATGGATTATTGTAACTTTTTTGTGGTAAATAAGTAAAATAAAATAATATTAATTATAGTAAATAAAATTAGGCGTCGAAATTTGGTAAATAATATAAAAATAATTATAAGATTTTTTGTTTTTGCTATTTTTACATACATATTTTGAAATAGAACTGTTTTTTTAACTGAATTAATCTCGCATATTTTTGGCAGTTTACCTGTGATCACAGAATACTGTAAAGTGTTTGAAACGTCAGTTTTTCTCAAATATACTTTCGAATACCCATAATATACGATTAATCTGTTTAAATATAGCTTTATTTTGATAAATTTTATTTGGTACCCTGGCAATATTTCCTTTTAGTCTTTTTTCATAGTGCCTTTTTTAGTTTTTATCCAAAATGGATAAAAAAGAAAGCCTATATTGGAATGGTTTTCCATTATCTACAAATGACCATACTCTTTCAACTATCACAATAATAAAAAAATAGTATCTATTAAAGTTTTTCTCTATTTAAGGGTTAAGAGTACATCTATTTTATTACCATCCATCTTGTCTCACGTGATTCTAAGAATACCTCTTATTTATTTGTCGTTTTGCAATAAATACTTATGCTTGATCTTGAAGTTTTATTTTATTTTATTGTAACGTTAAATGAAATTGTTAATGTAATAATTACTTTTTTAAGGTAATCATTTTTATAAATGCCCTTTCGAATTTAAGATGGTGTAATTTTATTGTTTATTCTCTATTTAACTTAAAATATTTTAAGTTATTTAACTTTTGTTCAAGAGAACAGATTCTGTCTTGTTATTTTAATAATTTTAGTAAAAGTTCAAGAACCTAACCTAATTCCGAAAAAACATTAAAAAAAATTGAAAAAGACAATTGTTATTATTATAATTATAAATTAAGGCCTTTGGGCCCTGTATTGTAATGAAGCAGTTATTGTTATTGCAATTGGTTGTAGATTAGATTCCTACTCTAGGTCCTTTTTTAATTTTGTATAAAATTCGTTTTTATACGTATACCAATATGTTCTACAATTTACAATTAACATTGCGGATCTAACAGTAGATTTCTGTCAAAGACGAACCACCAAATATCCAATGATGTGTTCCGGTTTGATGGCACGTAAGCCAGCTCTAGCTATTCCCACCCGTCCTTCGTACTTCCTTCCCTCCTTTTTTCCCACTTATCATCAGGTAACCCTTCTGGTCGTTTGTTTGCCTTCTTCATGTATTAAAAGAAAAAAAAAACCATACCACAATGGGACAGCGTTTAAGTGATACGGTTTAGATTGTGGATTCAATCTTCCACTCATGGAATGGGATATAATAAAATAATTCTTATTTTTCTGTTCTGGTATAACTAAATATAGCGTTGACTTCTGCCACCCTAAACGTAATGTCTTGAATTCATGCATAAAGTGGAGAACGAAGTGTTTTGACTCTAGGTTCTCCACGGTAACGGTAACATAAACAACCAACGACCTTTTTTTAACTATCACATAAAATAACAAAATTTTATCAAGCTCTCTAAACTGATCGCATCCATACTAAAAAATTCTGTTTGTAATATTGATCTCAGCTGTTATTGATTTTGTCACACCTTTAGAAACGTCAAATGAATCTCGAAAATTTGCCGGATAATGGTGTCGTTTCTCAATTTGTACTAATTCATCATTAACTATTATGTTATATATAATAAACGAATATATATTTTATCATAACATTAAGTTAATTTATAATACGAAATATGGAGTTTCCTACATTGGGCGAGCATTGTCAGAAGGAAAGTTGCAATCAAGTGGATTTTCTGCCTCTCCAATGCAAATGCGGGAAGATTTTTTGCCGAAACCATTTCAATGAGCACTGCACGTCCGGGGACTGCGAGCTGGCGCCGAAACCCAGAGAAGTCAATTTACAAAATGACGATCAAATATTTAGATGCTTCTACAGGGGCTGCAGGAAGGGAAACCTACATGAAATGCTTTGCAACAAATGCAATAAACATTTCTGTATCGAACACAGATTTCATGAGTAAGTTACTTTTGTATTTTTGATTTTATGTAGTGTCTTGCATTTTTTTTATTTTGACCAGCTTTTAAAATGTTTGTGTCTTTTTTTGCCTAACTTAATTATTTGTTATCATTATAATATATTTTGCTGTTAAATACTAGGAGGCAGGTAATATGATTTTTGAGTCTGTTTATATAATGTAGTTTGAGTCTGTGTGTAAAATGGCTGGGCAATAATAAAGTAAAAGTTTATATTTATTAAAGAATTGTAGGCCATGGTAATAATTTCCACATGTGCATTGCGATGATTATTATAATTCACTTTGCTTTTGTTGTAGTTGGGCGTGGCCTTTACTGTCAAGCTTAGTTTTATATTCTTATGTGTTCATTTACTGTATTTAATAAATAAATAAGCATTAATAATATATACAAACTTCTAATTATATTATTTCTTTCTCAGGTCTTGTCCAGAGATTGATGATGAAACAATGGCAGTGAAGGTAGAACAGTTTGAAGCCCCAAAACGCCAGTTCCGAGAAGCAAACAAATTACTTCAGGAGAAGGTAAGCTTCCTTAATACTATATGTATCTTATTTTTTTTTATTTTTATTTTCTGTTTTCTTTATATACCTATTTTTTTTTTATTTCTTCCTACAGATTACAGAAAATATAAGAAATGCATTGCAATCGTCAGCTAAAGTGAAAACTGCATCAAAAATTCACTTAATGAGAATAAAGCAGAAAGCGTTAGGACCTAAGTCTATTCCTGTCGCAGATAGAGTATATTTTGCTGTCGAAAAACCTTCCACCACAGATCCAAAATCAGTTAAAATTATTCAAAATATAGATAATATAAAGCCTTTAGGATCTGTTTCTTTAGAGCCAGATTTAAAAGACACTGTGCCGTTATTTATTTCTACAAAATGGAGTTTGGGGAGAGCGATAGATAGTATTTGTGATACATGTAATGTTAAAAATGAAAATAATAAAATGGGGGACACTAAGTTAAGAATCTTCCGACAATTAGATGGTTATTGCATAAGTCCTATAAAAATGGATGTAGAAATTTGTGAATTGTTAAAAAATGAGGTTTTATTAGAAGGAGATAGGTTAGTTGTAGAATATATTGATAGTAATGTATTAAATGGTTTAGAGGATACAGCGCAAATATTTTTGAATTAATTTATTTTTCTTTTTATTATTATATGTTGATTATTTTATATATTGTTTTATTATTTTATTTTTTATATTCATATTATTTAAATAAAGCTAAAATAAGCATTAGTTTGTAGTATTAAAAATCAATACAAGATTTTTTTTTATATGACTTTATTATTACTGTAGTATTCCTTTTTGTAATTGTATATATAAATTTCATTTACAATCTGATATTGATGGAGAGACACCATCATAGCCCAGTGTGATAGATAGCATCTGACCGTTAACACAAATGGTTGTGGGTTCCATTTTCACTCAAGGGAATGATTAAATTAAAAATATTTTCATTTCTCTGCACTGGCTACTAAGATAAAGCGCAGGTTCGAGTTCCAGCATACAACATGCAATAAATTGAATTTAATTGGAGAATGAGGAAAGAAGTGTCTCGACTGTAAGTTCTCTTTGACTACTCTTTTATGTGGGATGTTATAAATCTCGTAGCACCTTGCTTGGTCTTATATGTTCACACTACTGTACTGCATTCAGTGTTGCGTAAATTTTAATTGCAATTATTCACGAATCCCAAATTCACACAACAATTGACAGTGAATTAATTGTTAATTGTAATTTTCTCTTAAATAAATGATCAATTGTGTAATTGTTAATTGCAGTAAAATTTTGGGGCCAGCCGTAGTGACTGTAAACGACTGGTTGTGGGTTCGATTCCCATCGGAGTGGAAATTAATACTTCCATTTTCTTTGCTCTGGTGTCGAGACAAAGCGCGGCGTTAACTTCCGCCACTCAACACGCAATGCCTCCAAATTTGGCGGAAAATGGGGAACGGAGTGTCTTAACACTAGGTTCCCTCTGCCTGTTCTGTGCGGGATACAACGTGAAGCTACAACAGTAAAATTTTGTCCAACACTGACTGCACTGTTCCATTGCACTACCCTAATGCAGCCTTTTTAAAAACTTCTAAATAGTGAGAAATAAAACAACAAAATACACTTACATAACAAAATTAACATTTTATTGAGGTAAATGAAGTACAAATAAATAATCCTATACATTATATTAACAATACAAATACAATAATATCAGGTGACTTAGTTTTATTATTTACAAAATATCAGCGTCTCCATTTTCTTTTACCTGTGATATAGACCGATTATATTCCACGAGGGGTAGTAATTGCGGGGCGGAAGGGTTGGTATGAGCGGTGGGGGGAGGGGTGGCCGCCATTTTGTATCTCTCTATCAGCCAATTACATTTCCCCGTCCTGCTTATTAATCTGATCAGATCTCGACGATATTGTTTAGTTAATATCGCGTATAAGAACGGATTGGCGCAAGCGTTTAGTGGGTAGAAGAACACAAGGAGGACTTTGCCGTGGCTTACGTCGACTAAAGGTATCCCAGCGAGTGCGGTCACTCCGAAAAAAGCGACGGGAGCCCAGCAGAGGAGATCAGTGCCTATTAGGAGAGCCATTTTGTTTGCCATACGTCGTTCAGCGGCCGCCGCTGCGCCTCTACCACCATATTTTTCTCCACCCCCGCCTAAGGACCGGTATATCTGAACGTAACACACAACTATAGTAACCCAGGCGACAGCGTTAGTCAAGAACAAGCTGCCTTGATATATAGCATCACCAACATTCTCACTCTCAACCGGCAAACAAATCGAAGTGGACGAATAATCCGAAACCCCCGTCAACGGCAAACTGGCCATTATCGCCGAAAAAACCCACCCACCCGCCATTATTTTCGCCGCCGCACCCATAGAGATGCGCCGTTCCAAATAAATAGCATACGTGATCGCGAACCATCTCTCCAGCGTCACTATCGTCAACGTGAACACGGAGAGCTGTCCCGAGAATACGGAAAAGAAGCCAGCAATCTTACATCCCACACCGTACTGCCAGTCGTAGGCGTAGTTGAAGAACTCGCCGTAGGATCGTATGTCAATGGCGGCGAGCATGGCGAGGTAGAGTCCGGTGCAGAGGTCGGAGAAGGCGAGGTGGCACATGAGGAGGCGCGGCGCGGAGAGGTCGGTGCGGCGCGCGAGCAGCACGGCGAGCACGGCCGCGTTGCCGAGCACGGCGGCGAGCACCACCACCCACACGCACGCGCGCAGCCACGACCACCCCATCACGTCCTCGCACGGGTTCAGCGCGTTCGGACGCGGCGTGCACGATATTTGACGACGGCTGGGGGTACGAATAACGATAAAACTTGGTGGGATGGTAACGTTTGAAGGTATACGCGATGGGTTGTGATTTTGAGGAATGATTATGTTTAAATTGTTTTCATTTTTCCCCTCTGGTGATAATAGAAAACATGGCGTTGAACTACAATTAAGACTATCTCAAATTCTAGCCGAATATAGGGAATAGAATTGTTGACACTAGATTCTGTCTGCCTATACTACAAAAAAATCCTACATCCATATGTATATGTCGTGGTTATATAATAGAATTGACGACTTCATGATATCGTTGACAATATCATGAAATGATTGCAGTTCATGAAATGACCAACTGAATTTGACGGTATCGTTGATTCGTCAACGTTTAACGATTTCGTTATCGACGTTTGGTCATATCGTAAAATAAGGTGTCCTTATAATATATTTAATATAAATTTAGAATATGTGCGTAAAACGATCTCATTATATATAATGATGTTTTTAGACTAAAACTCTTTCAATCTCTAGAAAATCAATTTAATAAAAAAAAATTAACCTAACATAACCTAAAAAATCTTTTACGTAATAAGATTTATTTTGTGTGAAGATAGTTAAATTCAATCAAGATTCGTTAAACTTTTTCTATTTAACAGATACTTTAGTATTTAAAAGTAGTTTTTACTATATAATTTCTTAAATTTATTATTATTATATCGCACATTGACTTGAAAAAAATTAAAATGATTTTATATAAATAAGAATATATTATTAAGAACTAATAGTAATATAGGTACATATTTCTTTCGAGAAATAGTCTAAAAAAATATGAAAAAAGAAAAAATAGATAGGAGTTTCGAATTGTTGACTAGAATATGCCTAATTTTGTCTTAATTTTCTTTGTACACAACTATAATTGCCTTGTCGTCACGCATTTTACCGTATATATGCAACAAAGTATTAAACAAAGAGTTTTGAAATAATTTGCACATTTTATTCGTTTATAGATAAAAGCAAAAATTAATCAACTAAAACATAAACGACCATCATAACGCACCGCTTGACTGTAAAGGCGATGGTTATGGTTCGATTTAAACTCGGGAAAATGATTATACTTTTAAACATTTTTAAAGTGTTTCCTGCTGCGTTCAAATTTTTATATGTTTTCTTTGAATGTATTTTTCAAAAAAGAAATGAAAATATTTAATTTTCATTTCTTCGCTCTGGTATATGTACCGCATTTTGTCTTAGGAAACAAAGCGCGGCGTTGAGTTACGCCATTCAACAGGCAATGACTTTATTTCAGGCGGAGAATTGAGAGTCTTGATACTTTTCTTCTCTCTCTCTAACCCGCTATCCAGGAGAAAAGACGTAAAAAATAAGATGAATTTACTTTTTTAAACATTTTTAAAGTGTTATTCCACACTTAGGAAAATTGAAAAAGACATTTAATGCGTTCAGGAACGCATTGCTCAGTGGTGAGAGCTCCTGAACGGTATTCAGGAGGCGCGGGTTCGAATCCCGCTGCGTTCAAATTTTTATACGTTTTCTTTAAATGTCTTTTTCAAGATGAATTTACCTGAGACTAAAGTTCCAACAATCAGCGTAAACAGTGACACCTAAGCTCCTGTTAACGGGCTCTCTAAAGTCTTCGTCGTAATCTTCAAAGCTGCCGGAATCTGAGAAATATTCTTCACTCGTCCAAGGCACATATTCCTCGCTGGCTGTCGTATCTTCATAGACACTAGAATGAAATTAAATAATTGAATTAAATTAAATAATTGAATTAAATAAATAATTGAATTAAATTAAATATTAGAATAAAATTAAATAATTAAATTAAATAAAATAAATGAAATACATCCATACTTCCATACTTATATTATAAATGCGAAAGTCTGTGTGTTTGTCTGTCACGCTTTCACGGCTAATCTACCGGTCCGATTTGGATGAAATTTAGAATGTAAGTACTTAGTTTTTCAAAAATCAACATCTAAAGGGTTGAAATAGGGGATGAAAGTTTATATGAAAAATGTAATGGATTTTGCCATAAATATAGTTGATAATTTAACTTTAAACATAGGCTAATTTATTTTGTGAAAATGCGCCCACAAGGGTTGCAATATAACGAAATAGCTCACGCGGCGAAGCCGCGAGCGGGCCGCTAGTATATTATAAATGCGAAAGTCTGTGTGTTTGTCTGTCACGCTTTCACGGCTAATCTACTGGTCCGATTTGGATGAAATTTAGAATGAAAGTAGTAAAAGTGACTGGGTCTAACATAGGCTACTTATTTTTTCAAAAATCAACCTCTAAAGGGTTGAAATAGGGGATGAAAGTTTATATGAAAAATCTAAGCCGCTTGACCAATTGTAATGAATTTTGGCATAAATATAGTTCATAATCTAAGCTTAAACATAGGCTACTTTATTTTTTAAAAATACGCCCCCGAGGGTTGCAATATAACGAAATAGTTCACGCGGCGAAGCCGCGAGCGGGCCGCTAGTATTAGAATAAAATTAAATAAGGGGGGCCAGTAGGGGTGCAGTGGCGCAAAGTTTGCCTGTAAAGCGACTGGTTGTGGGTTCGATTCCCACTTGAGGAGTAGAAATATTTAATATTTCAATTTTTTTCGCTCTGATGTCGAGGCAAAGCGCGGCGTTAAATTCCGCCACTTAACACGCAATGCCTCCGAATTGGGCGGTGCGTGGGGAACGGAGTGTCTTAACACTAGGTTCCCTCTGCCTACCCTGCTGTATACGGGTGAAGCTTAAAAAATAATAATAAAATTAGAATTTAATTACATATTGAAATATTAAATCACTAGCGAACTGCTTTTTCATTTCCAATTGCAGTCTCTTTTTTGCAACTTAACACCTTTTCTCGCATAGGGTATTAAGAGGGAGCTTAGTGTCAAGACACTCTGTTTTCCATTTTTGAACCAAAATCAAGATATTGCGTGTAAAATGGCGGAACTTTACTTCGCACTTTGTCTTAGCAAACTCGAATCAAAGCGAATAAATAAAAATTTAAATGTAATCGTTCCCCCGAGTGGGAATCGAACCCACAATCAATCGCGTTGGCATTCACTTATAGTTACAGTTATTGTTTTAATCAATTTAAGATATATTTTTAAATGTTATTCATATTCTTAGAATAACATATATGTTTTGAAACGTATACAAATATTGAACGTAGTGGAATTTAAGCTGTCGACGTACCACGATAAGAACATATGGTCTAGTTAGCAAGAACTGTAGGAAGGTTTCTACGAAGTCAAGTAGCAATTCTTTATCTTAAATCCACACTAATATTATAGATGAGAAAGTCTGTCTGTCTGTGTGTGTGTTACGGTCTCACGGTTAATCTACTGGCACGATTTGAATTGAATTCGGAATGAAAATAGTTGAAGACCCAGCGTCAAACTTAGGCATTTTATAAAAATCTATATTTAAAGCGATGAAAGTTTGTATAAAAAATCGAAAACGCAAATTCAAACATAGATTACTTATTTTTTTGAAAAAATTACTTTATTTCACCCCCTAATAGCCTGAAAAATTAAAAAAATATATAACTACAGTCGTGTAGTTCACGCGGGTGAAGCCGCAAAAGGTCGCTAGTCATTTTTTTTTATATTGAATTTCGTATTATTTTTGTAATATCCAAAAAATATATATTTTTTAATTTTTTACTTACTTAGGTGTAGTGGTCTTCACGTCATTATCACTGGATCTACGTTTTCTCGCTTGAGGTTTGTTCATTTGTGCATTTTTACCACATTTCTGTTGAAATAATCATAATTTAATTATTAGAAATAGTTCTAATCTTAGGTCGTCGGTGAGCAGTGAAACAGCGTCTACCTGTAAAGCGATGGTTGTGGGTTCGATTCCCGCTCGGGGAATGATATTTTTAAATTTTCATCTCTTTGCTTTGGTACCTAAGACAAAAGTGTTTGTGTTTGTACCTAAGGCATAATCTTTGTGTATCGGAATTTTCTTAAAATCTCCCTACAGAGATGCTAACAACACAAATAAGTTGTAACAAGCGTATAATGTAGCTCGATAAGAACGAATAGCTTAGTTACGTAGTGCTAGGATGATTTATAGTAGCTGGGGTTCGATATCTTTTATGGTATAGGTATATTTTATTATAAAATATTGCCATCTATCCAGTGCTAAAAATTGGTGCTAGATACTTGTCTCGTTAACAAAGGGCTTAAGTAGATTCTCTTTGTCTGTTCTTAATTAAACTTATAAGAAAAGTCTGAAGATATAAAATATGTACATATAAATATAAAAATATCCCTTCAAAGTAATAATAATATGACGTGTAATGAATTTATTTGGAATATCTAAACTAACTAAACATCAATTATATTACTATTTGTTCTATCATGTTTTATAAAACATTGCAAAAAAAATCATATTTTCGACCAAAATTTACACAAAAATTGTATTTACATAAAATCATAAATCACTTAGTGCTCAAACATAAGACATGTACATAACATTTAATAATCAGATACTCAATTCCTGGCAGGCTCATATTGATTTTCCTCCCACCGCCGTCCGCGGGGCCCGGCGCAGTACAGTCTCAATCAGTTTAAAATAGGGTTTGCACCTATGCACACGGGATAACTGGCATTGCATAAACTGCCCATAAAATTCAAATTTTGACCATAAATTTTCAATTTCGGGTCATAAATTTGCATTAATTACGCTGCAGTATCGCCGTTAGCGCGTTCCAGCTGAGATGAGATTGGTAAGTAAATTAAATTATTTATTGACGGGGTAATTGTATCGTTACAGTTTTTTAAGTATATGTATGGAAAAGGGATATCGTTTTTTGGCTTGAGAAGGGTTTGAGTATGGTTTGAATGGTTCACTTGTTGATTGTTCGCGGGGAAGCAATATATGTTAATTATAGGGGCTGATTATTAATGAATGATGTAATTAATTAAAAGGCTAGCGAATATTGTTTTAATATTTTATCTGTGCTTTAGAAAGGCTTGTCGCGAAATAATTTTGGTTTTTTTAATTGATACTATGTAAAATCCTTTGTTCTCGAATTTTCATAAATTAGATAAATTAGATTTTCATAACATACTTTGGTTAAATATAATTATTTATTTGTATAAAATCTCGATATCATATATATTAAATTACTATTTTTTTTTATTTTTTTTATTATTATAACAAAGGATATATATTTGGTGTATACATATAGATAGATACTCAAATACATATGTGTATGCATCGTCCAGGGCCTAGGATGTGCAGCGCAGGTCACAGGGGGTATGGGGGTAAGGGAGGGAACCAGGGATGCTATGGGGGAGGGTGGCGGTCAACTCGCATGGAATCAGTTTAGGGGGGTTTACAGACCCCACAAATTTCGTTATTTCGTATATGTATATGATATATCTGTATATGATACTGTTGCTATGTGGGCATTATGAGCCAATCCTATAATACAAGTTGATCGTGACGTCATATTTTTTTAATTTTTGACACAAGATCACCGACTTAAGCCCGATTTCAGGAATTACCGTATCATTAATAAAATGAAAAAATATTGTGAGTTTTTAACTTCACGTTTTATATCGCACTCGACAGGGTAGGTAGAGGGAACCTAAACCTAAGACACTCCTTTCCCCACTTTCCGCCAAATTTTGGAGATATTGCGTGTTAACTGGCAGAACTTAACGCTGTGCTTTGCCTTGATACCAGAGAGAAGAAAATGAAAATATTAAATATTTCCACTTCTCGAGGAAATCGAACCCACAACTTTTGCCAGCGCCGCGACTGGCCTCAAATGTTAGTGCGAGTTGCTTTTACTTTTGTTTTTGTATTACAATTGTAATTATCTCCGCGTTCATAATCGGACTCACACTTGGCCGATTTTAAGATGGCTGTGACCACAACTTTTTTGGGAACTGGATCCGCCCCTGTATTACACCTGTCTGTACCTAGACAAGGTGGGTGAAGGGGGCATTTCAACCCCCTAAGTGGGGGCATTTCGACCCCCCAATATAGGATTTCATTTGCGCAGGCCATTTCATGTATAGTGCTAGGATGCAATCGATGCAGATAACGGCCCGGGATTGTGCAGCGCAAGTCTGATACTAGGCGGGGGTAGGGGATGGGGGGGTCGAAGGGGGGCAGAGGGTCGAGGGGTAGAGGGTTGAAGGGGCGAAGCGAAGGGAGAGGGGGGACCAGACTTGGTCCCCAGATATTGGATTTTAGTTAGGCGAGGTCAGGACGTCTCCCGGGCAACAGTTAGGGGAACAGTCTTTGTCTGACATTCAATCAGTTATTATATAGAATTAATTGAGTTTAAAGCGTGTTTTGTGGAAGTGGATAAGGGATTAGTTGTTAGTTATTTGCTTTTTAAAATGATTTGTTTGTATTGTTTTTTGAATAAAATATGTTCGATATTTGGTTTGGTAAGTATTTCTACGATTTGGGGTAAGTAGAAGATATTAAGATTATATAAATAAGTATTTATTATGAACGGCCATTATAATGATATCAATCGATCGTTATACGTTTTACGCCTTTTTTTGAAGCTGTCGTGGCGCAGTAGAAGATTTCTTATAAAAATAACAATTATTTTTATTATAAAAATAACAATTATATTATTATGCATATTTATATCATAATATATAAATACTTCTCTTCTTAAATAGGCTTTGAAACGGTGATCGCTATGACTTCCTAAAACACTCTATTTCCTACTTTCTATCTATTTAAGACTGTTCAAGTTGAATATCTAAATTCAAAACTATATTTAAACTTCTTAGCGCGAGATTTTAGACTATTTTTAATGTAATTACTCTAGACGGGAATCAAACCAACTATCTTGTGCAATTGGAAACTATTCAATTGCAATATGATAGCGACAGCATCTTAAAAATTATGCATTTTATTAAATATTTATATTATAAATAATAGATTAGTCCCGGGAGGGACACAAAGTAAACTCATCTTTGTGGGTTCGATTCCCATTCGATAAGTTGAAATATTAAATTTTCATTTTTTTCTCTCTGGTGTTGAGGCAAAGACGGGGCGGTAAGTTCCGCCACTTAACACACACTACCTCCGGAATTCAGTTGAAATTGGGAAACAGAGTGTCTTGACACTAGGTTCCCTTTGCCTACCCTGCCTTGTGCGGGATACAGCGTGATGCTAGACAAATAAATCAATAATGTATAGGTAGCCAAGATAAAGTAAAGGGGCCAGTCGTGGTTCAGAGGCACAAAGTGTAAAGTCAAGACTAGTTGTGGGTTCGATTCCCACTCGAGGAGTGGAAATATTTCTATTTTTCGCTCTGATATCGAGGCAGACCATGGCGTTAAGTTCCGTCACTTAGCACACCTCCAGAATTCAGCGGTGCGTGGGGGATAGTGTCTTAACAGGCTTGGTTCCCTCTGCCTACCCTGTTGTGTGCGGGAATCAAAATTTAAAAAACCAAAATATCTTTATTCAAATAGACTTTTGTAAGCAATTTTAAATCATTTTTAGATACAACGTGAAGTTATAAAAAAAGTTATTAGTTTATAAGTACATATATATATATTAACATATTAATTATAATTAAATTACACATATCATATATGTCCAGTCGTAGTGGCCAGTCGTGGCTCAGTGGCACAAACGTGTGACTGTAAACGACTGGTTGTGGATTCGATTCCCACTCTAGGAGTGGAAATCATATTTCCATTTTCTTCGCTCTGGTATCGAGGCAAAGCGCGGCGTTAAGTTCCGCCACTTAACACGCAATGCCTCCGAATTCGGCGGTGCGTGGGGAACGGAGTGTCTTAACACTAGATTCCCTCTGCCTACCCGAATGTGTGCGGGATACAGCGTGAAGCTAAAAAAAAAAACCAAAAAACATATATTATATACGTTTATATACTTTTTTTTTTCTATTTCTCATCGAGGTGGTGGTGAAATCAAATCCTGATAAACAGGAATTTATATATATAGCTTCGCGCTGTATCCCGCACACAGCAGGGTAGGCAGAGGGAACCTAGTGTTAAGACACTCCGTTCCCCACTTTTCGCCGAATTCGGAGGCTTGTGTGTTAAGTGGCGGAACTTAACGCCGCGCTTTAACTCGACACCAGAGCGAAGAAAATGGAAATATAATTTCCACTCCTCGAGTGGGAATCGAACCCACAACCAGTCGTTTACAGTCACACTCTTGTGCCACTGGGCCACGACTGGCCACTTTATATACGTACTTCTGCCATAATAGACAGTTGTGTCTCGTAGAGGGCGTGTCGCTTCGGGTCGTGCCTCTCGGGGAACTCGAACGCGCAGCAATGGAAGTGGTGCGTCAGAAATGCGTGCTCTAATCTCTGTTGACAAGTTAATTTTAATTTAATTTTTATTTATTTTTTATAATTTATTTTATTAAATAGGAATATTGTGTAGAATAATGTTACTTTTTAAATATTTGTAGTCATAAATCTATAAATCACTTAGCCTATCTCACTTATAGGCTAACTTAACATTCATTTTTTTTTTAATTTTCAATTTAAAATGAGACCGTTGCATTGGAACATCGTCTAGATGTTAAGGGTACGGGATGTGGGTTCGATTCCCATTCGGGTCAATGATCGTATTTAAATGTTCACTTTTTCGCTCTCGTAATGAAGACACCGCGGCGTCGAGTTCCTTCCTCCTTTACTCGGGGGTATAATTATATACTATATAAAATGAAATACTTCTATATTAAAATGAAAACACGCAATATATCAATTTCGGGAAAAAATAGAGACACTATTTGTGCTTAAATCAGTATTTTTTTTTATATTATTCAATATGTTACATGCGTATTTATTTTAAAAATACTGAGATTATAACTAGATTAAAAGTTGTGGCGTAGAGGAACAATGTCGGACTGTTAAGCGATGATTGTGGATTTGATTCCCACTGGGGAATGTCTATATTTATATATTTTTTTTATTATTCTATTTTATCACTCCACGGACATAAGGTCTGTACCTTTTTTAACACGATTCTTGTTTTGTCATATGCAATACATTTTTTTTTTACGATTTCAGTACTTAAAACTAAGACTTAAAGAATATACCCTAAGAGAGTCCAGTTATTACAAATTTAAGTTGCCTGTTTTCATTTTGTACAATTTATGATATAAAAATTAAACATAACCTAACTTAATTTATTACAAGTGTATAACTTATTTTATTTCTTACATCTATCACATATATTTCTTACTACTACATACATACATATTTTTCTATTTAAGGACGGGGTGTGGATGGCATAGTGGTGGATATGACCACTTCGTTCCTATCTTATATGGCCATCTTCAAATTGTACTCTACAATACGTTTGCTCGTTGCTATATTTATATTTAATTTCTTCGCCTTATACCAAAGACAAAAACGTGGCGTTGAGTTCCGCCGTAACACGTATTGTCTCGATTTCGGACGGAAAGTTTACACTACAGCGGACACTAAGACCGCAACTTTTTCAAAAATGTAAAAGTCCTTATTACTTTTATTGCTACTGATTAGTTTTATTTAGAAAAAATAAAAAAAATCTCACCTGAAATTCATAAATAGACGGAATGTATTTTAAAGTTGGTGTCTTTTCTATTCTGAGTATTTCTAAATTCTCAAGACCTTTGGTGGGTATCGAGGTAATGGCAGTGCTGCTCAGATCCCTGAAATGACAAATTTATACATTAATTTTATTATAATAAAAATAAGTAAATGAATATTTTAGCTTCACGCTGTATCCCGCACACAGCAGGGTAGGCAGAGGGAACCTAGTGTTAAGACACTCCGTTCCCCACGCACCACCGAATTCGAAGGCATTGCGTGTAAAGTGGCGGAATTTAACGCCGCGCTTTACCTCGGCACCAGAGCGAAGAAAATGAAAATATTAATTATTTCCACTCCTCGAGTGGGAATCAAACCCACAACCAGTCGTTTACAGTCACACGCTTGTGCCACTGGGCCACGACTGGCCACAGTAAATGCATATGTTGGGCTAATTTGTAAAATTAGTTACTTATGCTGAAAATTTATATAAATTCTTAAACGAATACTTTCTTTTGTACTTGAAGCTATCGTGGCGTAGTAAGATAGTGTCTGACTGTAAACGCAATCGCAATGATCGTAGGTTCGATTCCCACTCAGGGGAAAAAAAATTAATTATTTTATTTCTCTGCTAGTAAAAATAAGAAAAAGCGGGAAGCTAAAAATATATATTTTCGAGTCGTAAATTTTTTAAGCATTTATTGAATAAAAGATATATTTTTACTATATAGTAATAGACTAAACATAAAAAAACTATAACCATATTTTATTAAAAACAAAACTTTAAGAAATGAAATATAACATTCAACTTACAATTGTCTCAGTAGAAGGTTCCCAGCAAACGCCAAATCGTCTATTTTCTTCAACTTTGTATTTCCTCTGAAACTTCTGAAGAGACAGAAAAAATGTTTTAATAAATAATTTTAATCATATTTTGCACTCTCTAACTTTCGCCCATATTAATAATTGCCTCTGTAATGAAAACCATTGCAACCTTTATAACTATTTTTGTACTATTTTAATTAATTATTAACTATTATTATTGTAAAATAAATAAATTTGGGGCCATTCGTGGCGCAGTGGCACAAGCGTGTGACTGTAAACGTCCGGTTGTAGGTTCGATTCCCACTCGACGGATGGAGATATTTAATATTTCCATTTCTTCGCTCTAGTGTTGAGTCGCCACTTAACACGCAATGCCTCCGAATTCGGCGGTGCGTGGGGAACGGAGTGTCTTAACACTAGGTTCCCTCTGCCTACCCTGCTGTGTGCGGGATACAGCGTGAAGCTGAAAAAAAAAAAATGGTATCTCTGTTTGTTATATTAACTCTGTTAGTTATAATAACTGTCTGTCTGTCTTTTTGTCAACAATTTTGTCACAGCATCTGACTATATAGGCTTTATTTGTGGGCTCGATTTTCACTTTAGAGATTGTTTACAGTTACTTTATTTATCAGCTCTGGTAATTATTATGAATTATTTAGGCAGAAAATAGAGAACGGAATATCTTGACACTAGGTTCTCTATGACTTTTCTGCTAATGGGAAAAACCATTAAGCTGTAAAAAAATATTTAATAAAGCGTGGTAAAAAAATATTTAAAAAATCTGCTTTTATATTTTGTTTCATATAAAAAGTCGGTCAAATATAATCTTATGTACTTACAACTTAGATATCTGTGAGTTTTTGAACGCATGAGCTGGCACTTCCTCGATCAAATTGTAGTTCAGTGAACTGCAAACATAACTATATCTTGTTGAAAATGTCTAAATATCTTAACTAGATTTATTAGACATAATTACAAACTTATGTTAATTAAATAAAACTATAGATTCTGCAACATAAGAATAATAATAAAGAAATAAAAAAAAACATTTTTGAAATTAATTATTTAAAAGCTTGGCTTTCCGACTGCGATGCTATTTTTTTTAACTTTACGCTGTATCCCGCACACAGCAGGTTAGGCAGAGGAAATCTAGTGTTAAGATACTCCGCTCCCCACACACCGCCTAATTCGGAGGCATTACGTGTTAAGTGGCGAAACGCCGCGCTTTGCCTCGACACCAGAGCCAAGAAAATGGAAATATTGAATATTTCCACCCTTCAAGTGGGAATCGAACGCTTCGTCGCTTTACAGTCATACTTTGTGCCACTGCGCCAGGACTGGCCCCAATATATCATTCATTTATAAATTTGTTTACATTATATTTTTTTAAATACTATTCATTTTTGTATAGAAGTTCAGTGGGACAGCTTTAACTGTCAACGCGATTGGTTGTAGGTTCGATTCCTACTTGGGTAAAGAGCGGGAATTGTTATCTTATTTTGTCTTTAATAAAATTAAAAATTGTGTCGTCGTCACATTTCAAATATTATATATCTGAAAAATAATTAAAAAAAATAAATAAATTAAATAAATATATAAATGAATATAAAATAATAAATAAGTAGCGTAATCGGTCTGTACCTGTACTTACACTTGGTCAGCGCGGACGCGCAGCGCGTGCGTCGGGATGCGCTTTATGTGATTGCCTTCGAGATCTCTGGAAATATTGAATTTAGATTTTTTATTTAGTATTAAATAATTAGTACCTAATGAATAGACAAAGGCACATAATTAGCAGACGTCTTACTTAATAGATATAAAATCGCGCTTTTTACATATACCCAATCAATTAATAGAATTGGAGCCAGTCGTGGCGCAGTGGCACAAGCGTGTGACTGTAAACGACTGGTTTTGGGTTCGATTCCCACTTCAGGAGTGGAAATATTTTATATTTCCATTTTGTTAGCTCTAGTATCGAGACAAAGAGCGGCGTTAAGTTCCGCCACTTAACACGCAATGCCTTCGAATCCGGTGGTGCGTGGGGAACGGAATGTCTTAACACTAGGTTCCCTCCTCCTCCTCGCCTACCGTGCTGTGTGCGGGTTACAGCGTGAAGCTAAAAAATTTGAATAATCGATATTGGTGTTGAAGCTATAATTTCATCTTAACATAATATTTCTTATATTCATAAATACCTCACAAAACATAAAATATAGAAAACAATCATATCACTCTCAGACTCGTCAATTAGCAGCTTATTACAATTCACTGTCTTCTTTCTTGATTGTTATTAATCGAAATGTATATTAAACTTTTAAGGTCAATAAAACCGTCGTTTAAACCGTAAATATAGAAAACAATCATATCACTCTCAGACTCGTCAATTAGCAGCTTATTACAATTCACTGTCTTCTTTCTTGATTGTTATTAATCGAAATGTATATTATACTTTTAACAAATGAAACCGTCGTTTAACTGTAAAAAGAGAGGTTGTGTGTTCGATACCCATTCAAATAAATGATTATCATTTCCCCGTTTTCGTAAAAGAAAACAAGCATTAACTTCCATCACTTAATTTACAATTGGGGTAAAAATTGGCGGAATAGAGAGTCTTGACACTAGATTCTCTCTCCCAATCCTGCTTTGCGGGCAAAAAGCGTGAAGGTATAAAACTTACATAGCTTGTAAATAAGGAAGAGACGTGTTTCCATTGTTCTTATCGTGCACGTGACTTAGGTTGGGCACTTCTGTGAGACCGCATGTTGTGATAATGCTTGAAAAAAATATAAATACTATATAATCTAGGTAGAATGAATAAAATAATAATATTAATATCAAATAAGAAAAAATATTTTTAGAAAACGTATAAAAATCTGAACGCAGCGGGATTCGAACCCGCACCTCTTGGCCGTATCTTTAAAAAAAATCATACTTCACCATAGAATCATAACAGTATTGTTATCTATATATAATTTTATGAATTTAACTATTAAAATATATAGTATGAATAAAAGTACATACGTACAATGTGCGCAGTTCAGGCAGGGCGGGTAGTGGCGCTATTCTATGTAATAAGGGCGCTTGGGTTATGAATCTGAAAAAACAATTAAAAATATCTTATTTTATATAAGGTATTAAATAGCAATTTAAAAAAGGAACAATTTAACGTTTTTCTACGTATAGTATGTAGGCAGAGAGAACCTAATGCCCATACACTCTGTTCTCCACGATCAAATAAAGGTAAATTAAAAAAATACTTTGCAGCACAAACTCGCTCTTTTAATATATCTTATAGATTTTAGGATATCTGTTTCTAGGATATTGTATCGTTCTTATAGCATCAAATGGAATTCTTTATATACGGATATGGAGTTTAATATTTCAACTTTTTCTACATCGTCATTATTGTAAAGTAATTTTCATTAAATTGCATCTTGCTAACATCAGTCTCGTGGCAGTCTCGCCTGCGTCCCACTTAAAAAAATAATGCGGCCTATCAAACGTTTATTTATGTTACAGACATTCTCATGTTATATATTAAGTCCTATGCTTAGTTTCCCACTCGGGATATTGATATATATTATTTCTCTGTTCTGGCACTTATGACAAAGTGCGGCATCTATTCCCATCACTCAGAAATATATCGATTTCACGCGGAAAGTTGAGAACTGAGTCTCGAAATTACGTTCCCCTGACGCTATTAGATGTGTAAGTGCATAAAGGATTTTTTTGGACAGGCACGTTGCTAAAAAAGTTTACTTACTCCTGTTTTAATCTATCTATGTTACAATTAGTACTTCAGTAAAATTAAGTTAAACATTACAAGTTATTACATATTTCAAACTTAAAATTACGTAATTGTGTCAACTATTTAGAACTGGAAATTCCCACAAATCCGAAAATAACTCTCTAAAAAATGTTAGTTAGCGGCAATAAACATTTATAATTCGCTTAATATGTTTTTAAGCAAGCAACAGCTAAATCTTATTGTGTCTACATCTTTTACAACGCGGATTTACGAAAATCCCTGAGATTTGTGTATGCGGCGTACATGCTTTAAGCTGTTTTTACAACTGTATTTACTATTTAGGCTTTAGTCTTATTATAGAAGTTTGTACTATTATTATTATTTTTAGATTTTATTTCTCTTGTTATATAATATTGACTAACAAAGTGTGTTTATGGGCTATTTATTTGTTGAAATATTTTTGACCACGTGACCTACTGTACTGTTCGAAACGTTGTGTTTTTAAAAGTATTTTGAATATCGAAAATATACGCGATTAAACAGTTTAAAATAGGTTAATTTTAAAATATTTTTTGTTATCGTAACAAGTGTACAATATATTTGTGTATTCAATTTTAAAATATTTTTGTCCATAATCATATCTATTAATGGCACATCTTGAATTTTGTCGAGTCTTTTCCTTTGTAAGTAAATGGTATATGATAATAAACTGCACGCTTTTTCTGAAAATTTCTTACTCAAAGTTTTACCTAATTTTCAAAAACAATTCTTAATACTTTAGGAAATTTCTGAACGAGAATTAGAAAAGATGAACAAAATACTTACAATGATTTGAGATTAGGCATTTTCATCAGATCTTCAACAACTATATGCTCCAAGTCCGGTGCGTCCATCACTGTTCTGCGTAATAAATAATATAATTATATAAAACTAATTAATTGTATCAACTTTTAAACATTTTTTAAGTGTTATTCCACACTTAGGAAAATTGAAAAAGACATTTAAATAAAACGTATAAAAATTTGAACGCAGTGGGATTCGAACCCGCGCCTCGTGAACCATCCAGACGCTCTTACCACTGAGCTCAATGGTGAGAGCGCCTGGAAATTTTTATACGTTTTCTTTAAATGTCTTTTTAATTGTATTAAACTGACTACGACTGAAAGACTCGAAAAGAGGAAGAGAGTAGTTCTCTCACGTTTCGATAAGTCGATTGGTGTCTATTTGGAACTAGCCGTACACGCGATGGTTGGGGGTTCATTCTCTACTTAGGGTAACGATTATATATGTATTCTTTATTGCATTTAAAAAATAGTATAAAGAATGAGTAAAACAGAAATTGATGGTTTATAACGGTGAACTTATCTCTAGAAGAGATCTCTTCCAGTCAACCTATGTAGGTGGATGAGTGCAAGGAAAAAGCGGGATGCAATGCAAAAAAAAAATATATATATTTAAAATATTATTTGCCAATATATAACTATATATAAAATATATAACTATTATTCGTGGAGCACGGATTGTCTTGTCCCTACTACTGTTCTCTCTAATTGTCTTGCAACGCGAGTAAAAGCGTAAAGCTGTGTTTTTTTAATCTTTATTTCTAGTTATACCAAACATATTTTCAAATGGTCAAAAGTTAAGAACGTTGTGCTTTGACTCTACCTACTGGACTGGATATTGGACAAAGTCTGTAGGTGTTTCTTAAATAACTCAATTAAATTATTATAATGGGAAGACAGGATAGGGATTGAATTGAAAACAAGTAGATGTCTATAAGAAAATCACTATCGGACTTAACTTCATAATTGTTAATATGAGAGATTACCGATATAAAAAAAACCGCTTAAAAATACGCTCTAAAACGAAACAGATGTTAGTAAAATATCATCAGCTAGTACTCGGAAGTAATTTATTTTGTTTATTCTATTAAATTGGTTGTTACGAACAGTTTGTTTCAAAGAATACTTACATACATAAGTCGTAGAATATTATTAATTGAAATTTTAACTAGTGTTTATACAAGAAATAAAATCAAAATGATAAATTTCGGCACGTACTATTTTATGATTCTAAATTGACGATAAGTGAGGAACAAAAGAAAGAGAGAAGAGTAGAGGAAGGAAATTACGTAATATGGATAGTCGAGACAAAAATATTAACATTCATACGACAATACAACCCGTATTTAGTCGTGTCAAAAGGTCTTTCGATACACCCAATTTGAGGCCTAGTTTCAATTAAAACATTATTGGGTTACTCAGGTTGGGTAATTTAAATACAGCTTAACGTTTTTACCTCATAGATGAGTAGGCAGAGTGATCTTAGTCAAAACATTCCGTTCTCCACTTGTTTTCGCTCGCTCATTAATTTAAAAATCATTTCCCTAAGTGGGTCGAGCCTACAATTTTGTAATCGCATACAGTACTTAAATGTTTCTTAAATTTATTTTGAAAATATTGAAAGTTGGAATTATTATATTATACTACGAACTCAAAAAAAAGAAATAATAAATATTACTTACAAATGTTCGACTTGCGAGAGATTGTAGCCGGCGGCGCGTATGACTCGCGCATTCAGCTTTGTTATGTTTGAGCGTACAAACAAAACTGACACTGTTTCAGTGCTTTGACTTTCTCCATATTTCACTGAAAAATAACAAAAATAATTAGTAAGTAATGTTTTTTAGAAAATGTATGTCATAATGTCAGGGTTTTTAGACGGTTTCTAAGAGGCAATAAAAAATACTTTACTCGTCTCATTTTTTTAGTACGTATTTAAATAAAACATATGTTTCCGTTAAAATATAAATCTACTAAATCTAGACGAGTCGTTAGCCTCTTTATATCTGTTCCTATGTTTGTTTGTATGTTTTATGCGTATTTTTTGTTTAAACGATTATTTATAACACCTAGCGACCCCGTTGGCGTATAAAATAAGCGTTATTTAAGTAACTTTATTATAAAGCCACTTTTGTTTCCGCTGTTTTTCATCTGAATTCCAAAATTGTTTGTTAGTAGTAGTAAAGTAACGGAACTTAACGCCATACTTTGCTGTGTGTGTGTGATTAAAATCGCAACAGAATAATGAAAATAATTGAATTCTAATCATTCTTCCCAATGTGGATCGAAAAAAATAAATAAATTTTAAAACCATTTTTGACTAACGCCAGAAAATGGACGTGACCTTCATGGCTCAGTGTGACAGCGTTTGACTGTAAATGCCAACAGCGTGTGTTCGATTATCATATGAAGGAATAATAATATTAAAAACATTGTCATTTCCACTCTGGCGAACCGACAAAGCGTGGTGTTGAGTTCCACCACAACACTCAATGTCTATGACACTGAAAATGGACAACGGAGTGTTTTGACTTTGTACCTAACCTGTCAAGCTAAAAGAAAAGCAAAAAGGCCAGAAAATAAAACATTAGTCAATAACACATTTCTAAAATAGCTAATATCGTGTAAGTGAATGTTTGTTTAATAGTTCCATAATGTTGACTTCAAAGAGCCACGTCTATGTATACTCGTATCATTCACTTTGAATATAATTATTTTATAAACACAAGGACATGCCAAGTAAGATTTTTTACGAGCGCATTGCAAAAATAATGAATATTTTTACGCATGCACCTAAAGTAAATAAGGGCGATGGTGCAGTGGAAAAGTGTGTTGTAAACAAGATGGTTGTGGGTTCGATCTGATCCATATTAAAATTATTTAGTTTTTACTCAATATCTTGAATTCGTTTTGTCGAAAGATTATATACTAGGCACTATTTGTTCCCTAAAAAAACTAGTATAATTGCAATATTTGCTAAGTATTGCATCTGAATTTGATGCATGGTAAGTTTAAAGAAGCTGTATATAAATATTTACATATGTCGTATTAAAAGAAAGCCTATCACCATAACGCAAAGTTCAACTATAACCGTGCTTTTTTAGAAAATAGCTTGCGAAGCGAAAATTAAATGGAAATATACCTGAAAGACGTAAAAATTATGATTCAGATTTTTTTACTTACATTTTCTTAATGAAAAGCAAAATAAATACATAGGTAGAGAAATATATATAGCAAGAGGCCATCGTAGCACAATAGAACAGCGTTTGACTAATGGCGATTGGTTTTGCGTTCGATTCCTACTCTGTGAAATGGTTATAATTTCATTATTTTCATATGAACAAGACAAAAAGCCGCGTTGAAGTCTGCCACTCAACATACAGTGTCTCGAATTGGGAAGGAGAGATTTGACTGTCTTGTTTTTCTCTTGCTAATCTATGGGGATAAAACTCTTTATCCCCAAAGCTGTTTTTATATGAGTTATATAGAGGCCAGTCGTGGCGCAGTGGCACAAGCGTGTGACTGTAGACCACTGGTTGTGGGTACGATTCCCACTCGAGGAGTGGAAATATTTAATATTTCCATTTTTTCGCTCTGGTGTCGAGGCAAAGCGCGGCGTTAAGTTCCGCCACTTAACACGCAATGCCTCCGAATTTGGCGGAAAGTGGGGTATGGAGAGTCTTAACACTAGGTTCCCTTTGCCCTCCGTGCTGTGTGCGGGATAATAACGATGAAGCTATATAAGTATATTTCATATAGATATATTGAAGAAGATAAAGGCAAAGTTACTAAGTAAGCTATCTCGGTCCGAGCAGTAATGAATTTCGCAATAAAGGGGCAAACATTTAATATCTACCGTTAGCTTATTATGTATCATTTCTATTTACTAAAGCTATCGCAAGATAGGAAATACTAATATTGATTATTATTAATCAAACTGGAATGTTTTGTAATTAAATTTACAAAGAATAGCGTATTTTGCGTCAATTTAGTTATTTTTATTCTACATAAACGTTGCCGTGACGCAGTGATACAACGTTTGACTGGAAAGCGATAGTTGTGGGTTCGATTTCCACTTGTAGTCATGATTATAATTAGATTTTACATTTTTTGGCTTTGGTACCTAACAAAGCACGGCTTTGATTCCTGCCACTCAACACATAATGTCTCAATTTTGGACGGACAATGGAGGACGGAGTGTCTTGGCACTACGTCTTCTCTGACTATCTCGCTATGTAGGAAAAAGGCGTGAATTGGATGCGCTCTTAATTTTTAAAAACGTATTCAAAATTAAGATTTTTTTTTTATTTTATATATCTAATTATATATCTCTAATTCAAGTTTACTTAAAGTATGTCAGTATATGAGACACAAAACAAAAAACAATAAACATTCAATTTGCCCACAAGTGATACACCTACAAACAATTCTCACGCGAACTAATACTGTTTAGATGGGCATTACTGATATGGTTACGAGAATGCAATCATCTTGTATTGCTCCTAATTCCTTTAGACCAATTTAAACAAAATGAGTCTTAGTTCATCAGAACAATTAAAAACGACTAACACTAAAACATTATGTACCTATGCTTTCACTACGCAGAGAGAACTTAGTGTTACGACACTTCTTTCTCAGCTTTATTGTGTATACAATACTATAATTAATTTAAATGTAGCTTTTGAAGAGTTTATTTTTCAATTAATGTATGTTAGGAGCTACGTGGAGGTAGTTTATACAAAAA